>CM019753.1:52866383-53466383 GCA_009761765.1 Phenacoccus solenopsis
ACTGTATGGTAAACTTGGTTTGAATTTGAAAGCTTTCAGTGATATTAAAATGTTCAAAGAAGAGGATGCACTTTTAGATGACGAACCCATCGAATTTAAAGGAGGCAAATTAACTCTGAATGTCGATGAATTCAATCATGATAAACGGGTCTTGAATCGTAAAGTTGCCAGTAAGTAAATGAAATCCAATAGTTTCATATATTCTGTACCAAATACGAATATTTTAAATATTTTTCAGATGAATGTTCTCTTGTGTTACCTGGTCCAGCTGATGATCCTAAGAGCTTTTTTTGCTACAGAGAAGAATTAGTAACTAATGTCATCGATGAAATTAAGCAATTTTTGAGTAATTTTCATAATCCAGATGATATTTATGGTATTGGTTGTTGACCGAGTAAGCTTTTCTTCATAATTCATCGATGAACGTTTTCTCCTTAACGTTTACTGATATGAAAGTTGATTTTCGGTAGGATTAGTTTTTTGGGATAACGAACGAGAACGAGTCGTCGCTTTAACAAAAAATTACTTGATCGTCATAAAATACGATTTCATTGCTCTCAAGATACTGAATCACTACATACAAAGTTCCTCTTCACGACGTCGATACTCTAACGGTGGGAGATTTAGTATATCCTTCAGGATCATTAGCTCCGTAAGTGAATTACGCCGTGAAATTATTATATAAATTTGGGTTGTTTCTTCATTGAAAAGACATTATTTTACAGTCACATTAATGGAATTACATCAGGCGTGATGCATGTTCTAAAAAGTTGTGCATTAAAGGTTGCTCGAACTAGTCTGACTAATTTTAATACACCACAAAGTATTAATGAAACTTTCAATATTACGTTTTTCAAAGCAAGGTATTTAACGTTCAAAACAATAGATATATACACACTCAATGAAATTGCTTCCAGCTTTTGCAAAGCCTTCGTAATCATCCCTCGAGTTACAATATTTGTCATTTTTTGTTTTTTTAGTTTTTCTTTTCATAATATATCTATTCGTGGGTCTGTATTTTGCACGTAGGTGTATGAATTTATTCGCTTGTAGAATTTTGGCGGTATCAAGCTTCTTATAGTCCCTGTTTTAACACAATCCATACCTTTAATGGATTTTTAATAACTATTACGCACTACTGATAGCTTTCATTCAATTTGAAAGATTTATAACATACTGCTAAACAAATAATCATAGTAGAACTCTGCATATCGTGAAATTATTTTACCTATTTTTGTATGTTTTGTTGTTCACTTTCAACATAAGTATTTAATTGCAAAAAGTTCATTTAATCTCTATCAGAAAGTTATTCAATTCATGTACTCAAGATATCTTATCTTTTCAGGTCACGAAATGTTACTGGAGTTCGACCTATGTGGAATAAAGGAGAACCTTTGAAATTCAGTACAAAATGGAATCCATTTAGTAGCAACATTCCGTGGGCTACATTTACATCACATCCTTTGCTATGGCATAAAGGTAATTATCAATGAAACTATTTTGAGTACCTGGTCACCCGCCAATACTGGTAAACGCAATTAAATCTTGCCTGTGCCCTCTAGATAGTGAAGATGAGCATGCACGGACGTATGATGTTGACAATTTTGTTTCTCGTTTCATCAAAGCAGTACAGCAAGCCCCTAGAGCTTCTATGTGCCATATCCAACATAAGCCTATTCTATTACAAAATTATTTCGGAGTTCTATCCATTATTCACAATCGTAATGGTTTAGGTTTTTTCAAAGTCAGAGGAAAATTTAGTTTTTAATGCATAAAGCTTGCTTATTTTTTGAATCTGACTTATAGTTTTATCGAGAATCTCTTGTTTTTACTTCATTTCATCGTGTTTAGAATTTTTCCTTTGTCATTATTTTGTTACAATTTATTTACTTTTTATTCGCTGCTATTATTTAATTGAAAACCAATTCTCTATTTTAACTGTCTTATTACTCAATATTTGCTTTTGATTTGATAAATTCGCAAATACTTCGTACATAATTTTGTCGAATTTAATCTCTAGTTAACCATTCCATTTCTTTTTTCATCGTGTTTTAAATATTAATTTTTAAACTAGTATGAGCTAGTCTGTTGAGAATTTTAATTAAATTACTTATTTATAAATTGTGTTTTTCAATTGCTCAACAGATCATACTTAATTATCTAATGTATTTCAGCTGATTCCGGGTTGAAAAGGAGAAATTCTTAAGGCGGTGCTTCGGAAAATAAGTTGGTGAATGCGAAAAAGTTATTTTTTTAGTAAAAAAATGAAAAAATTGTAAAAATAAATGCTAAATGCTTTCAAACAAAGTCTCTAAAACAATATAATATAATTTCAAATTATTTCGTTGCGTTATTTTTGAGAAAAACACTGCCAATGAAAATAGGATATAATTTTCATTAGCAGTGTTTTTCTCAAAAATAACGCAACGAAATGATTTGAAATTATAATATATTGTTTTAGAGACTTTTTTTGAGGGCATTTAGCATTTATTTTTTCAATTTTTTCATTTCTTTATTTTAAAATCAACTTTTTCGATATTACCTACTTATTTTCCGAAGCACCACCTTAATCCTTTTCGTTTACCAGAGAATGCATGCGTGTAATAAAAATAAATACATCGAGAAGTATTTATAATAGAAAAGATTTATATTTACAATTTAATGAAATAAAATAATAGAAAAGAAGGAAAATATTAATCCACCATAAATCTAGGATTACTTGATTTTCTAATATGTAATATATTGTTACAACGAATCAACACATCCCCTATTTCGCCGGTTACTTCGCCGTTGATTATCTCTTGAGTACTAGCTAATAATACGTTCATGTAACTGTCCACTGACACCAAATAACCCTCGTATGCATGACTCCATTTGAGTTTAACTATGACTGCTTTTCCAGTTAATTCGTTCAAAAATGGTTTAGGATTTAAGGGCATACCAGCCATGATGTCTAGTTTGTATAAATCTAGAAAGAAGAGAATATAGATCGATAGTAGAAAGTGATTTCATAATTAGTAAATTATCAAATTATAGAAATGATTTAGTGTGCAACAAGCATTGATAGCACAAAATTTGGGAAGATAACAAACTCAATCATCAGAGTAGAGATATATCTTATAAACTGAAAAGCAATAATATAAGAACGGAATCGTACTCACGCTTTTATAGGAGAAATGAGAAATTAAAAAATATATCGTGCGAATAAAATAATTAATTATTTCGTTTCAACTTCAATTTGTTTATCTGCCGCTCACACATTTGATAATTGGGACCAAAGTTATGTATAAAGACTAGTTAGCTCACTCACATAAGAACAACGGTGTAAAATCCGTCCACCCCCGATTAGTTACAAACGTGGCCACCGCAGCAGTGCGAAGAGCTATTTTTCTCGCGACGTGCATTTAAAATCAGTGTTGTAGGAACGAACATAATTATGTCTGTTCTTGTTCCTGGAAAGACCCAGTCATTTGATCCTGTTCCTAACTCGTTCTTATTCTCAATGTTTTAACTGTTCTCGTTCCGTTCTTCGTTCTTTTAATTCTTTACAATGTTGTTCTCGTTCTGTTCTTTGTTCTTTCAATCCTTTACAGGGCTGCAAAAACGATACCTTAACGGAACGGAAAAACGTAACAAAACGGCATTTTCCGGTAAATAACGTAACGATACCTGTACCAGATAACGGAAAAATTAAAAAACGGTAACGAAACGATACCAGATACTAGAAAATTTGAAAACCGACACCAGAACAATACCGATACCGGAACCTTTTTCCGTTATTTTTCCGTTATTATTATTTTTTTTTTCATTTTTCCTATTAATAATATGTAAAAAATAAAATTGCCAGTATTATTTGAGTAAATTATCAAGTATGTAGAAATTGTAGATGTACATGTTATGTAGCAACCCTATCCCTATCACCTGTTCACCTCTCTCATTACTTATAATTAAAGGCATTAGTATTGTATTTTCAAACATTTCGTTTCTATCCGTTTCCATCTTTTTGCCTTCATATTGCATTTTATCGATTATCGTTCCGTTTCGATCCATTGTTTCGATTTTTTTTTCAACTTTCAAGTAAAATATAAAATTTTGTAATTTGTAATGATAACGCCTAGGCAAAACAACAACGATAAACATGAGAAAATCGAAAATGTTGGTAAAATATCGTGACAGCTTGAGTTTGGGACGCACTTAGCACCAGCTTGGGGCAGTGAGAAAAGAGCAAAAAAAAATTGAATCGTTCCCATCTCCTCTTGCTTACATCTTTTGATTTTCATTTCCTTTCATTCATATAACGCTCTTTGCTCATTCAAAGTCGTATCGTTCCCTTCGTTTCTATCCCTCAAAAATTGTTCCAATCTCTTCGTTTCCTTCCATTCTTGACGTTTTTATCACCAGCGCTAATAACAACACAATCATTTCAAAAAAATTGACCTTCATATTTTTTTCTAAAACGAGCTTACCTATCTGTTATTAATTGTCAATTTACACCAAAATTTAAAAAGTTTATTTATTTTGAGATGTGTTGTTACTTGTTATTAATGTTATTATACTAGATAATTGGAGGTGCTGTCTGCGTTATGTTCATAATGGTGTCAACTGTCATGATCGCTTGTGGCCCTCTGACCGCCCTGACCTATTCTTGTGAATGATTTATAAAATGCTTTAAAAGAATAGTAGCAATACCGGACATAGCTGTAAGCATTTATATTTATTTAGCCATTTAATACAATTAAATTAATTAATAATTATTATTTGATTAACGTAATCACATGGAAAAAAATTAATAATACTGCTTACAATTCATTCATTATTATTATTAGGCTCGACCAGATTTTTTTCCAATTTTGAAAGTTGGTTTAAAACTTGGAATACATATTCAATAATTTTTGAAAAATAACGATACCAATACCAGTACCGATACCGATACCGATACCAATACCCGAACATTTCAAATAACGAAACGGTAATGATACAAAATACCGGAACATATTAAATAACGATACCACAACGATAACGATACTGAATCCATTTGAAAAACATTACCGGAACGATACCGGATAACGTTATCGTTCCGTTTTTGCAGCCCTGATCCTTTATGGTCTGTTCTTGTTCGTTCTTCGTTCTGTTCTCGTTCTTCAACTTTTTCTTTTGTTCATTCTTTTTTTTGATAACGTGTTTACAGTTTATGTTGTTGTTGAAATTGAAAATTAATTAATTGAAGCTAATTAATAAATAAATTAAAAAAAAAAAAAACGTAAGCAGCCATGCTGCATTACTGGAGCTGAGTTTTTAACTGGGGCTTGTTTTGATTTAGTAATAACCATGCTCAACCGTTCATCGCTACAGGCCACACCCAATACCAAGTCTGAAAACCCCTACCCTATCCTTTCCAAAAACACTTAAGAAGTTCAATTTGGCACAAATGTAGTATTTCTTGCCATGAAATAATCATGCGAACACATATTTCTCAAATTATAACTATTTGAGGGTCCTCAAATTATCTTCAAATTTTGTAAATCCGCCATTTTGGATCCATTTTGACTCAAATTTAAGTGGTTATATTCTGGTCACAAACTAATCCTACACACAAAGTTTGACCATTCTAGGCCGATTTGGTGATGAGATATGGAAGATTCATGAAATTTCCTGCAGCAATTTCCCCTCCAAAAGCCGTTTTTTGCTCTAACTCCCCTCCAAAATCACTGAGGAAGCTAAAATCAAAATACGTTTGTCACTTGGGCTCATTTTATCATATGACACAGCAATAAAAAATTTTCGACCCCTCCTGTACCCCCACCACTATTTTAGGTTGGTAACCCCGCCTTCCCCCTCCAACATCATGTATGGAAGTGAATTCGGGATATAGTATACAACTTATCCCCAATAACCATATGAATTCATATTAATTACATTTTTACCAACTTGAGGCTCCTCAAGCTCTACTCAAAATTTTGATAATCCGCCATTTTGAATCCATTTTGATCCAAATTCAAGAGGTCATATTGTGGTCACCAACTAACCTCACACACAAAATTTGACCTCTTTAACTTGATTTGGTGGGGAGATATGGAAGATTCAAGAAATTTCATGACTCAAAACTTCCTCAAAAAGCCGTTTTTTGATCTAACTCCTCTCAATATGCACTCAAGAAGCTGAAATTTGGATATGTTAGTATCCGTGACTCACTCTTTCATATGAAATCAAAAACGAAAAATTTGAGCTATTTGCCCCTTCTCCAGCCCCCTCAAAATTTGAGTGATCCGCCATTTTGAAATTTATCGAAAAAACAAAAAAACTATTTTTGCGTATTTGCAAGAAGAGTTCCTCACCGAATTTTGAGCGAATTTTATCCACACCCGCCTGCGCAAGTGAGTGACACAAAAAACGCAATTTTCTCAAAAACAGGTTTTTGCTAACTCGCCTCAAAATGCACTTAGGAAGCTGAAATTTAAATATGTTGGTGTCCGTGACTCACTCTTTCATATGAGATCAAAAACGAAAAATTTGAGCTATTTGCCTCTTCTCCAGCCCCCCTCAAAATTTGAGTGATCCGCCATTTTGAAAGTTTTCGAAAAAACAAAAAAAATACTTCTGCGCATTTTCAAGAAGAGTTCCTCACCAAATTTTGAGCGAATTTTATGAATACTCGCCGGCGCTACGCGTGGGGGAAAAATATATATATATATATATATACGTAAATCTATCAAGGTGAGATCCGATTAAAAACTGGGCAACCTGAGATCCGACTCAAAATTTACAAATTATGGAATATATAGGAAGGGTAATTGCTTATTTATAGCATCTGATACATAACCACCATAGAGGGGTAACAAATTCTTAAAATAAATTATTTGAGAAGTTTTGAACAAGGTGAGATCCGTAAGTAAAGTATGGAAAGCTGAGATCTTATACACATATACAACCATTTTTGACGATAACGTTTCGATAAGTCGAGATCCAGCAACGTTGCCATAAATATTGTATGTAATTTCGTGTATTTTTTTTATTTTATTCAAATCTAATAAAGTATACTTTATTTGAGACAAATGTTCATGTGGACAGTAGGCTAGCAAGTATTTACGTATTAAATATCTATTTTTTTTTCTATTTTTTGAGCGATTATTGCATTTTGATGAACATGTGAAAAATTTTTATGCGTTCATTGTGAGAAGTGAATTTCGATGCAGCCTACTTTTGTAAAATTGAATAAACTATACATGTATAAAACATGGATTTGATGAAAGACGTAGGGAGGAAAGTGGAGAAGTGCACAGAAAGTGATTTACATGAATTTTGCTAAAAATACGGTTAGAGCCATTTTATGGAGTTTCTCAAATATCATTTTTTTTAATAACCTCAAAATAATGGTTCACAAATTTTGAGAGGAGCTGGAGAGAGGGCAAATTCCTTAAAATTTTCGTTTTTTTTCAGACGAAAAAGTAAGTTGCGGACTTTAACATATCCAAATTTCAGCCTCTTAAGTATATTTTGAGGGGATCTAGGGCAAAAAACAGCTTTTTGAGGAAGTTTTGAGTTATGAAATTTCTTTAATATCTCATATTATCTCCTCATCAAATCAACCAAAAAGTTCAAATATTGTGTGTGGGGTTAGTTTGGCACTATGACCTTTTGAATTAGGGTCAAAATCAATCCAGAATGGCGGATTATCAAAATTTGAATAGAGCTTAAGGAGTCTCAAAAAACGAGGATTTGAAAAATATGAATTTGAATGATTAATAACGATGAGAAGTATGCTGTATGCTAATTTCACATGTGATTTTGAAGCGGAATGAGGAGGGTGGTTGTCCTCAACATTTTGTGGGAGTAAACGAAAAAACGAAAATAAACGGCTTTTGGAGGGGAAATCACAATGTGATATTTCATGAATCTCGCATATTTCCTCATCAAATTAACCTAGAAGGGTCAATCCTTGTGTGTAGATTTGATTGGTGTCAAAATATGAGCCCCTTGAATTTAAGTTGAAATCGATTGTAAATGGATCCCAAATAGCGTATGTCCAAAATTGAGTCAAGCTTGAGAAGCTTTAAGCAACTGAAAAGTATGAACTTTTCCAATTTTGGAGGACAAAAAATTCTACATATTTCAGATTAAACTTCTCGGTGTTTTTAGTACGGATAAGGGGTGATGAATATGGGCTATAAGTTTGAGAAGTTCACTTGACAATATTACCTCCAAATATAATCAAGCCCCGATTAAAAAGTGAGCTCCAGTGATGCGGCATGGCTGCTCACTTTTTTTTCATTTTCAAATAATCTAAGACAGTAGGAAGAGGTTCTCTGATTCAGATATTGAAGTTATATAGAAATGGAATTCACACCTCAATTTTTTTTTTTGGTCAAGTAGGTGTATCAAAATGAAATATATAATAAAATTTTGATTTTTCTGAAAAGAATTCTATGTGAAGTTATCGAAAAAAATATAACAAATCAGCTACCTAAACAACCCAACAACAATAGAAAACCTGTTTAAATTCCTTAAAGCTACCAACCTCCTATCCAAAATCTAAACACCGCCTCTGGCCTTCGTTGCAGAATACGGCAAGTTAATGGAAAAAAGTAAAGTAAAGTTTTTAAAATAAAATAATTAAAAAATAAAACACAAAAGTTAAACTTTGTTCGTAAAGTAAATTCTTTAAAATTTGTATAGCATGGCAGTTTTCCCAGAATTATAATTCTATACATTTTTGCAAATTTTGAGGAAATACCTCTCTCCCCTCAGGGAATAAATGGGCATTTTAGAACAATTGCAGCTTTTATTTCAGGATTTATAGCGTAAATTATGTCAAGAAAAACAGCTAATAGTGAGTAATTTTTGAGACTTTAGAAAAGCATAAATACAAATGGGAAAACTTCAAGCTCCGCTCGACACGTGTTAATATTATTCTTAAGTTATGAAATTTTTAAAGGTTTATTTTGAGTCCAAAATGAATAACTTGAGGGGGAGTGAGCATGAAAATTCGACATCTTGAAATATGGTGCTACCTTAAGGGACAGTATAAATGTGTATTCGCTTTATGTATTTAAAACTTGATATTTAATTTTTTTCTTGTTTTTCTCCCTGGTTGTTAATTTTTTCCGGCAAAGTGAGCACGTGCTCTCGCAAATAATAACAGTTTTTAATTTTAAAGCTTTCGACACAAAAAAACTTTATTTTTAAATATCGATACATAACGCGTTTTCGGCAAACAGACCTTTTCAGTGCAATAATACAGTATCGATATTTAAAAATAAAGTGTTTTTGTGTCAAAAGTTTTTAAAATTAAATACGTAAAACAACACTGAAGAATACGAATCCTTAAAACTTCTAAATTTACTAAAAATAATTAAAAATCCACACACAGTCCCTCCAGAAAACTACTCCTCAACGTATATCATGCTCTTATCCGTAGCAAAATGGACTATGGTTCCCCTATATATAGCGTCACATCGCAATCCACATTACGAATCTTAGATACTGTCACAAACTCTGCAATCCGCATATGTATCGGAGCACTTAGATCAACACCCATCACCAGTCTATATTGCGAAGCCTCAGAATTGCCGCCTACACATAGACGACAACTATTAGCGAATAGATATCTCAGCTCTGTCATCTCACTTCCCCATCACCCAATTCAAAAAAAAATTCTAAAGCACATCGAAAGTAGAAGTATTCCTTTACATCCGCCCATTACGGAATTCTTACAAAATTTAGAACAACAACAAATACCTTTTCCACCACAACAACTTATACATTCCCAACCAACTCCTCCCTGGAAAATAGAAAAACCTAATATTAACTTAAATTTGACTAATCACCCAAAATCCCAAAACTCCTCTCATATTATAAAAAGACTCTTCCTTCAACAACTCGAACCATACCACAGTTACATTCACTGCTATACAGACGGCTCAAAAATCACCAATACCCATACAGGATACGCATTTTCCATTCAAAACGATTCATACAACTTCAAAATCAATAATGTCATATCAATTTTTACAGCAGAACTCACCGCAATTTTCCACTGTTTGAAAAGGATCCAACAAATTACTTCCCCTCAAGTAAAAAGTATCCTCATTTTATCCGATTCCCTCAGTTCTTTGCAGGCTCTACAAAACTCCTTTTCAGAAAACTCCCTAATTTACCAAATTCAAAACTTAATACACTCCCTTATTCAAGCAGGAAATACAATCGAAATGATGTATATTCCCAGCCATGTAAACATTGAAGGTAACGACAAAGTCGACCACTTCGCAAAAACCGCTAGTAATACTTCTCCCATTCAAATTTTTACCCCCACAGACCTCAAATCTTACTTCACATTAATTACCACCCAAAAATGGCAATCAGAATGGTCCTACCAAAACACATCCAAACTCTTCACCCATAAAAAATCAGTTACACCATGGAAACACCTCGACCACTTAGATCGGAAAAGCGAAATAACAATCACCAGACTACGACTTGGTCACACTAGGCTCACACATAGTTACCTTTTCGAAAAGCTCCCACCACCAATATGCAGCCTATGTCATCAACAAAATATCACTGTCAACCACCTTCTCTTTCTGTGTTTAAAATTGTACGACATTCGAAAATCATTAAAAATCAAACAAGAAATAACCGACGACCCACAAAATATCCATAACATTTTGACTCTTTTACAACGTTGCGGCCTTCTATTTAAAATTTAACCATCCTAGAGGTGGCGTGATAACCAAGGCAGTTAAAAACGCCACCAAAAAAAAAAAAAAAAAAAACTTTTTTTCTTGAAAATAACAATTTTATGTGAATTTTAGCCATTCAAGAAGATTCGTTTTTTTTTTGCATCTAATTTTTTTATTCATAAGCTTGATTTTTCTACAATTTCTTCTTGTTTTTTTTTTTTTCGAAAAATGATGATTTTTAGCATTAACCTCAAGGTTTGACATTTTTCTCGAATCTCATTTTATTTTTAGTTTTCTTAGAGATTACCTCAAAATTTGAAATATCCTGAATTTTGCTTCTCTTTTTCCTTTAGATTCAGCTTAAAGTTCGCGTTTTTTTTTTTCGAATCTCAATTTATTTTTAGTTTTTCAAAGATTACCTTCAAGTTTAAAGACTTTCTGATTTTTTTTTCCATGAAGTCAGCTGGAAGTTCAAAATTTTTCTCGAATCTTGTTTTATTTTTATATTTAAAGTGCTTATTTTGGCAAAGTGTCTTAACAACATAAATAATTTTTACAAAATGATTTAAAATTTATTTTAAAGTATTTTACAGTTGGTAAACGGACTCTTGTTTCACACGATTATTTTCTCGTTGCTAACTGGAAGAGTTATCTTTAAGTAATTTAAGGTAGTGCAAAATAGACCTGTTTTTGATTTCATAACAAACACTTAATTTGATTTTATTTCAAAACGTCTTGCTGCCTAAAGTATAACGTATTCGTGATTCAATACCGAATATAAGGAACGGAAAGATGAGATCCGCGTTGTTGCCGAATGCACGGATCTCATCTGTTTCGAAACGTAACACTTAGATATACTCTGATAGAGCGCTCTCTGCAAAACAAACCTCGAACTGACTTCGTATATGTTGGCCGAAAAAGTGGAAAGATGAGATCCGGGCAAAAATTGGGCAATGCATTCCTGATGGTATCCTGATGTCAAAAAACTCGATATACACGCTAAGAAAGGTGAGATCCGATTTCGGATCTCACCTTTCCAAAAGGGAGCTCACCTTTCCACGAAATGTATATTTTGGATCTCACCTTTCGGAAATATAAATCTATATATATATATATATATATAGGCATGCTACGGTAAAGGTAAGCCCGTTTATGGAAAAAATGCTACTATCCTTCCGAGACCCGATCCGATGTTGCGAGACCCGTTTCGGGTCTCGGAACGTTTTACGTGTATTTCTCAGCTTCACGGGTAGTACTCATCACCTACAGTGCGTACGCCAATTTTTGCCTGGGCCTGACAACGTCTGTGGGCTACCTTCAGTTATACAGATTTAGTTCATGTCACCTCTCACCAGAGCGCGTATCAAATTTGTATATAACGTTGCGAGACCCGTCACTGCAGCAACACCGCATAGAGGTGATAGCTACTACAATAATCAACGGACAACATTATTTGCGTTGACACCACTTCGCACGAATAAAGAATACTTGTTTTTCATACTACCTATATGTTTGAATATTGCGCTACTTAGTACTTAATCGGCATTTTTTTTCAAAACAATCCATTTATTAAACTCCCACCTGATACCTATTTTTTTTTTTTTTTATCAAATATAGTTTTTTTTCAGTTTTAGTTGCTTAACGTTTGATTAATTTTTCTGAAATACCTTCGCAACATTTTTTTACACGATATTTCTGAATAACTCATGCAAAGAACTTCTACATGAATCAAGTCAGTTGTAAAACCTCGAAAGAAAAGTCTTTATACAAGTTTTTGGCATGTAATTTTCTGAAGGAACAAAAATCTAAGCATGAACAAATTGTTTACTTTTCATGACTGTGTGATGACCACTTTTATTCTTTGGAAAATCATTATGGTTAATTGAATTTTTTTTGAGGCATTGAAATTGATAAGCCCAACCAACATTATACAAAAAATAATTACATATTTAATATTTCAGTTCTTATTATATTTGTTTAAGTAGCATTCCTCCACAAATCTCCCATCTTTTCTCTCTTTACCATTCCTCAACAAAAGATCCAACAACAAATTTACAACATAACGCTAAATAAGTAATTGTATGTAGGTAAATTGAAAGTTACACGTGTTTTCTTTATACGTGATTTTTCATAATCATTACTCTTTACAAATTACGTAATCTTTTTAAAAAATGTGAGCAAATTTAAAGAATAAAGTTGTTGGGATTTGAATAAGCTTATCTAATCTAATA
Source organism: Phenacoccus solenopsis (assembly GCA_009761765.1). Taxonomy (NCBI): domain Eukaryota; kingdom Metazoa; phylum Arthropoda; class Insecta; order Hemiptera; family Pseudococcidae; genus Phenacoccus; species Phenacoccus solenopsis. Next base: position 52,879,291 of record CM019753.1, read on the forward strand.
GCGTGTGTTTATGTATCGTGAAAATGCAAGAGGCGATTTCCTTATTTTTTCGATTTTTGCGAGATCTTTATGGCTTGTATTAAAAATACTTTCCCACAATTTTTTTACTGCTGTAAAACTATGTAGAACAATCAAAAACATTTTTTTTCATTAGTCATTTGTCAAAAAGAAGTAAGTCAGTCTTTCAAAATTTTCAAAATACTCGTCTATTCAAGGATTTTTTTCTTAATTTTAAAATTATGTACCCGAAATTCCTTTATTTTTTCTATAAATAGTCTATTAATAAAAAAGAGTAAATTGCAGTAGAATTTTTGATGTGCACAAAAATTTTGACTTTTGAGGCTTTTGTTGAAACTGCACCTATCCTAAAAATTCGATTAAAACTCTATTTTGAGTCAAATCAAAAATCTGGAAAAACCCTGGAGACCTTTATTAAACAAAGCCCTCATCAAATTTTCAAGGATTTTTATTTATACCTACTATATTTTTTGGAGGCTTAAACAACATTAGTCAAACGTATCGAGTTAGGGCATCTAACATGGCTAGCAAAAATCAAGTTCCTTGGAAACATTCAGTTAACGCAACTAATACTTACAAAAGGGTGAACTTTTTAAAATTATGATTTGTCACTACGGTTTTGTTTTGAAATGATTTTTATTTTAAATTTTTACACAACAATGATGTTATAATACTTTGCAAAGCAGTGATAAAAAAAGAAAGTTACGAAATTCAATAATTGTAAAATTTCGAAGTTTGTGTTTTCACTCACTTCAAATTTACCAAATTAAATCAGAAGTTTCCTCAAAAAACTCTTCTTTCAAATAAAATAAATAGACTTATATTTGGAGGTACTGTTTCATTTCTCAAGAAATCTGTGAATTGTTCGTTTCTTACCAAAATCTTGGGAACAATTCAAAATAGATGGCTTGCAAATGGCTCGTTTTAAAAAGATAGAAATGAAAAACGATTTAATTTTTCTAAAAATTACTGTCATCGAATTTTATGCTCTTTCGAATGAGCTGCTTGTAAACTTTCCATCTACGAGTATTTTTCTTCTTGTGATATTTACAGAAAACCAAGCAATAAGCCAAAGTTATCTGATGAATTAGTTTTATTAAAATACCTTCAGACTCGCATCAATAGCAATAATGTTTTAATCTAACTCAATTTTTATCCTGGATATTAATAAACTTTCTGGCCCCCTTTTCAACATTTGAGTGATAAATTCGTATATAGAGGTGCGCTATCTACGTATGCTTAATCTATGGTATAATGCATTCATTGCTTCTTACAGGGTAATTATTTTATTTCTAATTTTCAGTATCATTTGAAAATTACCATGGGGGGGGGGGGGTGAAAGAACTGGCGAGGATGCTTAGAAAACGTTTGCACTAGGGAGCTGAAAAAGCTTGAGCCGCCACTGTGTACCTACATCAATCACAAACTTTAAAACCATGATCAAACATGAAATTTCAGAAAATGGACCAGCGTCTGGTCATATACTCCTACATCTAACAAACTAAGATACGTTAAAGCAGATGCATTTCTTTAGCGCACTTAAATGCGCAAATCCAGAAGAAAGGAGATCTTCCTATGCGTACTGAGAATAAGTCACTCATTCTTACCTACTTTCCCACACCCTGCCTCCATCATGTAACCAGTGTTCGCTTGCGCTAACTGTGAGCCACATTCTACAAGTTTGTTCCCAGTAAACCTATTTATGTCGTAGGCTTAAACTCCCGCCAACTCTTCCTGAACTACTCCTACATAACCAAGTCACTGTTTCCCTTTTTCCTCAATTTATTAAATAAACCAGATTTTTTCCACTTCTCTAACCTCAAGTGATCATGTGTTTTTAGCCAAGTTGCTGTAAATGGGACATTAATTAAAATAAAAAAAAAAAGAAAGAAAGAAAGAAATAAAAAATTTGAGTGCAAAAAGTTGAAAATGTATTCGAATGTTCAGTAACAAAGATATTTAGCGAAGGGTATTTTAATTGAATTTGAATAAAAGTTCATTTCAAAAATTCCCCTTTTTTTGCAATACATTGCCGTCAAATTTGAGAGATAAGGGGAGTTGAGAGGGAATGATAACGTGAAAATTTGTTTGCTATCCTGAAATATATTAATGAGATAATAATAAACAATTTTTGAAATTGTTGAAATCTCTAGACGAAACCAACCCACTCATTTAGACGTTTGGAATTTCAATTTGGCTTAAAAACCTTATTTTTATTGACTTGGAAGTTGAATCCAAAATTTCAACAAAAGTGAACGAAATGTGAAAATCTTATATCTGGCCTAAGAAAGATAAAATTAGCATATTCATTCAACTTAATGTTCATCATAAAAATTTGATGCAAGAGAGTTGGAAATCCACAAAGGGCGTTTCACTTATATTTTAGAAAAAGTGAAATATGTTGATTTTTGAAATTTTTACGCTAATTTCTACCAGTTTTAAGTTATAAAAATGTTCTTGAGGAAAAAAGAGATAAGAGTAAAAAAAAATTTATTCACCTTCATAAAACTGAATAATGTTTAAAAAAAGGAATACAGTATCGGAATTCACAGACCTTAAATTTTAATTTTGCTTTTCCTTCTTTCCTATTTGGGAGGAAGAATTCAAATTTGGCTTAAAAACCATCTACACGGTAATCGACACTCGGAATTGAAAATTTTAGCAAATATCGCCGAATAGTTTTTGACGAGTTTCCAAAAAAAGAAAATATCAAAATTTCTACTTTTCCATCAAGACTTTCTCTTTTCAACAATTTTTTTTCGAACAATTTGCAATACGTACTTTTTTTGAGTGCAATTTTCTTTTTAAATTTTTACTCATTTTTTAACGAAGTTTCAAATGCGCCGATCAAAAAAAAAAAAATTGAATCACTATAAAGGGAAAATATCAAAACTTTGTTTTTTTTACCCTCTTCTCCAAATTTGATCAGAAAAGTTTGAAAATCTATGCTAATACACAAAACGATGTTGATCAAAGGGTGTATTAATTACTTATATTTGATGAAAAGTGAAATTTAAATAATTTTAAACTTTTTACTTTACTTGTCATCAAATTTGAAGTGTAAAAGTTCTTCTGAGGAGAAAGGGGATGAAATACAAAAAATGTCATCTACCACCAAAGAGTTTAGTAATGTTTTCAAAAAAAACAATTTTGAAATTTGGGAACTACCAATCTAAAATTTTGCTCCTCCTCTTCTTCCTTCCATTTTTGGGTTTGAATTTCGAATTTGGCCGGAACACCAACTGCGTAACAGTACTCAGAACTCGAATTCAAAATTTCAGGAAAAATCGTTGAGTAGTTTTCGAGAACATCCGATGAAGAAAAAAGCAAACCTAAAGATTTCCTATAAATTATAATATGTATTATGTAGATATAAAATTCTAGATTTATTATATTATTAATTTTTATAATAATTTCATTTTTAAGCCATTCCTTAATTTGAACTCAAATTTCTTATTGAGGAATAATAATCATTAAGAATCATATTTCTATCGTCATTCCTTCAATTGAAATGAACGCGAGACTTGCTGAGATTGGTACGAACTCGTATTGAGTGAGTTTCATCGCGTAATAATGATAAATAATAGATATGACTAGTTGATGGTATTGGCAACACCGTAGGGCCTGACAACGATAGTAGAAATTCTGTAGTGGGTCTCGCAACATACGTTTCATATCCTGGGTCTCGCACAGTATGAATCATACCTGTAATACTGTATATTTTTATTTTGAGTTTTCCCTACCCCTCTAAGGTTCCCGTAAATTGTGGCAATTAGTGCTTTCCAAAAAGCTGACATACACTCTTCTAACTCTTTAAATAAGGCCGGGTCTCGGAGCGTCTGTATGGTGTCCAGGGCCTGACAAGGATAGTGGCATAGATATATATATATATATATATATACCAAAAAGTTGGACATTTGCCAGATGATTACAAATGGTCTGAAACGCAAAGATTTGAAGACCCCACCCTCCCCCGACCTTCCCTTCCCAAATCAGGTAGGCTGTAATAGCTATCGTTTTGTTAAAAACTCAGCTAAAAAAAAAAAAAAGGATTTATGTGGGTATACGCAGCATTTGTCCGCTTTTAGAAGTTTTTTATTTTCTCTTTCCCCTCATGATATCTATTAATTTTGTGATGAATCATTAACTTTCAAAAGAACGAAGAACAACCCGAAATTGCATCCGTTCTTGTTTTTAGCTGAGGTTTTAACAAAACGATAGCTATTACAGCCTACCTGATTTGGGAAGGGAAGGTGGGGGGAGGGTGGGGTCTTCAAATCTTTGCGTTTCAGACCATTTGTAATCATCTGGCAAATGTCCAACTTTTTGGTATATATAAATAGTGATCTATGGTCAAAGTGGCATCAGTTTGCACATTCCTCAGAAGTGCATCTAATGTCACATTAACGACACCGCAATGGCGAATGGAATGTATAATATCATAGGTTTTCTTAGAAACAAATTTTTAAAATGATGCCACTTTACCTGTAAACATCAAAAAAATGAGGCTACTACGACCGTAGACCGAAAAAAAATTTTTGTATGAAAAATAGAATATTAGTGGTAAAGTGGCATCACCCAAATAACCACACCAGTGACGTCATGACACAAAGCTGAATCGATGAGCAATGTGATGGTAAAGTGGCATCAAAAAAAATATGCCACTTTGTAAAAAAGATGCCACTTTACCTGTAGATGACGAAAAATGATGCCACTTTATCCATAGATAAGTCTATATACATATATATATTTTTTTTTTCACCCCACGCGTAGCGCCGGCGAGTATTCATAAAATTCGCTCAAAATTTGGTGAGGAACTCTTCTTGAAAATGCGCAAATATTTTTTTTGTTTTTTCGATAAATTTCAAAATGGCGGATCACTCAAATTTTGAGGGGGCTGGAGAAGGGGCAAATAGCTCAAATTTTTCGTTTTTGATTTCATATGAAAGAGTGAGTCACGGATACTAACATATCCAAATTTCAGCTTCTTGAGTGCATATTGAGAGGAGTTAGATCAAAAAACGGCTTTTTGAGGAAGTTTTGAGTCATGAAATTTCTTGAATCTTCCATATCTCCCCACCAAATCAAGTTAAAGAGGTCAAATTTTGTGTGTGAGGTTAGTTGGTGACCACAATATGACCTCTTGAATTTGGATCAAAATGGATTCAAAATGGCGGATTATCAAAATTTTGAGTAGAGCTTGAGGAGCCTCAAGTTGGTAAAAATGTAATTAATATGAATTCATATGGTTATTGGGGATAAGTTGTATACTATATCCCGAATTCACTTCCATACATGATGTTGGAGGGGGAAGGCGGGGTTACCAACCTAAAATAGTGGTGGGGGTACAGGAGGGGTCGAAAATTTTTTATTGCTGTGTCATATGATAAAATGAGCCCAAGTGACAAACGTATTTTGATTTTAGCTTCCTCAGTGATTTTGGAGGGGAGTTAGAGCAAAAAACGGCTTTTGGAGGGGAAATTGCTGCAGGAAATTTCATGAATCTTCCATATCTCATCACCAAATCGGCCTAGAATGGTCAAACTTTGTGTGTAGGATTAGTTTGTGACCAGAATATAACCACTTAAATTTGAGTCAAAATGGATCCAAAATGGCGGATTTACAAAATTTGAAGATAATTTGACAACCCTCAAATAGTTATAATTTGAGAAATATGTGTTCGCATGATTATTTCATGGCAAGAAATACTACATTTGTGCCAAATTGAACTTCTTAAGTGTTTTTGGAAAGGATAGGGTAGGGGTTTTCAGACTTGGTATTGGGTGTGGCCTGTAGTGATGAACGGTTGAGCGTGGTTATTACTAAATCAAAACAAGCCCCAGTTAAAAACTCAGCTCCAGTAATGCGGCATGGCTGCTTACGTTTTTTTTTTGTTCTCGTTCTTCACCTTTTTACATTAGTTGGTTCTCGTTTCGTTCTTTGATCTTTCAGTTTGAAAATATTCTGTTCTCGTTCTGTTCTTTGTTCTTCATACATATCAGTTTTATGTTCTCGTTCTTGGTTCTGTTCCTCAGGAACAATGAAAATTTTCTGTTCTTGTTGTTCTTCGTTCTCGTTCTTGGGTTTGTTCCTACAACACTGTTTAAAATACATTGGGAGCGCAAATTTTTACAACTTCAAGTCCACGTTACTTGAAATTTTCAGGGGCATTATAGGATTTTTAAATTGCTGTCTTATAGAAAATTTCACGCTCTTTCTAATGGTATATAATAAAAATTTTTTTGATCAATATTTCTACTAGATATGGAGGTTTTAAATTCAAAAAACCCATCTTAGCTAGGAAAACGCGTATTTTTCGTAACTTCACATTCACGTTACTCAAAATTTTGAGCGGCACTGGGATTTTTAAATTACTGTCTTATAGAAAATTTCACGCTCTTTCCAATGGTGTATAGTAGAAACATTTTTGATTGATATTTCTAATAGGTATAACGGTTTTGATGTTGAATATTATATTTCACCTATTGGGACCCTTCAGAGCAGTGGCACATTAGTGTCGTGTTTACATGTAAATGGTATTGTAAATTATGAAAACGGGGAATTTTTGCCGCCAGTTGCAGACTCACACAGTGAAATGTTTAAATTATTTGAAAATAAATCGAATAAATGAAATGTATGAATTGAGTTTGGCAAATTTAATACTTATCTATCATTTTGGTTTATAAATGAGATTCTTTCGCATGGTATTTATGATATTCGCAATAATTGTATTACTAGTCATTAGTAAGTACATGAAAAATAATCATTTACTTTGTAACAATAACACTGGAATTCAATTCATCTTTACCATTGAACAAAAAACAATAATTCTATTTAAAATAATTCAATTCAGTTCCAGAATTATTAATTCATTGCCAATAATTATAATACTTTATCAATTATTGAAATTCCTGTTTTCAGTAGTTCATCGTTGTACCACAAGGTTCCGACTCTTTCGCTGAATGATCCCAATATGAAAAGATAAATACATTCAACACATTTCACGCGCATCTATAGGGTAGCACTGATTGTTGCGACCGGTTACCGTAAGGTCTATTGCTACTTTTTTATTATCGAGAATAAGGCTCACTGGATTTTAAGCGGTGTGGCGGTACTATCGATGTCCCCTTGCCGCACTATAGAGTATTTATAATGACTGGTCTATGTTCTAATTGGTCATATATTACGTGCGTAATGACCAATCATAACGCTAGAATGTGATAAAATGTAGGTAGTTTCATTTCTACCTTCTTAAATAATATCGTTCAGTTTTCAGGAAACGACTAAAATTCGTTTGTGATTTGAATCGTCAGCTGATTTGTGTTTTTATTTTATGAGTTAAGAGCCGGTTATAATGGCACTGACTGGGTCAGTGAAATTTTCACGGAATGACTAGAACTACCCAAAAAATCTCCATTACTTCAAAGTGATAACAGAGTAACATGAACAAACAAATGTTTGACACTGTAGAAATTCACTGAAAAGTCAAAATATTTCAACTTTTCACTGAAACCCAGTGAATCTTTCATTGCCTGATTCACTGGCTATTATAAACGGTTCCATAAAAAAACAGGTTCAACTTTTTCTGTGAAAAATTCAGTGCCATTATAACCGACGCTTAAGTCGAGGTAAATTTATAACATTCCAACTTGCTGATTGGTTGTTACAGGCGTGACGTATGACCAATTGGACTGCATTACGCAACAATGTTCTAAGTCAAATGAGGCGCCATAAACTTTCACTACATCAAGTTTCTGATGTAATGTAAATTATAACAGTTGCGCTGTTATATTACTCAAGTCCGCCATTGCACTGGTCGGTGAATAGAGGAACTTATTGTATTAGATTTCACAGCGCAAGCTGATGATTAGAAGTGGTTTATCTGTGGTCATAGTCGGAGGCATGTGAGGTAACGGTCATGCATAGCATGCCGTAACACCCCCTCCCATGCCTACGTATGATTGCATAGGAGTTATTACAAAATAATGTAATTATGATGTCATATGAAGAATATGAAATTGTTTTGTCTAGACAAAAAAAAAAAAAAAAAAAGAGAAAATACATAATGTTTTGAAAATAAAAATATATTCCAAGTACAATAATGAGAGAGCAAAAAAAAAACATATATATATAATAAGAATAATAGAATGGGTATATTAGTGTGCACAATATTATCCGTTTTGATTAGACGCCAAAAAGGTCTAATCGCAGGAGATGGTACATTATTGCACCAGCGTAAGAAGTTTAGCACGGAATGCTATAAATTTATCTGCGTCCAGAGGCTTTGTGAAAATATCAGCCAGCTGGGTAGCAGAAGTGACTTTAATTGCTCGCAGGAGGCCTTTTTCAAACAACTGTTGGAAATCTAAGTACTTTTTTTCAATATGACGTAGGCGGCCCCTGGAGGTCGTTTTTAATGTTTGAGTAATACAGCCTATATTGTCCTCAAAAAGAGGAATAGGAAAAGGGGAGGAAGAGCAAATAGTCTCTTCTATAAGGCGTCCCAAAAATAAAATATCGTGAGCTGCGTCTGTAATAGCCAAGTATTCAGCCTCGGTAGTTGATTCAGTTTTCATTTTTTGTAGGCGTGAATGCCATGATATAAGATTGCCATGGTAGCGAATGAGATATCCTGTAGTTGATTTTCCTGTTTCTATATCGTCTTGGAAGCTCGCACCAACATAGGCATCTATGATAGCTTCATCCCTTTTATCAAAAGTAATACCATAGTTTCGAGTACCATTGAGGTAACGAAAGATTCTTTTAATCATTACAAAATGAATATCAAGAGGGTTATTTTGGAATCTGGCAAGAAAATGTACGGCAAAGGTAATATCAGGGCGCGTGTTATTCGCAAGAAACATCAGCGACCCAATTGCACTGCGATACGCAAAGTGGGGAGATGTCATTTTTTGCAATTTATTACATTCATTATTTTTCAAGATTGGAGTTTTTACTGGCTTAGATTCATGCATTTGGAAGTTTTTCAGAATAGAGTTGAGATAAGATACTTGATTAAGTGAAATTTGGCCATCGGAGTTTATAGTGATATCAATTCCCAGAAAACGACTTGGAAAACTAAGAACTTTGATATCAAAGTTTGCTGCAAGTAATGCAATAGTAGAATTGATAAGGTCTTGATGTTCACAAGCAATCAAAATATCATCAACATACACTAATAGAATTATTTGTATGTTGTTGACAGTTTTAGTATAAAGACAAGATTCTCGACAGCTTCGATTAAAACTATTCGAGGTTAAGAAAGTATCAAAATATGTGTACCAGCACTTCGGTGCAGTTGCTAGGCCATATAATGCTTTATGTAATTTAGCAACTTGTGTTTTTGAATTTCCTTGGACACCAGGAGGGATAGATATATATTTTATACGATCAAGAGGGGCATGTAAAAATGCAGCTTTGATATCAAGTTGAACTATAGGTATCTTAGCATATGAGCAGTGGGCAAAAACCCAGCGTGTTGTATCAGTACTTGGTGTCGGGGAGGCCTTATCAATTGAGGAGTAATTTTCTTTATCCCGACAACCGATTACAACAATTCGAGCCCGTTTTCTACCATCAGACTTGACACCAAATATCCATTTAACTGGAACAGTTGACATAGATTTTTCTTTTGGTATAATAGACCATACATTATGTTTTAACATAGAGTCGAGTTCCTCATTAATAGCATTTTTCCATTGAGTATTAGCATTTCCTGTAATAGCTTGGCGATATGATAAAGGAACAGGATCAAAAGATAGAAAATCTTTGTCAAACTGTCCAATATCACTCTCAAAACACATAGGAATACTGCAAGATTTAATGGAGATAGGAATTTGTTCGTCGTCATCCCAGTCATATTCAATTGTTTCTTCAATAACCTCTATATTTTGTGATTGAGGCTGTTGAAGGTCTTCTGATGCATGAAGATCATGAGCAGAAGAAGAAACATCATAAGAATTATGTGTTTCACCAAGATTTTCTTCATTTTGAATGTGTGAGACTGGGGTAAAGATAAGTGATTGATCATTAATTACATTGGGAAAATCGTGTTTATATAAAATTGTTTCATCAAATTTTACAGAGCATACATCATTTGTTTTATGGGTTTTTGGGTCATATGTAATATACCCAGTATCCCGAAAACCAACAAGATATTGCGTTGTTGATCGTGGTGCAAATTTATTACCACGTGCTACGTTATCGTTATAAACATATGTTCGAGAGCCAAACACTCGAAGATAAGAAAGGTCAGGTTTAATATTAAATGCTTTTTCATATGGTGTAATATAATCAATTCCAGAGTGTGGTGTTCGATTATAAATATATGCAGCACATTGGGCAGCTAAGCCCCAAAAAGAGTTGGGAAAGCCTGAGGTAAATAATAAGGCACGTATACGTTCTTCAAGAGTTCTATTAAGTCTTTCGATAGTTCCATTATGTTCGTGAGCAAATGGTTCTGATAACTGAGGTTGCATATCAAATTTCTCAAGTACCTCAAGCGTTTTATCTCCAGTGAATTCTTTACCATTATCTGAGCGGAGGTATCTGAAGAATGCTTTTGTAGGAAACATAGTTTTGAGATTTGTCAAAGCTTTTTGTAAGAACAAAGGAACTTCGGTCTTATATTTTATTACGGAAACTTGTAGGTACCGTGTGTAGTCATCTAAGATAGTTAGAATGTATTTATTACCTTTTGCATAAGTAGGAATTGAAACTACAATTAGGTCAGTATGTATGATTTGACAAGGATGAGAAGCCCCTTCACGATCTTTGTCAAATGTTTTTCGAGTCATTTTTGCTTGATTGCATATTTGACAGTTTGATAAAGTATCGTTAAAAATAAAGTCTGAGGTACCAGTAGAGCTATATTTGATACGATTAAGGTAAGGGGCTGAAATATGGCCCATACGGTTATGCCATAAGGCCCCCTCCTTTTTCAACATCTCTAATTTTGCAGGTGATAATTTAGTTCTTTTTTTCTTTTTAAATGAAGTTTTATTGTCAGGATGTGCTGCCCCCTGCGGAAAGCATCCCATCTACTCTAACTCACGCTACTCGCTATCAGGCCCTGTACATAATACGGGTTCGCTCTCACTACTACTTGAACCAACGTTGGATACTACTGGTATACAGCCGTTCATTGGTTAACGGATCAACTTAACATTAATAATGGTTGATAAAATAACCATTATTACAATTACGTTTATGTGCAACAAATATCTACGGAGATACTTCAACTTCAACCATTATTAATTGTATATTTTTTTTCGTGCGTTAATTGTTTTTTTTTTCTCACAGTTATGTGTAGATATTAAAAAAATCTCAAGTGCGTATCGACTTGATAAGTGTTTAACGTTTTCTTTCAAAAAAAAAAAAAAAAAAAACTCAAAATGGCGCCAACGACGCGCACTACATCGAATTCAAGTGAAAGTTCGAGTTCAAACCTAAATATGACACCAGAAATAAATGAGATAATTCAAAAACAGGTACAGGAACAATTAGCGGTAATTATGTCTAATCAAAATCAAATTATTAGTGAACAACAGCGGTGGATAAATATCGACAAAGCTTTTGTAACACCTCAATTTCAAATCAGAACAATTCTTGATCATGAACGATTAACTGGACATAAAAACTACAAATCATGGAGAACAATGATCGAGCTAGATCTGAAAGCTTTGAATCTAATTGCATTTATTAAAACTGAATGTGGTTTAGAAGCAAATGTATCGCCGAGTAGGAGGGTAATCTTAGATGCCCAGGCACTACAGTATATCAAAGCTACAGTATCTAGGTCAATTCTAAGCAGACTTCAAGACAAATGCACCGCGTTCCAAGCTATTGAATTCATCACAAAAAATTTTGGAAACAGCAGAGTACAAGATATGATTGGACTACATGACCGTTTTTCTCGCTTACGTTTTCGACCAGGATACGATCCTGATCGCTTTGTCGCAGATTTCGAGCAGGTTCTAGAAGATTACCGTACAATGGGAACTACTTTCAGTAAAGAGTATGTAACTACAGTATTTCTTCAAAAAATTGATGGAATTAATGAGCCAAAATCCCCGTACTTTGCATTCTACTCTACTATTTCAACATTACCAAATGAAAATCAGAATATGGAGTTCATAAAAGAGAGATTTCTTCGCTTAGCATCGCAATCAGCGAAAAATATACCCAACGCCGGAGGAATAATTACTCGTCCACCTACTGCAAGTGCCCATAATACCCAGTCAAACTCCAATGCTCTCAGTCGAAAAAGGAAATGGGAACAACCATCAGAGAAAGCCAAGTCACTAAAATCGAAATATACTGAAAAACAACTCCAGGATTTATCAAAAATGACACGAGAGGAGAAAAAGGCCGTCCAATGTGCTAACTGTGGAGAGTATTTTCACTCTAAAGAGGAATGCAAAAATCCAGGAAGAATGTGCTTTTTATGTCACAAATATGGACATGAAAAGAAAGATTGTAAATTCAATGGAAAAGGTAATACGTTACATTTAGCTAAACCTAACTTATATAATAATACAGCCCTTTTTCTAATAGACTCGTGTGCCAACTGTCACATAATAAATGATAAAAATATATTAATCAATTATATCGATCACCAAAAACCTATACCTATTATAACAGCCGACAAAAATAGTAATTTAACTGCAGTAGGCGAAGGCTCGCTTCCAATATTAGTCACCTATAATAAAGTACAAAGCATAATAATTTTAAATAACGTACAATTTGCACCTGATGCAGATGTACTTATTATCAGTGCATCTGCTCTTAATAATCAATTCAAAACCTCGCTGACTTTAAATCCAAAAACTGGTCACATTTCATGTAGAAAATTGAACCGAAAAATTGCAACAGTTGAGCAAAATAAGGGAATTTATAAATTAAGAGGCTCTATAATAAAGAACGCAAACGAAATTTTAATAAATGAAAATAATGATACCAATATTAATTGCGTACCTCATAAGATTACTAATAATCTATATATACTTAACGAATCTAAATTACCCATAATTCCTACTTGTTTAAAAACAATTACGCGTAATCGTATTAGAAATGTTAGACGAAAATTAACCCAAAAAGAAATAAAATTGCTGGAGAAGGAAGGGGAAATATGGCACCGACGTATGGGTCATATTTCGTCATCTGTACTAAATCGAATGAAAAATGTGTCAATTGGCGTAGGTCAAGTAATCTGCACCGAATCGACAACCAATCGTATAATATGTGCTCAATCAAAATTACATAAAAAATCATTTACCAAGGATAGGGAAAGAGCCAATCATCCCTGCGAGTATATACATGTAGATTTAATTGGTCCGATAAATCCACCTACGCTCTACAAACAAAATACATATATCATGTGTGTTGTTGATGACTTTAGTAGGTACCTACAAGTTTTCACATTAAAATCAAAAGCCGATTATGAAACAGGGGAATGCATGGGCGAAGCACTACGCTTTCTCCAGGCATTGTTCCCAGGTGCAGGTCAATTCAATGTCTTACGTTGTGATAATGGGACAGAATTCAAAGGACCGGAAATGCAAAAGGTTCTAGCGCAACATGGAATTGTATGCGAAGAATCAGAGCCCCATTGTCACGAACATAATGGACTCGTTGAAAGGTTAAATCGTACAATTGAAGAAAGAACACGTGCGCTTCTCTTCGATTCTGGTTTTCCTATAAAAATGTGGGGTTTGGCTGTACATGCTGCGTGTTACATCTACAACCGAACACCACATTCTGCAATTGATTTTACGACCCCTTATGAAAAACTATTTAATAAGATACCAGACTTATCGTATTTACGAATTTTTGGCTCTCGAGTTTATGTTTTAAATGAAACTGTACCGAGAGGTCAAAAATTTGCACCTCGATCAAAAACCTGTTACCTTGCTGGCTTCACAAAAACTGGATACATTGTTTTTGATCCCAAAACAAATAAAACATATGAAACTTGTAACACAAAAGTTGATGAGACAAAATTATATAAAGATGATTTTGGTACTCAAATGGAATCTTTTTCAATTGAACAGGAGACTGATGGTACTGGTACACATATTATGTATGATGGAACCGCTACATCGTCCCCTGACTCTGATAACAATCAACACATTGTACCTCAAAATGATACTGAAAATTCACGCTCACAAACTTCGTTTGCTGAGTGCGATGATACAGCATCAACTACTAGTGAAATCTCAGAAATTGTCTGTGAAATTAACATAGATGATGACTGGGATAATAATAGTAATGGTGATCGATCAATAATCGCTAATTACTGCTCTATTGACTACAGGAATTTAATTACATTAGATGAACAGCCAATAACATATAATGAGGCTACATCTCAAGTAAATTATCCAAAATGGGGACCACCTATTCGATCTGAACTGAATGCTATGGTCAAACACAATGTATGGCAGCTAACACCACGTAGGAAAGGGTTAAATCTAATCCTAACCCGCTGGAGGTTCACCTTAAAAGACGATGGATCGCCAAAAGCTCGCATAATTGCTGTAGGTTGTAGAGATAAGGAAGTATACACACTTAATGACACCAAATCTCCTACACCTAGCGTAGTAACAATTCGCTGGTTATTTGCCCTAGCTGTGAAAAATGCGTGGCAAATGATACAACTTGATGTCAAAAACGCATTTCTTCACAGTGAAATTGATCGTGAAAAGTATGTAAGTATTCCCCCTGGAGCTGATGGTGACCCTAAACAATTTGTTTGCAAACTAAACAAAGCATTATACGGCCTTGCGACTGCACCAAAATGCTGGTATAATACGATAAATTCATTTATACTATCATTAAACTTTATTCGTAGCTCTCGTGAATCTTGTATATATTATCAAAAGACAGGTGATCTCATAACAATAATACTCGTATATGTAGATGATATTCTTATCACTGGCAGTGACCAGAACAATGTAACAAAAACTTGTGAACAGTTCAAAGGTAAATTTGAGGTTAAAGATCTAGGAACCCCCCGTAGATTTGTTGGCATTCAAATTGAATGGACTAATAATGGCGTTTTTCTACATCAATCAAAATATATTGAATCGTTAATCAAATCATTTGGGTTATCTGACTGCACTCCAGTTAAAACCCCAATGGTCCCTTTTTCATTACACAAAAATATCAAGGTTACATCAGGTATAAAACAACGCTCGTACGCATATAAAAAGGTGATTGGCGCTATTCTATATGCCTCAAACAACACTCGTCCAGACATCACATTTGCTGTTAACTATCTTGCTAGACACCAGTCTGATCCTCAAGATCTACATTGGGCTCTACTTGATCATGTTCTCAAGTACTTGAAGGGCACTATGAATATGGGTCTTCTATATAATGGTGCCTCTGAAGTAATTGATGCATATGTTGATGCTGACTTTGCAGGTGATAAACGAACACGTAAATCAACGACAGCTTACCTAATCCGCCTCTATGGTGATCCTGTTGCTTGGTGCTCACGTTTACAAAAATGTAGAGCAGAAAGCTCAGCAGAAGCCGAGTACATGGCTATCTGTGAAGCTGCTCATGAAATACTATTTATCACACGTCTCACAGAGGAAATTATAGGATCAATAAAATACCCTATTACCCTGTATGAGGATAACACTGCAGCAATAAGTATCTCAACAAACCCTACAATGGCTAGTAAAGGTAGGATAAAACATATTGAGCTTAAATACTTGAAAGTGCGAGAATATTTCTAAGAAAATATTCTCACTACTACAAAAGTTGACACAACAGAACAACTCGCAGACTGTCTCACTAAACCACTACCAGAAAACATGTTCTTTCAATTACGAAATTGTTTTATGAATACACTGTCTTGCTGAGGTCCTTCCTGATAAGAAAGACTAAAAAGCTCATCTTAAACGGCCTTCACTATTAAAATATTTGTACATGCGCATCTAAAACACATAATAACGCAAGTTGTAAAAAAAAAAAAAAAAAAAAAAAAAAATGTTTTTTTTCTTCTTGTTCTAGGCAAAAGAGTATCTCAAAACTCCGAAGTCTAAGAAAAGCCTTTGTTGAAACTACCAGTAATGCAAAATCATATGTATATCCCAATTTTCTTTAGTACATAATTAATATACTATGTTAAAACTTTACTTTTTCAATGTAATTGTAGGAATAAGATGAACAAACTAATTAGTACTATAGGCACTCATATACACTAATTACTACTACACATCTGTCAATAGGTTAAATGGTTAATGCATGTTCACAACTTTCATTCTTGTTTAATTATTAGAGTTAAAGCCTGCAAGCTATGCAGTTTAGACTTTATAGTTTTTTTTTTTTTTCATTTTTTTTCCATTATTACTATAATTATTACGAAACCTATATCCTTAAACTATAGTTTTTAAGCAAATAGTAGGCAATAATGCAATCCTTATTCTTTTATTCAAGTTAGCATTCACTAATTATTATGATTGAAAATTTGTTATTTCGTAAGTGGACTTTATATACTTAGTACGTTCAATAAAAACTCTTGTAATACTCGGTGCATAAAGAAGAAATTTATTTTCTGTGCTTATGCATATTCACTCTTAGTTTATATATAATCATGAATCACGTTGTACATAAAGAAGAAATTTGATTTCTGTGATTATGTATGTAGGGAATACGATTTCCCTCTAATTAACGGTGCAATTGAATGTTAAGAACGAAACTGCGGTCACTTATTACTCAGATTTTATTAAAATGTTAAATCATACAACATTTTCCAATTTAATTTCAAAAAGAACATTCTATTAACATGCTACGTATTTAAAGGATAAAAATCGAAAACTAAATTAATAACGAGAATGGCGTCTCTCGAAGAAAAACTTATTTCGTTCTTTTTCAAAACCGGAGAATTCTGTAGTTGTACCATCACACCCAATAAGGATAGCGCGAGCCCATCATGCCTCGACTGCAATTGAACGTACCGCGATAAACCATTGTTAGATTACGGAGGCAATCCAACAACAGTGGTACCACGATGGTTCGCCACATTCGGCCATTCTGCAACCCGCGCGTCCCGCGCAGCGTGATGATGGTTACAGGTCTGCGGATTCTTCAGCGGCATTGTCCTCATCATCACTTATTGGTATATCCCCTAGGGCACGGAGCAATGAGATATGGAAATTGGTATCTAATATGGTACCTTGGGTATTTAACGATTGGCATCGGTAGGTGTCTGGGGCAACTTTCTTCACTACCACGAGTGGGCCTCGATACTTTGGCTGGAACTTGGTTGGTGCACCAGTCGCCTCTGGAGCGGTCTTGGCAAAAACAATTTGCCCAACATCGAGCTCGTCACCTGGGCAATGCCGTCGATCAAAGTTGCGTTTTTGTTCCTGCTGGGCGATGGTGATTTGGTCTATGGCTACTTTTCGCATGGTATTTGGATCTTGCCTGGCATCATCATCAGTTAGTAGGGCAGCTAGCTCCATATCAACGAAATGCGGCTGGTAGCCATAGAGTAGTTCGAACGGCGAGTGTCCTGTACTGCGATTTATCGATGCATTAATATTTCGTCTTATACGGCTGACATGTTTACTCCAATCAGTTTGTCCCTCCTCGGAGCAATAAATAGCGAATTGTGGGATTAAAACTCTATTGACTCGTTCGACCAACCCATTTCCTTGCGGGTGACGAGTTGATACTAGGGTATGATTGATTGAATGGGTTTCTATCCAAATTTTAAATTCTCCAGCAGTAAATGCAGAGCCCCTGTCAGTAACTATGTGTTTAGGGTATCCAAAACGGGTGGTTAGCTCTTCAAGATGTGAAACTGTTTCCGGTGATGTGGTTCCCTCACATGGGTACAATTCTACATATCTAGTGAGTGCGTCGATAACCACAAATAGGTGTCCAAAATTTCCACTCACTGGTAAAGGACCAATATGATCAGCGTGAATCACTTCAAACGGTATTTTTGGCGGAGGTATGGGACGTAAGAGGCCTTGTACACGGCCCGAGGGCCCCTTCCTTGTAAGGCAGGCAACGCAACGGCGAATGTGTGTTTTTACATAGCGGCGCATACCTGAAAACCAGTATTGTCGGCTAATGGCTGCGACTACCTTTTCAGTTGAGTAATGTCCCATTTCATCGTGGAACTTGATCACTAATGCTTTTCTAAGAGTCCTTGGCGCTACAAGGAGCAGCTTCTGGTCATGGTCAGCACGACGGTACAGTATTCCATCAATCACGGCATATTTCCTCATCTCTTCATCTAATGAACGCGATAGGCCAATATAGCGGATTAAGTTGCAAATTTCATTATCTTGGGCCTGGAAGGCACGAACGGTGGCTACCTCCGTTGTTTCAACGAGCAACATATAGGCAGGGCTTGCCGTTACAATACTATCGGAAATAGATTGCGGTTCTTTTTCAGCGGATGGTGCGCGGCTAATGGCGTCAACATGGGCCATATTGGTGCCAGGGCGGTGTTGAAATTTGCAGTCAAATTCGGCGATTAGGATTGCCCAACGGGCCATCTGACCATTGCCTACCTTGGCACGGTGAAGGTAGGTAAGGCATTGGCAGTCCGTTACTACAGTGAACTGTACGCCTAATAGGAACTGTCGTAATCGGGTAAGTGTCCACACAATTGCGAGTAACTCAAGCCTACTTGAATGATATAGACTTTCCGACTGGCTACATGTTTTACTAACGGCGTAGACCAGATGTCGCTTACCAGAGTGTACTTGCAAGAGCATTCCTCCAATACCCTTTGCACTTGCATCAGTGTGGACCTCAATAGGAGCCTTGGGGTCGAATAGGCGCAGAACGGGTGAGGTGGTAAGCTTTTCTCGCAAAGTGACAAATGCATCTTCTTGAGCTGCTTTCCAAGTGAATTCCACATTTTTCTTCAGTAGCTCTGATAACGGTGAAGCGATGACTGCATAATGACGGATAAAGCGTCGGAAAAATCCGGTTAGGCCAAGAAATCGTCGAATTTCATGGGCATCTTTTGGTCGTGGGAATTCAGCAATAGCCTGAGTTTTGGCAATACCTGGCTTTATATGACCTGCTGATATTTCAAAACCTAGGAATTCTATTTTCTCCACTGCAAATTGGCATTTATTAAGTCGACAGGTAAGGTGAGCCTCCTGTAGAGCAGATAGTACTTCAGTAAGGCGCTGGAGCATTTGTTCAAAATTTCCTGCGGGTACGATTATATCATCTAAGTAGCAGAATGCTATGCGGTGTTGAAGATTTCCTAAAACTCGATTCATTAGCCCTTGGAAAACAGCGGGTGCATTCTTTAGTCCAAACGGCATACGTGTGAATTCGTAGTGCCCTGTGGTGGTGACAAATGCGGTTTTATGGATGGACTCTGGGTGCATAGGAACTTGTAGATAACCAGAAAATAGATCAATGATTGAATATAGCTTTGCGGTACCCAATTCTGACAATTGATCGTCAATATGTGGCATGGGAAACGGCTGTGCTACAGTTTGCGCGTTTAAGCGGCGGTAATCAAAGACCGGGCGTTTTTCACCAGTTTTCTTGTCAACAAGTAATGCGGGAGCTGCATACGGGGATGAACTTGGCTGCACGATACCTAAGTCTTCCCATTCACTGATAATTTCTGATAACGCACGTGCCTGTGGCATGGGAGATCGGTAGGGTCGTTGTGCGCATGGTACGCTTCCTGGTACTTCTTCAATGCGCATCTGTACTATATTAGTACAGCCTAGCTCACGGATATTAACGGCAAAAGCATGACGGTACTTGTTGATTAATTTTATAAGGCGGAGTTTTTCATCTTGGTTTAACGTTGCTCCTACAGTTACCTCTTCTAAGGTAAATGGTTTCCATAATTCCAATGACTTATTCGGCGATGGGACGACTTCAGTGGCTTCGATTGACAAAACTCGGCCGATACATGACCCAGCGGGAAGACAAGGTTTTGAACTTCTCACTGTAATTGGTACCACAAATTCGTTGCATTTCTGCGGCATTATAAGGCCTACAGCATCGTTGGCTACAGGAAACAAACATGGTATAGTTGGGCCTAACGCGGTTACAAACCCGACAAAGTGTTGGTTTGTTAAAGGCAGGGAGTCGCGCAATATCAATTTTGTGGTTTGGCTCACAGTCTCGCGTGTATGCTCCACCATTTCAGCCAGTTGGCGGGCTGTAAACTCGTCAAGTGGTAAGAAACGTAGCATATTACCAACACGCGCGAATACAACACTTGGGTCCTCTGTCCATGTTCGGCCTATAATTAGACCTACAGGTATCGCATGGTCTGGGACTAAGTAGACTGGTACCTCTAATTCGACGTCATCAATTTTAACGATGCTACGAAGGTAACCAAACGACCTTGTTGGCTCCTTATCGGCTCCAATTCCAGTGAATAGCTTTTCACAGGGTATTACACGGTTTGGCAGGGTAGTAGCGACACTTATAGCGATAATGCAGTCGCAGCTACCTGGATCAATCATACAATTACTGATAACAATACCATCAACGGTGACTGGTCGGTGATATTTTGTCGGCATCTCTTCATTCATCTGGGTAGGCATTATCGTCATTGTACTGGCTGTGGTCGGTGCGCTTGATGGCTTTGAAGGCGTTTTTGTGGCTACGGTGGGGCATTTTGCCCTAACATGACCCGTCTCAGAGCAGATGGTACACTTGACTGGTCGTCGCGGTGCGGTGCATTGGCTAGATAAATGTCCAACCTCGAAACAATTATAACAACGGTTATAGTTATTAGCAGCGGAACGCTTACCTATACCTGTGTTAGCTGGGGTAGCAGTTGCAGTTGCTGGCTTTGTACTCGACGAGTTTACTATAGTTGATTGGGTTACCCGTGGCTTAGGTACAGTGGTACGCGGTGGTTGGCACTCAACAAAAGTACGTATAGCGGTGACTAACTCGTCTTCATCCATGGCATTTGAATTTAGGATATGGGAGGCTAAAGCTGACCACTTACATCCTCGACTAACATATTTCTTCACTTCTGCCATGTTGAGGTATAACGGTTGCAATAAGCGCAATTTATCGTGAATGTAGGCCATTATGTCTTCACCGATCTTTTGTTCTCGGCTAACCATTCGCTG
Organism: Phenacoccus solenopsis; assembly: GCA_009761765.1. Classification (NCBI taxonomy): domain Eukaryota; kingdom Metazoa; phylum Arthropoda; class Insecta; order Hemiptera; family Pseudococcidae; genus Phenacoccus; species Phenacoccus solenopsis. The sequence continues at coordinate 52,900,407 of CM019753.1, forward strand.
CATAATTTCAATAGTATCCTGTTGGGGTAGGAAAGCACTACGAAAGAGCCGTTTAAATTCAGCAATACTTACTAGTCGATTGTGGCAACGGATATACCACGCTTTTGCAGCGCCTACCAACGTTCGACGGGCTAACTCGATTGCTACACGGTCGCGTAGGCCATGAATAGTTACAATGGACGTCCATGTAGTAAGCCATTCCCTGGCTGCATCGGAATCGCTACTTCCATCATAACTCTTCATATCACGGGTAAAATCTAATGAGAACGATAATGACGTAAGCGGGGTTTCATTAGAGCGGATATTAACTTCGTTTACTTGATTAAATGTGGTAAGTGGTTCGGAAACATCACTGGCTGCAGCAGAGGATGAGGCGGTGGCAATTGGTGCAGGTGCGTTTGTTGCAAAGGTCGATGCAGCTTGAACAGGTGCGGCTGAAACAGATACGGTTGGAGCGGATGCGGTAGCGGCGTTGATCGTAGCGAATACTGGTGTGGGTACGGCAGGTAGCGTAGCGTTAACAGACGGAGGTGATATGACGGTAGCCTTAACAGCGTTGGCGAGCTCAGTAATCTGCGATGTTAAAGCTGTCAACTGTGCGACGACCATGGCATTTATAGAATCCTGATTTAGCGATGCGGCTGCGGGTTCAGGATTATCCATAAATATCGGAGACGGTTGGCGTCGTGATGAACGCAAATTTTGGCTAGAACTCGAACGCGTCTGGTATCTTGGCGGCGGCATATTGTTTCATTCAAATTCACAATTACGTAAGTGAAAACGGAACCGGAAAAATTTAATGTTTCATAATAAGGTTGTTCATTATGTAAACTTACATTTCATGAGGCTTAAGTGGATAGCATCCCACTTCTGAAGTTGTAGGGAATACGATTTCCCTCTAATTAACGGTGCAATTGAATGTTAAGAACGAAACTGCGGTCACTTATTACTCAGATTTTATTAAAATGTTAAATCATACAACATTTTCCAATTTAATTTCAAAAAGAACATTCTATTAACATGCTACGTATTTAAAGGATAAAAATCGAAAACTAAATTAATAACGAGAATGGCGTCTCTCGAAGAAAAACTTATTTCGTTCTTTTTCAAAACCGGAGAATTCTGTAGTTGTACCATCACACCCAATAAGGATAGCGCGAGCCCATCATGCCTCGACTGCAATTGAACGTACCGCGATAAACCATTGTTAGATTACGGAGGCAATCCAACAACAGTGGTACCACGATGGTTCGCCACATGTACGTTGCCTACATAATACTCGTCAGCGTGGGAAGGGGTGTCAGGATGTGCTGCCCCCTGCGGAAAGCATCCCATCTACTCTAACTCACGCTACTCGCTATCAGGCCCTGTACATAATACGGGTTCGCTCTCACTACTACTTGAACCAACGTTGGATACTACTGGTATACAGCCGTTCATTGGTTAACGGATCAACTTAACATTAATAATGGTTGATAAAATAACCATTATTACAATTACGTTTATGTGCAACAAATATCTACGGAGATACTTCAACTTTTATTAAGTTTAATAAACGATTTATTATTCTTTGCATAAACATGCGAATCGTTAATAGATATAGATTGTAGATTATATTGTGTAGTAGTTACAGCTAATATGAATAAATCTTGTTTAGAAATGAGAGCAATTATTTCTTCTTCACTCTTCGTTCTATAAACAATAATTCCATCATTAGTGTTTAGTGTAATAGACGTTTGAAATTGAGAATTAAATGCAGATACGCTTAAAATCGGATCATTAAGGTCGTCAACCAGTTGAACATCATGTAGTATAAGAATGTGATAAGAGTTTTGGAATTTTAATAAAATAGGTAATATACCATAGCCACGAGCACTACTAAACTCGGCATTAATGGCTAACTGTACTAGTTTTGGAACAGAATAAGGTTGGAAATTATGAAGTATGTTTATATTAGAGACTGCATGGTGCGTAGCACCTGAGTCTACTACAAAACTGAGTTCTATAGTGAAGAACTGAATTAAATTAGATATTTCAGGTCTATTGATAGTGCAATCAATATTGTTACAACTGGTTGATTGTGAGGTTTTGGTATACAAAACAGTAATCTTACCTTCTTTACATTTGGTTTGATCGTGTCCAAAACGAAAACAGTTCATACATAACTTGGCTTTATACGGACATGCATTAGATTCATGGAAGTACACATTACACATTTGACAACGGATAGTACTTTTTTCATCTGCTGACATTGTTGATAAACGGGTTCGTTGTTCAAGAGAGTAGAGATCTTCAAGCTTTACTTTTTCCTTACCATTGACCAAGTCAGCTACTGTTCTTTTTTTTCGATGGTGATGGATCATAATTGCGAGGAAATGTAGAAGAAGGGCGTTTCAAACTTAGTTTTTCATATTTTTGTTGCTGGTGATCATCGGTAGAATATTTCTTCTGTTTATCTATTGAGTCTCCTTTCTTTAGTTTCATCTTGTTTGTTGTAAAATTCAAGAAACGACTTTTCACAGTTTCAAATTTCCGGAATTCTTTAGGAAGAGTTTGAACGATGTTATAAAATACTACGTATGGGTTTTCAGTACCACCAGAATCTATGTCAATCATAGCAAGGAATTTTGCGATCAGCGGCTCATCTTCAAACTCGGTACCTATTGCTTTATAATCTGCAATTATGTTTTCAAAGTCATTGATAAATCGAGTTGGATCATGCCAAGGACGAAATATAAGTCTCCTTTGACGTCGTTCTAACCGAATGTTTTCAGAAAGCTTTTGATCCCCATAATTAATAGCTAATGTACGAAATGCAGTATATGCCGTTTTTGCACGAAGAATAGATAAGCTTATATCAGTATTTACCGTAGCGTTAATATATTGTAGAGCTTGAGCATCTCTGATTTTTTGGAATGCTTCTGGTATTGTCAAATCGCCAGCTTCACTTTGGATATATATTAGTAAATTTTGAGATTGAAGTCCAGTTTCTAGTTTAGAACGCCACGCTTGGTAATTTACACTCCCTTGGAGCTTTTCTTCTTTACTGTATATTGGTAGTTGAAAATTAGGTTGTACATATTGGGTAGATGGCATCATTTGCTGTGGATTGAATGTAGAGAAGAATGACGCAAGATGTTTTGCTAAGGCTTCTTGTACTGCGGAATTTACGCGTTTTTCAAAAGCAAGATTATCATTATGTGTTTCTGCAAGAACATCGTCTTCTTCTGTTCCTAGTTGTGATGTTGATGCATTTTCATCGTTTAGATTTGGAGTATAGTTATTCAGCTCCTCACCTGATTTTTCACTGGCATCTCCAGGCATATTTGCTGAATAAAAGCACTTTTTTTTTTTTAAAAAAAAAAAAGGAGAAAAGAATAATAATAAAAGAAACTTCTCTTATAATTTTCCGTGCGAGAAAAGAATAAAAACTGAATAAGTTTGATACATTTAAAAAAAAAAAACAGCGCGTTTTAATTAAAAGAAAAAGGCCCATAACCCAGTTGCGCTGTTATATTACTCAAGTCCGCCATTGCACTGGTCGGTGAATAGAGGAACTTATTGTATTAGATTTCACAGCGCAAGCTGATGATTAGAAGTGGTTTATCTGTGGTCATAGTCGGAGGCATGTGAGGTAACGGTCATGCATAGCATGCCGTAACAATAACAAAGCCAGTCAATCAAACTGAACAAATTTCGCTTGTTTGTCTTTGAAATTATTTAAATAACATGAATGATTTCATTCATTAACAGTTTTTCTCATTAAAAACAAAAATAAGATCGATCAACAAGTCTATGGCGCCTCATTTTATTTAGAACATTGTTGCGTAATGCAGTCCAATTAGAACCTAGACCAGTCATTATAAATAATACTTTATTAGCGCGAAAGAAATTTGCGCATGCGCATTCAGAATTTCGTCACAAGTGTTCTGAGAAAATCTGTGTAATGTATCACCGTTTTTGGGTTGGTATTTGCTTGTTGCTAGCTCGGTCCATCTAGTATATAGTCAAAGGTTATACCCACTGCTGGGCGCGTTCGCGTTCAAGAACGCGCGTTCGAACGGAACGGGTGAGATTCTCTTATCAATTGAACGAACGATGAACGGAACGGGAAGGATAAAATATATAAAAGTTGGAACGGAACGTTTTTTTTTTTCTTGAACGTGAATTTTAAACGCCGTTCATTTATCGTTCAAGAAGAAACTTGTCTTTTTACTTTTTTTAGTTTTTTTTCTCAATTTTCTATTTCTTCACTCCGTCTTCCTCAAGTTTTATGTCGTGGTATTCACTATCACTATTCATTCGGTGTATTTCTCGTGGTGTGACTGGCTGACTGTTAATTATTCGTTATTTTAATGTTGAATTGCGCTTAGTAAAAGTGAAAAGCAGATGTTTTGAAGAACTTCAATTTGGTTCAATGTGATCGTCTATTCACGAAGCGTTCATGAACGTGAACGGGAATGGAACGCGTGAAATTTTTGAAATAATTGAACGGAACGCTGAATGGAACGGAATTTTTTGGCCAGTGAACGGAACGGAACGTGAACGTCAAATTTGAGAATTTCATTGAACGGGAACGAACGCCATTCAAAAAAAACCTAAACGCGCCCAGCAGTGGTTATACCATACCGGTTATCAACGTCCCTTTACTAGAGGTCGGACGGTAACCGCAAAATCGGCCTTTTAAAAAGCGCATAATCTGATTGGCGTTCCGAAATTTGACGTCACCTGGCGGAGCTAATAACGCGCGTCGTATGTAATTTAAACGGGAAGTTCATATTTTTTGATAGTATTTCTCAGGGTTGCGTACCGCGGTATTTTTTCCGGTTGGTATGGTACTGGTATTTGGTATCGGTATTTTTTCTGGTCGGTACGGTACTGGTATTTGGTATTTATATAATTATCGGTCGGTATGGTACCGGTATTCGGTATTGATATAATTTTCGGTCGGTATGGTACGGGTATATGGTATCGGTATTTTTTCTGGTTGGTGTGGTACCGGTATTTGGTATCAGTATTTTTTCCGGTCGGTATGGTACCGGTATTGGTCGGTATATACCGCGGTATCGGTACTGGTACGCAACCCTAGCCCGCAATATCGCACCAGTTCAATTATTTTAAAACTCAAAAAACGTGTTAGAATCAAAAGCAGGGTTGCGTGTTGATTGAAATTAAAAATTAAAAATTAATAAATAAATAAATATCATAAATACCATTTGCAGAGGGTTGCGTACCGCGGTATTTTTCCTGGTCAGTACGGTACTGGTATTTGGTATCGGTATTTTTACTGGTCGGTACGGTACTGGTATTTGGTATTTATATAATTTTCGGTCGGTATGGTACGGGTATATGGTATCGGTATTTTTTCTGGTTGGTATGGTACCGGTATTTGGTATCAGTATTTTTTCCGGTCGGTATGGTACCGGTATCGGTAAATCCCAAAAAACCGCGGTATTGGTCGGTATATACCGCGGTATCGGTACCGGTACGCAACCCTGGTATTTCTAAATTTTCTCGAAAACCACTCCATTAACAAAAAAATTTGTAAGAACTTAACTTGAAGGATATTAAATTTTCTATCATATGCATATTTTATATTTGTAAATTATTCATTCTATCTAGCAAAATAAATGATTCCATTCCTCATAATATTCATAATCACTCCCAAGTTGCAAAATTTTTTATAACTTCAAGTTCACGTTACTCGAAATTTTCAGCGGGACCATAGGGTTTTTAAATTGCAGTCTTATAGAAAATTTTACGCTCTTTCTAATGGTGTGTAATAAAAATATTTTTGATTAATATTTTTACTACATATGGAGGTTTTGAATTCGAAAAAGGTATCTTAGCTATGAAAACGCGTACTTTGTGTGACTTCACATTCACGTTACTCAAAATTTTGAGCGATACCATAGAGTTTTTAAATTGCTATCTTATAGAAAATATTACGCTCTTTCCAATGGTGTGTAATAAAAATATTTTTGATCAATATTTTTACTACATATGGAGGTTTTGAATTCGAAAAAGGTATCTTAGCTATGAAAACGCGTACTTTTTGTAACTTCACATTCACGTTACTCAAAATTTTGAGCGATACCATAGAGTTTTTAAATTGCTATCTTATAGAAAATATTACGCTCTTTCCAATGGTGTATAATAAAAAATATTTTTGATCAATATTTTTACTACATATGGAGGTTAAATTCAAAAAAAGTATTTTAGTTACGAAAGTGCGTACTTTTTATAACTTCACATTCACGTTAGGTACTCAAAATTTTGAGCGATACCATAGGGTTTTTAAATTCTCATCTTATAGAAAATTTCATGCTTTTTCCAATGGTGTATACTAAAAATCTTTTTGGTCAATATTTCTACTTAATATGGGGTTTTAAATGTTGAAAATCATAGATTACTTATATGAAAACACGTATTTTTCGTAACTTAATAGTTAATACCCTCGACACTTAACATTTTCGGTTGCATTAAATGATTTTTAAATTACTATCTTGAAAAAAAATTTCACGTTTTTTCCAATGGTGTATAGTGAAAATCTTTTCGATCAATATTTCTACTAGCTATAGAGGTTTGAATGTTGAAAATCATATTTACCCCCAATAAAATCACGTATTTTTCGTAAGCCTATATATGCAAATTTACGTTGTACAAAAGGTTTTGGAGTACCGTAGCGTTATATATGCAATGATAATTTCAAAAGAATAAAAAAATATGCAAAAAATATCATGCAGTTAATTTTTTCATTTTATTTTTTCCTATAATGATTGATAAAATTTTAAAATAATAATTGAATAAAATATATAGGTAATAAATAATAATGTTTGATTAATTACTACAATTTTTTCAAAAAATTTGTAATTTTTTGAATAATTCAAGATTATTATTAATTCTATTAAGTACTTGATAAATTGATTAAAGTAATTGATTATGATGTGTCTCTCATAATTTCATAAAACATTATCATTCGATAGGTAATATAATTTTGATTTTTTAATAAACTAATAAATAAAATATAACAACTTCTCAGTGTATTTAGCTTCCAAGAAATACATTGAAGAAAGTTATTGTAATTTACAATTTCATGTACGCATGTGTTTTGCGATAGCATGGGATAAAATTTTCATTGGCAGTATTTTTCTCAAAAGTAACGCAACGAAATGATTCAAAATTATAATATATTGTTTTAGAGACTTTGTTTGAGAAATTAAGCATTTATTTTTCCAGTTTTTTCATTTCTTTATTTTAAAATCAATTTTTTCATAATTACCTACTTATTTTCCGAAGCACCGCCTTAATGAATAAATAAATTAATTTACAAACAAGCGAGGTTCGCTGGACCTGGCAATAGGGTTTTTGCTTTTTGCTATAATGCTATTAAGGCGGTGCTTCGGAAAATGAGTAAGGAAATGTGAAAAAGTTGATATTATAATACAGAAATGATTTGTACCGCTCTTATATGAGCATTTGAACCTTGAACTTGTAAAATTAATAATAAAAATTGTGTAACTTCTTATTAATACTCGCGGAATAAAATAAACATTGTATTTCAAAAATGACGCACATTATTTGTTAAGAAGTTTGTTTTTTTTTTAAAATAATTTTGTGTTCTTTTGTTGTGATTAAATACTCCTAAAAACTCGTTATTGAACTATCATTGAAGTATCTTATAATGTTGTAAAAATTGGTGACTGAGGAACTGATAAATATAAAGAACAGAGAACAATGTTTCAAAATTTAATAAAATTTCAATCACAGATTACCTCAACTTATTCATAATTATTTTACAATAGATTTTTAATAATTATCAACTACGGCAACACGATGGGGGATAATATAGAACTCACTACGCGCACCTTTGAATCATGGGGCGTCAGTCCAGCTTGCGTCAATGCTAAACGAATACTAGCCTCATCATACTGAACGGCGAATCAGATTTGACGAGCAGCCGCGTTGTTCATTTCGGAGTGCAGTGAACACACAGTGTCAATAAAAAGATCTACAGGGATGTTTCCAATGGTGTTTCTAAACTGTGTTAATTCAATATTGTTATTATAATGAGGCGATGTATCAGAGAGGATTATTCGCCATTTTTCGCGTCGACTTCGGTTAGCTGTGTGGCGGGATATAAATTTTTTTTCCAGTTCTTCTATTCTGGAACGAATTTTTAAAATTAATATAACATCATCACGTTCTTTCTGAAAACAATCAAATCAAACGAAGAGGAGGCATGAAAACATGCATGCAAAAACAAAGAGAAAAAGAACAAAATGAATAATTACTCACTAGTTGGGTTTCTAATTCACCAATACATCTATCTCTCGCCGATATTTCGGATAATGGTACACTGACAGTAATATCTGACATGTTGAACTACTAAAAACATAATCATTCGAAGTAACTAAATTCATTCAAAAACACAATGTTCAGCTGCAGCTTATTTCTATTACATATTTCAATTCTGTTATCTTTCCAGAGTACATAGACTAAAAGCACATAGGGTACGTTTATAGTGCCGATGAAGATGGCGATGATTACGGAGATGGAATGAAAATTTCAAGCTTGCCATCTTGCGGTGTTCATAGTGAAGCTTGAAAAACAAAAAAATATCTAGTTTGAAAGCCAAAAAAATTACATTCATTATCTGGGTTTTCTTCACATGGTTTTTAACCAACATCAATAAACTAGAAGAGGTTATCCAGAAACCCGTTTTACGCGAAAAACGGAGAGTCACGTCCCTCTTTTCCCCACCAAAATTGTGACGTCACTCGGAAGAAGATTTTCAACTATACTTATGGCGTAAACATATTTTTTTACAGTTTTTTCATTTTTATGACGAAACCATGAACTTTATAAAAAAGTTGAAAAGGACTTAATTTTAAGAAAATAAAAAATGCTATCTGATGGTTTTTTCTTTTTTTTTTTTAGTTAAAAATCAAGTGATTTACGAAATAAAATATTACTGTGTATGTGTTGTTTTTTTCTTTTTAAGCAAATAAATCGGATTTACAAAAATTTTGAAGACGACTTTATTGGAAAAAAATGAAAGATTCCATTTAGTAAAATGACGAAAGAAACTGTTGAAAAAAATACAGTTACTGCAATTTTTTCCATTTCATCTATAACTTTTAGATATGAAGCTTCATATTTATATGTACTATTTGTTAAAGGAAAAAGTCGACGAAAATTTTAAAAACTAATTATCTTTAAAGGAAAATGCGAAACATCACTTCGTGAAATGAAAAAAGAACTGCAATTTTTTGAATTTTCTTCCCTTTATTTGCAGGAATTATTTGTAACTCGTTCTCAAGAAGTTTTTTTTTTACTTTCATTTTTTTTTCACGAAAAATTCTGAATGAAGTTTATTACAATAAACTGAAAAAAACAATAAAAATTGAAATATACAATCATACAATTTTGGAAATGATTACGTTTCTTAAATTATGACGAAAAATCCGTTCATTAAGGGAAATATTTCAAATATGCAAAATCAATATAGGTGTCTTCAGAAAGGATTTTTTGATGAGAATATCGTTCTACAATCAATTTCTATCAGTTTGCGACAAAATTCGCTGAAAATTGAAAAGAACGCTCCTCAAGCAATAAAATTTTATCCTTGAACAATTAATCAAATTACAAAAATAATCAATTTGTAGAAATGTTATTTTTTATTTTTTTTTTCGACAAATTTCTAGCCACTATTTCGAAAAGTATATGTTTAGAAAACGTGAAAAATAGGCAAGTTTATAACTTGCAGATTATAAAATTCTTTGTTTCTGCTAAAAGAAAGTTTAAAATTTGCCACCCCAAAAATTTTATGGATGGAAATTGAGTTTTTTTTTTTGTTTTCAAATTTTTCAATAAATTATTATGCCTACTTCCTGTAGGATCCAAAGCTGCCGAAATAATAAAAAAAAGAACCCGGAGCTACACTTTCATAAATTTCCTAAAGATAAACCAATCTGCGATTCATGGGTACTAGCATGTCGCAGGAAAGATAAAATCAACACAACTTCAGGTCACTATCATTTCTTTTATTAAATAATAACTTGCATTCCAATAATTATAATCACAAAATGATTGTAGCGAGAATATGCTCAGAGCATTTTTTTCCTACTGATTATGAGCGAGATTTGAAGACCGAGCTTCTAGAACTGAAACAAATAGAAAAATTACGTAAAGTAGCTACTTAGATATAAGCATTTGTTATTCACTTACCTTAAAAAAACTGTTATTGTCTGTTTCTTGAATAATCTTTTGTTCTCGTTCCTATTATTAATCATTAATACGAAAATTGGAAAATATAAAACAAAGGCATAAGAAACTGAAATAAAATTACAGAACTCTGATAAGAAATTGAACAAAATTACATACATTTCACTATATTCATCATCACACAAAACGTTGAATTTTCACGGAATCACTTTCGTTTTTTTTTTAACGGATAGCTTCTCTTATCCTCTAAAAATACAGCAATTTTAAAAATTCATTTACTTTACAAATTATTTACAAAAATTAAAAAACTACAAAACTATACTGTTTATTTACATTATTCAATGCAAAATAAACGTACTAACTCGTTTACCTACATTTCGGCTTCTTCCGGGTGACGTCACAGAACAGTCGATGGGCGAAACCGAAAATAATTACCTACCTACTGGTTTCTGGGTAACCTCTTCTAGTTTATTGATGTTGGTTTTTAACGAGCATATTGTTTTCAATTCAAATTTCATAATTTTTCTTATTTTTGTATGAAATTACATTTTATAGTGAATGTTTTCATTTTTAAAAGTAATGGTCTCCCCAAGGGGAGGTCAGTCTTGTTGATCTGGAAGAAGCATGGATACACGATTTCATCTCCCTGGTGGAGGCAAGAAGTGTCATCTACGACAAAACTTATTTTCTCTTTCCGAAGCACCGCCTTGTAGCTCAACTTGAACTATTACGTAATTACGCGTAATTGCAATTTTTTACCGTTCGAAATATAATTATTATAAAATTTATGAATAATAAATTATGATACTAATGATACTACCTATCGCTAACAAAGTAAAATCAGGAAATAATATTTTACGAGAAAAATCACAATTACTAATTAAATAATGCATTTTTAAATGAAGATGAATTTTACGCTTAAGAATGTGTTTACTACATTCAGTGATGGGCACGCTCCGGTTGGGAGCGGAAGAGCGGTCGGAGTACTCCGCTCTCGCTCCGGAGCGAGAGCGGAGCGCGCTCTTTTTTTAATACAACTACAACAACCGGAGCGCGCTCCGGAGTACTCCAGCCTGGAGCGGAAATTTAAAGAAAAGAGCGCGCTCCTCTGATAACGCTCCTCTATCATTGGAACGTTTCAATAAATGAATATTTGAATTTTTTATTTTATAATTATTATTTATTAGACTGTTTCTTTCTATACCGTGCGCGCAATTGATTTATTACACACCGGCAAAAAAAGTTACAAAAATCAATTCATATAATTTTGAAATAACATTACAACTTGAAACTGTGGATTGATTTATAGTTCTAATCAGTTTTATAGTATTACTTGATAAGAAATTGGTGTCAAAAATAATTCTATATAGTTTTAATAAGTTTTAATATTGATTTTGAAATCATGTAAAATGCGTTTTTAGCAGATTTTTACGTTGATGTGTAAAGAATTAGTTGTGCGCACGGTATTAAATCCTCATGTTATAGGTACTCATAAATCAAGATTCACCATTTCACCAGTTCACCACTCACTAAAATTGATTAGATCGAAAAATAATTAATAAAAATAAGTTTAAATTCGACCAACATATCTATATACCAAAATTCACTTGAAAAGAGCGGCGCTCCGACCGCTCCTGACCGCTCCAGGAGCGAGAGCGGAGCGCGCTCTTTTTTTTCTCACTTGGAGCGAGAGCGGAGCGCGCTCTTTTTTTTCTCACTTGGAGCGAAGAGCGGAGCGCGCTCTTTTTTTTCCGGAGCGTGCCCATCACTGACTACATTTTAGCAACTTCAATTTTGAATTCAAAAAGTTCATTTATTGATATAAAATTTACTGAAAATAGAATACAAAAACCAAAAAAAACAATTCACAAGAACTCGATGTAAATATGTAGAGAACTAGAGGTACAACTTGATAATTATGGAAACATACGATGAAAAAATTGAAAATAATTAATATTTTTGGATATAGTAATGAAAATGATTCCATGATAAATAAAGAAATGAGTAAAACAAAACTTTCTGCATATATTCGTAGAGTAAATAATATAATAACCAAGATCTTGATATAATTATATACCGTGCATCCAAGCGATTCGGGTACAATCAGGGCGAAAATCTCAATTCCGTTGACTACATAATAAGAGTTAAACTAAAATTTATAAATCAGAAGTTATTTTTAAAATTAAATTAATGAATTTTAAAACTGATAAATTCATTTCAACTGCATTAAAATTACTTTGCATATGAAAAAATCGATTTTAAATAATTGGAAAAGAGATTTTTTCGCTGATTGCACCCAAATCACTTGGACGCACGGTGTATAAATTATGCCCGAGAACATGTTAATGTTATTTTATCCATAGGGAAATGAAATTGACGAATTAATCAATGCAGACATTGTAACAAATATTATTGAATTATGTCGTCAACCAAAACACGAAAATATGTTGAAATAATGTTTTTAAAAATAAATAAAAAAAATTAATGTGAAAAGGGGCATAACGGAACGAAAAATAAACCAATAATATTATAATTATTATAGGTAATTCAATATTGTGTTAGGTACTACCAATAGTCTGTTAGGTAGCGCAATTGTTTGCTTATTTGATATGTGGTGTCAGAAATGGAAAACATAAAAATTTATTTATGTGAAAAGGGACATAACGTAACGAAAAATGAACCAATAATATTATAGATAATTCGATATTGTGTTAGGTTTAGGTACTACCGGTAGTCCGTTAGGTGGCGCAGTTGTTTGCTTATTTGATCTGTGCCAGAAGACTGAAAAAAAAGTGATTGCTATAGGGTTTTTGCTGGCTAAAGCAAAAACCCTAAAAATCAACTTCCCATCCTATTTGGCTCTCAAAAATACACGAATTTCACTTAGCCTTTTAACTAGAAGGTTGCGAGGAAAAATTTCTGATAGACTTAAAAAATCTATGAAATTTTACTAATTTCGTTTGTCACTTGTTTGTTACATATTCATAAATATATTGAATTATCAATTTTGGAAATTGAAATAATATTACCTAGCCAAACATTTTGAATAACTATATAAATTAGCGAATGCATTATGAAATTCTAAGTACCTATAAGTTATTAAAAAAGAAAACAAAACAAAACAACGAATGAATGAACTCTCTGCTCACTCAGTTTAGGTATTAATTATTAATAATGAAATGGCAATATTTATTATCAAAAATATTAATTTGTATTATTAAACATTATAAAATTTTACTTGCGCCTACGCTGGTGTCATATTTACTTTTCATTATACACTTATAAATACGCAAGAATTATTCAATCATCAATTTAAAAATATGCATCATTTAGGAAATTTTATTCTCTACAATTTTAGTCCTTACAAGTTTTTTAAAAAAAACCGTTCTTTTAGAGTAAATTACAAAAAACCATAAGAAAATCGATGTATTCCCTTTAAATCATATGTTACCGCGCGTTTTTAGGTCCGCCGCGTGACGTCAGAGATTAGAGGGGAAAGAGGAGTGTTGAAGCGCTACTTTTCGTTACCGTCCGACCTCTAGTAAAGGGACGTTGACCGGTTATCATGCAACATTACGACCCAAGTAAATAAAACTACGCTTGCCTGAAAGAAGGTATTATTTTGAATGATTTTGCGTTGCTTCCAATTTTTTCGAACATCTTCCCATCTTCTTTGTACGAACATTTACTATTCGGTGCTCTATGTAGAACAATTTGCCACAGTTTCTCATAAAAATTCTTGAATTCCTGTAAGTTTCATAATTTATTGCACGTAGTCGTCTATCTGTAATTTCGAAATGATTGAAGAAATAAAATACTGCTCTCCGGATTTTAAACTTGGAATCATTTTTCTTCCAGGATGGATACTCTCAGTGGGATTAGTATATGCAGATTATGTGCTCTAGAAAAAGACAGTTACATAAGAATCTACGACGAAGAAGGCTACAAACTAGCAGTCAGTCTTAAAATAAATAAATACCTACAAATACAGGTAAACTCATTCTATTCTACGTAACTTCAATCACCATCTCAATATTCTTGTTTTCTACTCGACAGGTAGATGAAAAAGATTCTCTTCCTAAAAGTATATGCTGTGAATGCTACTCCAAGCTCGAAGAATATTCCAATTTCGTAAACAACAGTCAAAACGCTCAAATAGCTTTACTCAAAATATTCCCAATGTATAATGATGATTCTTTGAAGGAAGAAACTCTATATTCTCACGAGACAATTTTCCATCCTCAGGGAAACCTACTGAATTTTAATTCAGCCCAAGTATTCGCTTTTTGTTTAAATACATTTTAACCATTTTTCCGAGCTAAATGGTTTCTCTTTATAGATGGATAAAATCGATCAACGTAAGCAGACATTTGAATGTAGCGATCTGAATTTATCCGCCTCCAATAACAGCTGTTTTTTCGACTCTAGCAAACCTGCCGATTGCTTGTTCGAAGGAACAGATAAGGTCATCGAAAATGGCGATAATTCGCAAAATTGCCCAAATTTAAATCCTTCCGAATGTAACGACGTTAGTAGTACCGGTTGCAGTAGCGCTAATTCCACCGATGGAAATTTATTTAATTTGCGTAAAAAATGTACGCTATTTTGAAGCATTAACTTTCTCACTCGTAATAGAAATTTTTCAATAGATAAGAATTTTTTTAGTTAATAAAAGAAAATGCGTTACTCCTGTACGCTATTTCACCAATAATGCTGCCACGGCTAGAACCAAAAGGAAGTTACACAGAAAAAAGAAACTCGGTGCTTCTAAAAAAAAAAAAACTGATGCAAATACTAAACAAGACCAAGAAGATTATAGTGAAAACGAAGCGGAACTATTCAAAGAAAAGTATTTCAATCACATTCCCTGGATGTGTACCGGATGCGAAGCTGTTAGTAGCATAACGAGAGCAAAATTAAAATATAGTTTGAAATGACCGCATAATCGTCATTATCATTTTTAATTTTAGAATTTCCAAACCTTAAACGAACTACAAGATCATCACGCTAGCTATCATATTCAGTCTCCTCGTTACATGTGTCCGTACTGTTACAAAGTTTATATGCAGTATCAAGGTTTTGTGAGTCACATGAAAAAACACCAATGTGAAACCGAAGCAACTTGCGACCAGTGCGGTAAAGTATTCTCTTCCAAACGGATGCTGGAGTCGCACATGCTACTGCACACCGACAAACGACCATTTCAATGCCCTCATTGCGATAAATCATTCCGACAACAGAGCGCTTTATATGTGCACGGCCGATGCCATTTACCGGAGCACATGAAAGTGGAATATTCTTGTGATCAGTGCGATAAGAGGTACCTCTCGAATAACATCCCTCATTATGGTGGTAATCGATCAATTGTAAATTCACTTCTTTACTTTTTATTTCAGTTTTTCAACCAAACCGAACTTGGTGACACATAAAAAAATACATACAGGAGTTCGTAATTACGTTTGTGATTTGTGCGGTAAAAGTTTCGTTCAGAAAGGAAATCTCTGTGCTCATAAATCAACCCATTCCACTAATAAACCGTTCACTTGCGAAATCTGTAATAAAGAGTAAGCCTGTTGGAAACTTGATTCGGTCCCAAACTCATGAATGTTTACTTGTATTACGTGGATAACTGACACCCGGTGGTGAAGTCACTTCAATATTACACGCAATCTGGTTTTTTATATAAAGCACTATGCAAAGCTGGAGCATGAATAAAGTGCCTCTCGGGTCTGCCTAGTTTGGAACCATATGACCCAGAAGTTGCATTACATAATTATATCATACCTCCAGAATGGAATGAATTTTTATTTGGTATATTGCAACTCTCATTTTATTGTTTAAAAGGCGTCAAAGTCGCAGCTGCGAAACGTTCACATTTTTTTTAATTACATGACTCGAGCTTGTGTCAGGAGTATTATTTTGATACTCGATGTGTGATATAGAAGTGAGAAGTTGTTTATTTTTGAAAATGTTGAAAACTTTTTCTCACCTTTTTCTTCAACGCGCTGCACTCTAGGAAACTTTTCGAACTGTGAATGATCATTTTCGTCCGGGCAATGTTTGACTTGAGAACCCCATCACAGAAATTTCACGTGTGGAGGGTGCGTCAAAATTTCGAAAAATTGATAAATGAGAAGACTCTCACAACCAAAAGAGAGTGTGTGGAGCAACTTCGGGTGAATATGCCAAAAATAAGTACAATTAAATTTTTCATTTAAAATCAATCACATTTTTATTCTCACTATATTTATTTATTTATTTAAACGTATTTTTGATCAATTTTATAATCACTTTGCGCAGGTATTTTGCTATGGAGAAATGGGGTGAGGGAGGGGCTAAAAAAAAACTGTAATTCGGATGAACACTATATTTATTAGCTGAAACGCTTTAGGCTTTTTATTGTGACCATGCTTTACTCATCTAAACAAATTTCCATTGATTTCCGAATGAAACCACGTACCACTATTTTCTTCGAAAAACACTATAAATTGGGTAAATATCACCTTTGGTCGCAGAAACTAGCCAAACTCTTTATTATGATGATAATTCACTCATCTAATTCATTTCTGATTGAGTTTAGCAATTGAAAGAGCTATGTACATATGAAGGGCTGAGAATCAAAGCTCACATTTGCCAAAAAAAAAAAAATTGATTTTATCATAGAATCGGAATGAGTCTTCTATCGTCTACCAACACACAATATTACTTTTTTTACAAACCACCCCTTTCTGGTATAAAACCCCCCTTGAAGTGACGAGTTAGAATCAAAACTCACATTTGCCACTGCCAAATGTGAGTTTTGTCACGAACATTTTGTAATGTGTGCAAACTGAAGTGATAACGTAATAACAACGTCGTTAGTGTCAATAATGTGGTAGCAACTGCGTTATTTTTACAATACATTGTCATCAATTCGTGTTTTTATTACATTTTACGCAATGGGAAATGGTAAGAAACGTATATTGTTTATTTTTGAAAATGGTTTATATCTCAAGAATAATGCAGTGGGTAAAAATTTTTATGAGACAAATTTTTTTTTTTTTTCATTTTCTACAACTTTTGTTCTATAAAATTTTCTGTAGCTGTAAAAGAAAAAAAAGTTCGAGACAAAACTCATATTTGCCATTCTTCTTTCTCAATTTAAAGGACAATGGTTGGTACTAAAAAAAAAAAATATATTGTGAATTCTATTTTTTGATCCTACTTAACATGCAGACACGATTGCAGCATCCCTGGTGGCCGGGATCTGTACCAAAACAGTTTTTCGCGTTTTTCTCAGAATCGCTTATGATGGCAAATGTGAGTTTTGATTCTCAGCCCTTCATATATTTCATTAAGGAATAGGGTAAGCATCGAGTCATCTGAGAAATAGGGCCTTATATTGTCTTTACTGCTTGCATACGAATCTGTACATAATTATGGTTTACTTTGTGTCCTTGAATGTTTTTTCAATTACACATTTTACAATAACCTGCCATGGCTGTGTGAACTAAACATGTGGTTGTGGTTATGAAGTTGTAGGTTACAGGTTGGAATCTTTCCTAAACCTAAATTTTTGAAAAAATTTTCAACAATTTTTTTACTTTTTTCTCTCTTTTTCTTTCTTTCTTCCTTTCTGTTTCTTACTACTGTTGGTTTAGTGTCATCCTTTTGCCTAGATCATATCTTGGCCGGAGGGCTGCATAGATTAGATGCTCTTAGGCTCGAAGTACAATGTGAGGTAAAGGATGTTAGTTTTTCTGAACACTCCTCACTACAGTATTTGCTAGTATGGCCATACAGCCACACTCTTCGCGGTAGGCCTTTTTGTTCTAGTCATAAGACTGATTTTGCTTCTCTACAACAGAAGTTTGATTATGTTGATTGGGTAAATTTAATTGATGCTTTGCGTTGTGGTGATCGTGATCTGAATGAATGTTTTTCTGAATTTGTCAATTCTTCTCATGTACTATGGTGAGTGGGCAGTATCTATTTGTGCACGTGCTCCATGGGCCTCTCCTCGTCTAGTTAGTTGTAGTAACCAGAAAAATGAGTTATACAAGTTGCAAAAGAAATATCCTCATAATGAATTTATACAGCATCAGTTTAAGGAGGTTTCTAAGAAGGTTCGTTATTATGATCGTATGCTGGATGCCTGTGAGAATAATTTGGGTTCATATTGGAGGAAGCTTAATGATTTGGTTAAAAAAAAGCGGAATGATTAATATCTGGTATAAATATAGGTGGTGTTTTATCTAATAACCCCTATGTAATAGTGGAAGCTTTTTCTTTTTTTTTTGACAGCGTGGTTGGTCATCTAGATGTGGCTGGAGGAAGGTTGGTGCCTACTAGGGTGGGTCGATTTTCACTTTTTTTGGAAAATTGAGTATGCACCTAGTTCAGTAGTTGCAAAATGATCCCAAAAGAATGTGAAAAAAGTTTCAGCCCTCTAGGTTAATATTTACCCTTCCCATAATTGAGTCAAAGTTTGCAGATAAGCAAAATTTTTTCAAAAAATTTGAAAAAATTTTGTTGAATGTATTTAAATTTTTTGTGGGTTTAAGCATCATGTTTTGCCTTCCCAACTTCGAAAAAGAAATAAAATGCCAATTTTTCCTCTATCCAGGGGTTCCAAAAATACCTATGCTATGTGCTAAAATACCCTATTTTACCTGTTTTTCCATTTTATTTAGTATCATTTATTTGCTAATAATTAATTAAATATTGTGTAGGAGGTAAGTAGCTGAGTACAATGATGAGGTATTCTTTAGTCTTTATGCTCAAACAATATAAATGTAGTGGGTGGACAATTAATTAATTTCGAATACTTCTGTATAATGAGAGTGTACGTGCCAACGCGGTACGCAATTTAAAAAAGTTATAAATATGTGGATGGACTCTATCACTTCTTCGAAATAATAGGTCTAATTCGCGACTTACCAAGCAATGTACAGAAAATTATTCATCCAATTTTACAGAGGAACGGGTACAACTCTCATCCTGATAAGTTACTTATAGCTATAATATGTGATTCAGAAGAGGTAGTGAAAAATAGGCTTAGAAGAAAATTGCAATTGCCGCTCCATCAAATTCAAGGAAACGGAATTTTGTTCTCCCTAAAATTAATTTCAAGGCCGAAAAGTATTCGAAATTAATTAATTGGTCCACGACAGGTTAGATTCTATTGCATTTTTAAATCCTTCTTACATCCAATATTCATTCTCCCAGAAAAGTGTTTCGGGTTTTTCATTTCTACGCGATGCCATCTGTCGCATTTAAAACATTTTCAAAATTTGAATTATTCAACATAGTCTTGCCTACTACCCGACTGGCCGGAGGCCCTCGATGCACAGCCACATACGCTTGGTGAGTTCTGGTATAAAGCAGAGTTGTGGAATTTAAAAAAAAAATTGAATCATTGAATGTGGTAAGTATGAATTCTTAGGTGCATTTCCCCGGCACCCCCACTCTGGAATTTGGAAATGAAACTTAGTGCATTCGTTTGTGCTACGTTTGTGCTGGTTTGTGCCGCAAACCCCGTCGTTTGTGCTACTCTCCTTCCCGAGGTATACCCAAAACAGTTTGGGGGTGCTGGGGAAACGTCCGCACCCCCACCTCCGCCGATGGGGTTCAAACAGGTCGCAATCGTTTGTGCTACGTTTGTGCTGGTTTGTGCCGCAAACCCCGTTGTTTGTGCTACTCTCCTTCTCGAGGTATACCCAAAACAATTTGGGGGTGCTGGGGAAACGTCCGCACCCCCACCTCCGCCAACGGGGTTGAAACTGGGCGCAATCGTTTGTGCTACGTTTGTGCTGGTTTGTGCCACAAACCCCGTCGTTTGTGCAACTCTCCTTCCTGAGATATTCAAAAAACAAGTTGGGGGTGCTGGGGAAATGAAAATTGAAAATGTGTATAAAAGGGTTGAAAATGATTCGATTGATTTGAATTTGATGGCAATCGTTTGTGCTACGTTTGTGCTATCGGATGCACTAATTTTTGTCTCTCCCCCCTCCCCTTTCCCCTTTTCCACTATTTCGGGTTAAGCACATAGGGAAATAACTCAAATACATATGTTAGGAAATGTTTTATTACCGAATACAATAGGAAAGACCATCGTAAACAACGTATTAAAAATTATCACCCATCCTCTATACCCAAACCCCCCTCGAAGTAGATCACAGCTCCCCAAAATCGGTTTCTTCAATATATCTTGATAGAGTTGAATTTTAGGACTAAAATTGTTGAATTACATTTTGTTCTACACTAAATTTCTTGTACGGCGATGTACTGAATATATTTACACCATGAATAAGAGGAGAGTAGTATAGCATTTCAAGCATAGAAGGTTTAGAGTGGTACTAAATTACACCAAAGTCCAAATGCATACATGTACCGACCTATAAAACACCAAAAAAATCATACAATATCCCCAATTGATTCTGGTACCCCCGAGAGCGAACATTCCTGATGTTTAAAATAAGAGGAGGTTGGTAAGACTGGTATGTACTTATTATCGCATTAGAGATGTGCACTAGGGTGGAGTAAAAAAAAAAAATGCTCTTCAATTTTGATTAAATTTCGGGAGGTGGTATACTTTGAGTTGAAAGTCCCTATTCAAAATTTCAGAACCCATGGATCATTTGGGGGGAGATAGGGGTCCTCAGAGCAGGGTCATTTAAAAAAAGTGATTTTTTGCTTCTGTAGCCTCCGGATCGATACATAACCATAACCACACAGCGCTGGAAGGGTGCAATTTGAGTTTTTACTTCTCTCTAGCGCATCGGCAGATCGATTGGAGGCCATCTTGATCGCCCTACCTAGGGGTTGATTAGTTGCAGATTGACGATTTAAATTGCACCTTTCTAGCCCTGTGTGGTTATGGTTATATATCAATCCGGAGGCTACAGAAGCGAAAAAACACGATTTTTTGGAATGCAGATTGACGATTTTTACATATAAATTTCTCAAAGATTAAAAATTTGAAATTCCTTATGTTAAGATCTTGGTGAGGGACTTTTCTTAAAAATGCGCAAAAATAGTTTTTTGTTTTTTCGATAAATTTCAAAATGGTGGATCACTCAAATTTTGAGGGGGGCTGGAGAACGGGCAAATAGCTCAAATTTTTCGTTTTTGATTTCATATGAAAGAGTGAGTCACGGATACTGACATATCCAAATTTCAGCTTCTTGAGTGCATATTGAGAGGAGTTAGATCAAAAAACGGCTTTTGGAGGAAGTTTTGAGTCATGAAATTTCTTGAATCTTCCATATCTCCCCACCAAATCAAGTTAAAGAGGTCAAATTTTGTGTGTGAGGTTAGTTGGTGACCACAATATGACATCTTGAATTTGGATCAAAATGGATTCAAAATGGCGGATTATCAAAATTTTGAGTAGAGCTTGAGGAGCCTCAAGTTGGTAAAAATGTAATTAATATGAATTCATATGGTTATTGGGGATAAGTTGTATACTATATCCCGAATTCACTTCCATACATGATGTTGGAGGGGGAAGGCGGGGTTACCAACCTAAAATAGTGGTGGGGGTACAGGAGGGGTCGAAAATTTTTTATTGCTGTGTCATATGATAAAATGAGCCCAAGTGACAAACGTATTTTGATTTTAGCTTCCTCAGTGATTTTGGAGGGAGATAGAGCAAAAAACGGCTTTTGGAGGGGAAATTGCTGCAAAAAAATTTCATGAATCTTCCATATCTCATCACCAAATTGGCCTAGAATGGTCAAACTTTGTGTGTAGGATTAGTTTGTGACCAGAATATAACCTCTTAAATTTGAGTCAAAATGGATCCAAAATGGCGGATTTACAAAATTTGAAGATAATTTGAGGACCCTCAAATAGTTATGATTTGAGAAATATGTGTTCGCATGATTATTTCATGGCAAAAAATACTATATTTGTGCCAAATTGAACTTCGTAAGTGTTTTTGGAAAGGATAGGGTGTGGGGGTTTTCAGACTTGGTATTGGGTGTGGCCTGTAGTGATGAACGGTTAAGCAAGGTTATTACTAAATCAAAACAAGCCCCAGTTAAAAACTCAACTCCAGTAATGCGGCATGGCGGCTTATGTTTTTCTTTTTTACTCCACCCTAGTGCACATCTCTAATGCGATAATAAGTACATACCAGTCTTACCAACCTCCTCTTATTTTAAACATCAGGAATGTTCGCTCTCGGGGGTACCAGAATTAATTGGGGATATTGTATGATTTTTTTGGTGTTTTATAGGTCGGTACATTTATGCATTTGGACTTTGGTGTAATTTAGTACCACTCTAAACCTTCTATGCTTGAAATGCTATACTACTCTCCTCTTATTCATGGTGTAAATATATTCAGTACATCGCCGTACAAGAAATTTAGTGTAGAACAAAATGTAATTCAACAATTTTAGTCCTAAAATTCAACTCTGTCAAGATATATTGAAGAAACCGATTTTGGGGAGCTGTGATCTACTTCGAGGGGGGTTTGGGTATAGAGGATGGGTGATAATTTTTAATACGTTGTTTACGATGGTCTTTCCTATTGTATTCGGTAATAAAACATTTCCTAACATATGTATTTGAGCTATTTCCCTATGTGCTTAACCCGAAATAGTGGAAAAGGGGAAAGGGTAGGGGGGAGAGACAAAAATTAGTGCATCTGATAGCACAAACGTAGCACAAACGATTGCGCCCAGTTTCAACCCCGTTGGCGGAGGTGGGGGTGCGGACGTTTCCCCAGCACCCCCAAACTGTTTTGGGTATAGGGTAAGTGTACCAATTAGTTGACATGCTCCAAATAATTGACACCCAACACGTTTTTCTTCAAAATAAAGTTAATATGCGAAATAAATGCTAAATCGCGCTTCATACCTCAAGTAACAAC
Source organism: Phenacoccus solenopsis (assembly GCA_009761765.1). Taxonomy (NCBI): domain Eukaryota; kingdom Metazoa; phylum Arthropoda; class Insecta; order Hemiptera; family Pseudococcidae; genus Phenacoccus; species Phenacoccus solenopsis. The sequence goes on from CM019753.1 coordinate 52,923,492, forward strand.
CTTTTTTTTCCATGAATACCTTGAAATCGACCATGCTGCGTGTTTTGTTCCCGAAAAAAATTCGCCAACATTTTAGATGTGCGTGAAAACATCAAATTGTTAATTTTTAGTTAAGAAAAATCACAAAGTTGACCTCGACTTCTGAGAATGAAATTTTGACGCTATAACTTCGGTAAGTACATGAATCTAAAGCTCAAATTACGAGCTTTTCAATGAGCTATATAGAACTGCTTAAAAAATATTTCTAAATTTTTTAATGCTGGGGTGTCAATTTAACTGGTGAATTTTTCAAAATGTACCAGTTAATTCGACACTGTCAATTAATTGGAACACCTCGATTTTTACAATGATCCAATTAATTGACACCCTATAAAAATGAATATTCTAAACTACTTTTAATTAAAAATTAGCCAATGATACAGTTATTTCGAATACATAAGAATGCTATGACAATTTTCTTTACATTAACAGGCCAATAGTGTTATTTATATTATCCTAATAGTTAATTAAATGAATTTAGATATCGAAAATGGCAAAAACACCGACAAAAGCTACAAGTTCCAATAAAAAATACCGAAATTATTCGAAAAAGACTCTCAAAAGAGCAATTGCAGCTGTAAAAAGAGGCATGAGTAAAAAGGAAGCTTCGATGAAATATGGTGTGCCTCGATCAACGTTGATTTTCCAATGTCAACTCAATCGTCCTATAGATAGGAGACCTGGTCTCGATACAATTTTAACACCAGAAGAGGAAAGTATACTGCAAGAATGGATAATAACATGTAACACAACCAACTGGCCCAACCTAATGAACGAGCCCAAAATGACCAACGAGCCCAACCTGACCAGCAAGATGTACATTCTCGTACAACATTTCAACCTAAGGAACAAAGTTTAGCGGATATATTATATTGGCCAGAATCACCGGAAAAAAAGAATAAAAAATCGGTTGAAAAAATTCCATATGTTTTAACATGTCATTTATGGAGAACATTGGCTCAAAAAAAAGTAGAAGAAAAGAAAAGAAATGAACAGGAAAAGGAGGAAAGAAAACAATTAAGAGAAGAGAAGAAAGTGGAAAAACAAACTAAAACTCTGAAAAGGCCAGCTAAAACTGCCCAAAAAAATATAAAAACCAGAAGTATAAAATTAGTCAAAAAACCCAAATCTAAATCTGTAGGAAAAGCCGGAACAGGCCTATGCTTCAAATGCAGGCGAAATATAAAACAAAAAGATTCTTCTTATGAATGTTCTGTTTGCATAAAAGGTTTTCACATTTCTTGCCTCCCAAAATCATTTCAGGAACACATCCCAGATAGTAGTGATTCTGAAGATTTCATTTGCCCCTCATGCCTTCAATTAAATGAAACAAACGCATCGACGAATTTTTCAGAATTGGATTAAAATTATGTTTTTATATTTATTCAAAAGATGAAGAGTCATTAATTTTCAATTTTTAGTAACTTTATCGTGTTATTCCTAAATTTGTTTTAAATAAGAAGTTCCCTGTTTTTTTTTTAAAGAAATTTTTTAATATTATTTTATCTTTATGTTACGTTTTTCTTATTGCTCCTAATTATTTAATTTTGTTTTAAAAAGTTCCTGTTGTTTTTTTTCATTGATATAAAAAAAGTTTCCAAGTATTATTATTTTAAGTTACCTATCTTTTTCTAGTTATTGTTTTAAAGAAGTTTGAGTTGTTTATTTTTATTTTTTAATAAGAAGTTGAGTTTTTTGTTAATTTTGGGTTATTATTACCAATTATTTTAAATAAATTTGTATTTGTTACAATTTTAGCAATTTATTATTTATTTAACATGAATCGTTGGGGTGTCAAATAATTGGTACAAGGGGGTGCCAAATAACTGGTGTTAGGGTGTCAAATAATTGGGACATCTCACTTTTTCACTTTGGGGGGTCTTAGCGGGGTTACCAATGAGGGTAGACTCGAATGTAAATAGGTCAAAATATTCCCTAAATGATGTAGTTTCATATGCTATATTCAGATTTTTGCTAACATTCATAGTTTGGGAGAAATATTGGAAAACGTGTAAAAAAATCCTTAAGGGTGTCAATAATTGGTGCACTTACCCTACCTCGGGAAGGAGAGTAGCACAAACGACGGGGTTTGCGGCACAAACCAGCACAAACGTAGCACAAACGAATGCACTAAGTTTCATTTCCAAATTCCGGAGTGGGGGTGCCAGGGAAATGCACCTTGAATTCTTAGGTAGCTTGAAATAGTAAATTGTAATTATACTCATATAATGACTATTTTTGGGACCCCCTAATAATGAAAATGCACCACTACATTTATATTGTTTGAGCATAAAGACTGAAGAATACCTCATCATTGTACTCAGCTACTTACCTCCTACACAATATTTAATTAATTATTAGCAAATAAATGATACTAAATAAAATGGAAAAACAGGTAAAATAGGGTATTTTAGCACATAGCATAGGTATTTTTGGAACCCCTGGATAGAGGAAAAATTGGCATTTTATTTCTTTTTCGAAGTTGGGAAGGCAAAACATGATGCTTAAACCCACAAAAAATTTAAATACATTCAACAAAATTTTTTCAAATTTTTTGAAAAAATTTTGCTTATCTGCAAACTTTGACTCAATTATGGGAAGGGTAAATATTAACCTAGAGGGCTGAAACTTTTTTCACATTCTTTTGGGATCATTTTGCAACTACTGAACTAGGTGCATACTCAATTTTCCAAAAAAAGTTAAAATCGACCCACCCTAGTGCCTACTTCAATTTCAACTTCGCCACAAAGTGTTTGCTTCTCGCTTCTCAAGCCATTCCTCGCATCTCACCAGGTTGAGATGGTGGAATTGACCTAATCTCAGGTCTAGTACTCAAAGAATCAGTTTTGCGTATTTTGGGCTCTCTTAACATTCTCATTAATCGCTCTTTTGGTGAAGGTGTTTTCCCAGCATATTTGAAAAAGGCTGTTGTTCTTCCCCTGTATAAGGTTGGCGATGCCCTTGAAGTATCGTCATATAGGCCAATCTCCCTCCTACTATCCTTAGGTAAAGTTTTAGAGTGCATTATATTGTTAAGGAGAGGCTGTTGGAGTTCCTGTTGGATTAAAATTTCTTTCCTGATTTACAGTCTCTTTCAGATAGGAGTATAGAGAAGGCTTTAATGTTCCATATTACAAATGTTGTGAATGATCTTGAGTGTGGTAAATTAGTAGCTGTAGTTAATATTAATGCCGCTAAAGCATTTGATACTGTAAATTATATGCTTTTATTAGATGATTTGCGTAACTGTGGTTTGGATGTGATTGCAATTAAATGGTTTTAGCTCTTATCTTGGTGAAAGGAGCCAGCGTGTTCGTATTGGAAATTATATGAGTGATGATGTGCCTGTGTAGCACAGGGTGCTACGGGGTAGTATCTTAGGTCCTTTGATGTTCTTGATTTTCATGGTTGGCTTATATAGTTTGCCCTTGAGTGGCTCTGTTAGCTCCTTCATGGAGGATGTGGTATTGGTGGTGTCTAGTAAATTTGAAGATGAGCTTATAAATGCTGTGAATGATGATTCGAAAATAATTTCTAGATGGTTTGCTGATTGCAAACTTAAGGTAAATGCTATAAAGTCAGAACTTATGGTGTTTGGATTACAATCCTGGTATGTTCGTGATCTAACTGGTAAGGTGTTCTTTCACAGGAGTGATTATGATGTTTCATGTTCCTGTGCCCCTTTGGTTCAGGTTGCGAAACATGAGTATCTGGGGATTTGGTTAGATGTCTGCTTGCCTTAGAATAATACTGCTTTGCTTTGAGAGGCAAATTATGTATCTGATTTGACATCTGTGTGGTTTAATTTTGAGGGCTCATCTTTAGAGGTTCTATGTGACAGTTTTTGAGGGCACCTTGAGATACAGTGTAGCAGTTCGGGGGAATGCTCCTTCTTGCTGTATCCATCCATTGCTTAAGCTTCAAAAGAGGGCTGCTAAATTAGTGGGTGGGGAAAGTTAGAATGTACCTTCTTTACCTGTTTTTTTTTTTTGCTCCCTTGGTAGCCCCAAGGTTAAACAACTTTATTTGGTATAGGCGTACTTGGTATGCTGCGTCTGGTGTGTTCCCATTTCCTGCATGGCGCAGGCTGAAGTTGTGGGCTCAGTTTCATTATCAGGCTGCCTTTTCATGTAACTCTCTGCCACAAGCACTTTTGGTTGCTATTATGCTTACTTTTTGTAGAATGGTGGTTGAATATGTGATGACTAAGGCAAGGATTTTTATGCACTTAAAATATAAAAATATGCACTATAAAACTATCCAATCATCGATATCAAAATGCAGGGATTTAAAAGGGTAGCGAAAAGAAACATTCATTTCAACAGATACTGAATCAAGATTTACAAAAAGCTGTGATAACAAAAAATTTTAAACGAGATGATATTATTCTTTGAACATAGTAACTCTTCCCTGTGCTTTCAAAAAAAATTTTTTATCGAAAAGAGAAATTTATGTGAAAAAATTTATGGTAACTGCGTCAGTAAAAATAATTTTTAGACTTTTTTTTCTTTTTTTAATATACGCTAAGCACTTCAAATATGTGGTAAATATGCAAAATAAGCCCACTTCTTGGCAAAAATATGCGTTTTTATGCATTTTTGACTAAAATATGCAAAAATATGCGCCATAAAATTTCACCAATCGATTCAAAATTCTATGATTCGCAAAAAAAAACTTGAATATGCGCTATGTAGTATTATGAAAAAAAATATGCAAATGCATAAAAATCCTAGCCCTAGTGATGACCATCGTGAATGGCTGATTAATTTATTTGTGTGCCTTAATTGAATGTCCATGATGGTTTGTTGATGAGAATTTGTGCGCATATTAGTCTCTTGCAGTGTCCCCCTCCTCTGCAGCTCTTCCCCATTATCTTTGTTTTTATTATTTCTTTTTAGCTGAGTTTTTAACTTAGAAACGATAGCTATTACAGCCTACCTGATTTGAGAAGGGAAGGTCGGGGGAGGGTGGGGTCTTCAAATCTTTGCGTTTCAGACCATTTGTAATCATCTGGAAAATGTCCAACTTTTTGGTATATATATATATAGATTTATCTATGGATAAAGTGGCATCATTTTTCGTCGTCTACGGGTAAAGTGGCATCTTTTTTTTTGATGCCACTTTACCATCACATTGCTCATCGATTCAGCGGGTTATCAACCTAAAATTGTGGTGGGGGTACAGCAGGGGTCGAAAATTTTTTATTGTGTGTCATATTATAGACTGAGCCCAAGTGACAAACGTATTTTGATTTTAGCTTCCTCAGTGATTTTGGAGGGGAGTTAAAGCAAAAAACGGCTTTTGGAGGGGAAATTACTGCAGGAAATTTCATGAATCTTCCATATCTCATCACCTAATCGGCCTAGAATGGTCAAACTTTGTGTGTAGGATTAGTTTGTGACCAGAATATGACCTCTTAAATTTGAGTCAAAATGAATCCAAAATGGCGGATTATCAAGATTTGAAGATAATTTGAGGACCCTCAAATAGTTGTAATTTGAGAAATATGTGTTCACATGATTATTTCATGGCAAGAAATACTACATTTGTGCCAAATTCAACTTCTTAAGTGTTTTTGGAAAGGATAGGGTAGGGGTTTTCAGACTTGGTATTGGGTGTGGCCTGTAGTCATGGACGGTTAAGCAAGGTTATTAGTAAATCAAAACAAGCTGCAGTTTAAAACTCAGCTCCAGTAATGCGGCATGGCTGCTTACTTTTTTTTTTATGTTTTTTCTTTTTTTGTTTTTGTTTTTTGTTTTTATATTTATTCATTATATTCATCTTTTCTTAGTCCCTTAAATAATGAGAAGTTAGCCGGTCACCTGCTCATCTATTTTGGGTATTGGGCGGCCATATACATTATTTCGTATTTATAAAATTGTTTTGCATGAATAAAAAATCTGTCTGTCTGGCTGTCAGTTTCCAAGTTCTTACCTCAATTTTTCCTTTTCATATATTCCTCATGTCAAAAGATTTTTGTAATAGAAAAACCTTACCGTGAAATATAATCTGTTAACTACATTTTTTTATTCTTCATTAAGAAAGTGGCAAATAGTGATGTGTACTAATGTAAATACACAGTTGTTATCAGTCGCAATTTCTTGGATTTATTTCTCGAATGACTCGATGCTAAAAGAACTCGGATTGATATCAACTTTGCGTGTTGAAAATCGCTATAATTATGTATAATCTATACTAGCAGACGAGGGTTCCATCGACATTTTGAGAGAAGAAAATTTTGTTTTTCATGTTGGAGAGGACCCTTCTTCTAGCATAAAAAATCATGCAGCACCTGCTGTAGTCGTATTTCGAGGATGTTGGAGTCGGAAAGGTGACTCTTTTTCAATTGCAGTTATGTTGGCTATCACTGGTCTTGAGTGAAAAAATTCTATGAAAAGTAAAGGGCTTTGGATTTACAAAAAATTAGTTGATATGCATTTTTTTCATACGACCGATATTTTTGAGCTAGTGTAATAATCCCTGGTGTCCTTTACTTTAAAATGCAAAAGACTATCAAAAATTTTGTTTTTTGAGAGTTTCTCCCTTGTCAGTTCGATTATAAGAAAAACACTTCTGTTAAAAAATGGCCGCAATAAACTTGTCACAGCCCATGTTTTCATGAACCATAAGTTTTGAGTTGTTGACTCGCTCATAACACTAAAATATCAAATTAAAATAAAATTGTTTTTTTTTTTTAATATTTCGTTTATCACCACTTCTACGTGAAAAACATCTCAGTTGAAAAATGAAGGGTATTAAATTTGCGTTAAATTGGGTGATAGCAATCCCCCCTAGACCTTCTTTAGGCGGCGCTTGAGGGGGTAAAATTTGGTTTTTTGCGTATCATTGATGATGGTTGAACAAGACTTATATAGATAAGGCAATTGAATTCCGAAATATTGCAGCCACAATGATTTTAATTTGCCCCAAAGTCGGAGAAGGGGACAAAATTATATATTTCACTCATCTTACCCATCACACCTCATGGTTGTATTTTGATGGAGTGCAATTTCTCGAAAATCTTATCTTTCCTTCAAGTTTTAATATATTTTTAACCTACCAAATTAAACAATTTATGCATCAAATTGTCTGAAATTTCAAGCTCTTTAATTTTAATTATCATCATTTTTACCTGAAATTCCTTCATTTAACAAAAAAAAAAAAAAATTGTGTGAGCAAAGTTTCTATATGATGTAAAATCCTTTCCTCTTCGTTACTCGTAACACAGATTTGTTACGTATTAGTAATGCGACACTAGCTCTGCACTAATGATTACAGTTTAAATTGTATTCACTTTTATTTTAAATTTGTTTACTGAACATTTTTGAATTACCGAGCCCAGAAATATTTAGAATTACAATAAAATTTATTTTTGCGAAGATGATTAAAAAAATTTTTGTTAATGCGCATTTTTGAATTTTTAAAATTCATTATTACTCTACTACAACTTGTGAGCAGATACGCAGAAAGATTAAATTCTCAAAAACCGATTATATTTTCTAAAAACATTAGATGATATTTTTGGAATTTTGAGCATGGTTGTAAAATGTTTTCCTCGCTATAGAAAAATGGAGGAGCTAAGTATTACGAAATTGAAAATTGTAGAATGTAGGGATGATGTGCTAAATGGATATATGGGCTACAGAACGGTAGAGTTTGCTCACTTTTAAAAATAACCAAATATCAAGTAAGGCTCTGCAATTTTTTCTTACATTTTCAAGGTCAATTAATTTTTTTTTTTTCAGTTTGTAAGTAGCTAAAAAAGCTATACTTTTCACTAAAATTTTTTTTGAAAAATATCCGTAAGAGCCTTAAATGAATGTGAATTTTATAAAAAATTTTATGAAATTATGATAAAAAAAATTCTCTGTAAAAAACTGCTTTTATAAGCATTTAGAATGTGTACATGGTTATTATGGTGATTCAAATCTTTTGTCTTTTCGCGACAACGTGTTACGCAGCTATCATCCTGAATTTGCTCCGTAAGAAGACTTCACCATCAGTTAACGATTAAGGTATTATAAATAAACATTTACACTTACAATATTAATGACATTTTTTTTGGTAGATTTAAAACTCTAATGCAATTACGTAAACACGGTAATGTACATACGGGTAAAAAGCCTCATCAGTGCGACACCTGCGGCAGAACATTTAGAGAGCGTGGTACTCTAAAAGAGCATTACAGGATCCACACCGGAGCTATGCCATTCTCGTGCGAATTTTGTGGAAAAGCATTCAGATTTAAAGGCGTCTTAACGGTACCTACCACAAAAGCACCTTCTAGGCACCCAAATATTATTCGTACCATACTTCTATCTAACTGCTAAATGTTAATTTTGATTGTAGACTCATAGACGTCAGCATACTGGTGAAAGACCATACTCGTGCGTCGAATGCCAACATCATTTTACCAATTGGCCTAATTATAATAAACACATGAAACGCCGACATGGCATAAATACTAGTCGCGCCACGCGTATCAAGTCCGATAGCGTTCAGCAAAATAATCAAATATCAGAAGAACCTATTACGTCGAATGGTGACGCTAACATCGATATTCCATCATTTGAAGAAACTTTACAGCCAGTTCCTACCGATAGCGATAAAACGGTCGATTTATTCGATAACGCGAATAATCCGGAAAATCATTTAAATACTCCTTATTTGATTACTCATCAGAATTACGCAAATACTTCTCAGCAACATCAAAATTCCATTTTAAACGCTTATTATAATATGACCACTCTTCAAACCATTAATCCAACCAATGAGGTCGTTGATATGATGAATAGCAATATGTACAGGTAAATATTGGTACTTACATCATCAGGGTGGTAGCTTTTCGCATTTAGGCATTGCACATACTGTAATAACGATTAATAAAAATTTCGCCCTTCTATTGACTCAGTTTTTATCAAAACATCGCCACCATTATCAGTGCGCCAAAATATGTAAAATACACAATGGATTTCACCATTACTTAATTATGGCGAAATCCATTATAATATAAGTATTGTAGTAGAAAATGATGAGTATTTTACATAATGAGGGCGAGGTTTTGATAATAATCTAGCCAATAGGAGGGCGAGATTTGTGTTGATCGTTATTTATTACAGTGTGCAGAATGCCTAAATACTTATTGCTGCATTAACACCAAAATAGTTATCGTTTGAATTAATTTTTTTTTTTTGGTCTCTTATTATTTCAGAGACTACGTTTAAATACTTCGAAAATCTTTTTCAAGAATAATGTCTCGCAGATGTACAATTATTTTTTATTTGTGCGTTTTTCTTTATAACGTAAAGTTATTTTGTAACATAAAATTTTTTACTACTCTTCTCGTCTTTTCACACTTATTTCTCTATTCATTGGCTACTTGTAAGATCTTGAGAGTAAACATTTTTCTTTGATAACATGATCGAAATGTTTAAGGCTCTGTTCTACATACACGATTGCATACTGGTTGGTGTGCCAAATGGCCATTTTCATACATCCTTGTATCTTTGATTCTCAAATTAGTCCAGTGCATTTAGACATAAAATACACCAAAGGTCGGAAAAATTCTCATCATGGTTGTTAGGAGCACCATTCTAAAAAACATACTAAAAGTTCTGACCCCTGGGTGTGGAGCGTATCCCCTCAGGGGGAAAACGTCGCCCAAAAATCAGCTTTTGGCCTTTATCTCCTCTGCATTTCGCCTTGGCGCAAAAAAGTCCTAATACAATTTACTCTTCTTTCAATTCCCTATAAAATGAGCCATAAGCCATTTTTCAAAAAAAAAAAAAACGAGTGTGGAGCTACGGCTTCCTAAAGATGAGTGGTTTGGAGGTGTATTATGAAAAGTCGCTATAAAAAATGTACTACGATTGTTATAAATTATTTTAATGGTTATATATTATATTGAACCTTAAGATAATTTTCCCTGACAAATCGAAACCACCCTCCTCTTTCCCCACCCTCATTATAGGAAGTATCCCATTTCCATATAATGAATTTGTTTTAATGACACGGCTCATCTTTAGGAAGCCGTAGCTCTACACTGGTGTTTTTTTTTTTTTTTTTTTTTTTTTTTTTTTTTTTTTTTTGAAAAATGGTTTATGGCTCATTTTATAGGGAATTGAAAGAAGAGTAAATTGTATTAGGACCTTTTTACGCCAAAAACAAATGCAGAGGAGATAGGGGCCAAAAATTGATTTTTGGGGGACATTTTCCTCCCTGAGGGGATACGCTCCACACCTAGGGGTCAGGACTTTTAGTATGTTGTTTAGAATGGTGTTCCTAACAACCATACCAAAAATCGCTTTGATGGGAATTTTTTCGACCTCAGTGTCTAAATGCACTAGACTAAATACACTAGATCCTAAAACATAAACCTGAAAAATGGTATCGGGTGTCGTCGGATGCTGTCGGTATCTTTCGTTCGACATAATTAGTTTTTGTGATAGTGATTACTGATTACAATCGTTTTCATTGCCGTTTTTTCCATGTCTTGTAATTATATGAATAAATAATGTTCCCAAATAAATCAGTAATCTTAATTAAAGTATGAATTGGCTTCAAATTAAGCTGTGAAGATGTGACAACAAAAAGAGCATGAAAAATAATCACAGATGTCTAGTCATCTAGAACTTATCACTTAATGTTGCTTTAATAAAACCACATGCCATCAAAGTCCCTCGCGTTTTAAAAGTATCTCAATCATTGAAATAACGTAAACGTTATGATTGTAATTAGGAAATTCAAAGAATCATAATTTCCAATATATTTTACGTAGTGAGATGAAAATTCGAACCAATATCAAAAAGCGTAGCTCCATTATTTTATGAAGAATATAAGAACTAATTTTTCTATAGCAGGCTCATTACTCTTATGCCAAGATTTGCCTTATCGTTTTTGAATTACAAGTAAGTTGAATTTATTAATTCACTTAAGTGATTCGCAGACTCACAGCGAGTCCTTGCAAATGTCAATTTCATGTCGAGATGAATAAATAATGTTCCCGAATGTTGTCATAAATTTGGTTTCATGGTTATATTCTCAATTTCAAAAATGCAGTTATTTACTTATTTGAGATATTTAATCTTGCAAATTTATTGAAAATAAAAGATTTGTAAGTGGAAAAATACTTGCTAGCAATACAAAATAATACCGATCATCTCCGAGAGTATCCAATAACACCTGATACCGTTTTTCAGGTTTACGTTTTAGGGTATAGTCTCGAAAACTACTTATCCGCAAAAAAAACTTCTAAAAAGCACAAACATCAAGTTCAAAACTATTCGTAGTTATACCTATTATAAAAATAAAAATAAAAATCAGGTACAAAATAATATGATACAAGCCCACAGATCAAGTCCCCTCATGTCAACTTAGAACTTGACGGTCGTCATTCACTGGAGGATTGTTATAAGTATGCTGGCTACAAGTTGAAATGTTTCACTACTGATGTGACTATACAATTTTTTGGGGCAGATATACTACTTCAACACTTAATTCATTGAATTTTTTTTAACATTCAGAATTTACTGTAGGGGGTGATTTCGTTATGTGAGTTAACATTATTTTTCCAAATTAGTGAACATGAAATTAAAGGATAGAACAATCTTTATTTCATAACATTACTACTCAATAGGCGAAAAATTTATGAAATGGAAAGGATGTCATGAATAAAAAGTTCAAAATTTTTATGAATAAATTTTTTATAAATTATTTTATTTTATTAGGTATTTTTATTTGTTTTAAGTATAATTGTGAATTCAAATAGATCTGCATTTTAACGCACATATTTGTAATATGTGCAATATGTATTACGTAATGCAGTAATTGGTAATTTTAAATATTATCAGTTGATTATTTTCAATGCTTTAATTTTAATATTGAATTCAAATATATATCGATTTCAACGCACATATTTGAAATATAGGTACAATGTGTATTATGTAATGTAGTAATTGGTAAGTTTAAATATTATCAAGTGATCCTAATGAACTAACAATAACATCTCTGCGGTCCTAATACGATCCCCATTCAACTTAAAGTTAAAAGATAGATGAAATGAAAATGTTATATTTAGGTACATGATAATCCTTATATATTGATTAATGACGACCGTCAAGTTCTAAGTTGAAATGAGGGGACTTGATCTGTGGGCTTGTATCATATTATTTTGTACCTGATTTTTTTTTTTTTATAATAGGTATAACTACGAATAGTTTTGAACTTGATGTTTGTGCTTTGTAGAAGTTTTTTTGCGGATATCAAAGGCTTTTTTTTTGGAATATAATATTTGAATAAATACGTATTCTGTTGAATTTTCGATAAATTATTTAGCGTCATGGATGGTAAGCGACGTTTTCGTTCTTTTTTCATTTTTAGTTCTTTTGATGGCATTTTGAAATAATTTTAAAAAACAATGATAAATTATACAAAAAACTAGTGATAAGAAGATAAGAATAATAAATTATCGATAACGTATGCAACCACTGAATTACCACACCACAAACAACAATAGGAGTTCCCCATTTAATTTCATTTCATCCTTTTTTACCTCCTTGAATCATAGAAGTCCGATCCATTGAAACAACGTCTATGAATTTCCCCTATTTTAATTTCCCCTTTCGTGCCTTATGCTGTTCCCCTATTTCGTTTTCCCTTCTTGTACATATTCTAAAATTTTCCAAACTTTGCTCAAGGCTACAGAAGAGTGTAATGAACCAAATGAACTGAAATTTTGTACACTTATTGAAAGCATGCTGTAGAAGTGCCTTTCATAGTTTTCGTTCCATTTTAAAAATTTTTAAGGGCCATTTGAGGGGGGGCCAATTTGGACGAAAACCTCACACGCACTCATTTACATCATGCAGATGAAGCATACAAAATTTCACGTTTTCATCTCTATTAGTTGTCGAGAAAATGAGTTTACTTAATTTCAAAAATTTGTCATAATCGCTTATTTCAGATGTTGATAACTCGGCGAGTTTTTATCGTACAGTAATTATCTATGGCTTATTTTGAAGCTCTTGGCGAGGTCTTTAAAATAAGCTATAAATATATTCATTACGACCAATAGTTTCGGTAAAAATTTCCTGTTCACAGAATATAAGTGGAGTCAGCCGTTTGCTCGTACGTACGCGCACTTTCGTTCGTTTCCATGGCAATTTGGTTGTGTTTCGAACTTGACTCGCAGAACGACCGTTCTGCCTGATCTGTATCACTTGAAATTTGAAGTATACACCTATAATAAGAATTTGAATAGCTTCAATTTTTGTTTATTAAGTGATTATACCGGGTGACTACTTGATTCGAGCACCCCAAGCGCAAAAATCTTCCCTGATAGAAATGAATTATATATTTTAATGATGTTAGGAAGAATAAATGCCATAAATAATATTTATTTAATGCTTAAAAGGGTTTATCAATGAAATGCCCAATTTTGATTTATGCTTTTGTTGTCAAAAATGTGTGCATGTTTTGAATTTTCTCACCTTTTAGCTAGGTATGTCGAGAAAAATGCAAAAATGAATTGGCTTTCTAGGAGGCCATATTTCACAGCTTATAACTTTCTTATAAATTGGAATTTCAATTTTTAGTCCTGGACAAATTAAAAAGGAGTGTTTTATCTCCTTCATTTTCAAATTTCAAAAGTTTTCATGCGAAACTCACGAAAAGTTTTAGTCTTAAAAATGTCACTTTTTTAGCATTATCATATCCCGTATAGATAACATTTATAGTGCCTGCAAAGTTTAATAATAGTTATATGTACTAAAAGAAAAACCATATATGTGAAATATACCCTTTAAGAGGTATGTTTTCTTTACATTATGATGAAAAGGTTTTGAACAAACTTGTGCATTTCGACAGCTGCTGTTCACATCTGAATTTTTATCGCATAGTTGGATTAAAAAGAACGATTTCAACCAATTTTAGATCGGTTATTTCTTTGTGAATTTCAAATTTTTATTTGATTTCTTTTATTTTTTATATTTTTCCAAACACGAGTAAAGTTCAGATTTTTAACCCTAAAAGCGCTCGCGTGGTGAAATTCACCACCTTGGTATAAAATAACGCGGGTTTGCCTACATGGTATAGGAAGGAGTTTGTAACGCTGGGGCGTTTTAAAACTCCGAAGAAAACCAACATTTCTGCTATATGTACCATATTAAAAAATTATTTAGAAATTTTATGCGTTTTATCAACAAAAAAAAAATGCATAATTTTTTGCTAAGCAAATCTACAAATATTTTAATCCCTAATTTCTTTAAACGTTTACTTCATTTATTCCTCATTTTCGGCCCACAAAAGACAATCATGAGTGACAGCGATAGAGAGCTATACCAGCAAATCTTTAACGAGGAAGTTTTACCAGCTGATGATGATCCTGGGGATGATCCAGATTACCGGATTGATGATGAAATTGTTGATATAATCCTTACCTATACAAACGAAGAAAACTAGCGAAGAATGGAACAACGGCGCCAACAAAACTTTCAAACTCAGGCTTACCATAAGGAAATCACAAAGAACGAGCTCCTAGCGACGTTTGGACTACTCTACCTGCTCGGAATGCAGAAATCTTCGAAGCTGAACAAAGAAGAGGCATGGTCGAATGTTCTTGGTCCCTCAATTTTTAGAGCCACTATGAGTCTCCAAAGATTTGGGTACATTCTTTCGATTCTTCGATTCGACAATAAGGAAACTGGAGAGCAGCGGGTTTACAAAGACAATTTTGGAGCCATATGTCAGGTATGGGACCATTTCGTGGAAAACTGTAAGAAAAACTATAATCCTCTCATTTACTCACAGTCGATGAGCAGCTAGTAGGGTTTAGGGGAAACTGTCGCTTTAGGATTTATATCCCCTCTAAACTGGATAACTATGGGGTAAAAATCATGATGCTTAACGACTCGACAACATCTTATATGATAAATGTCTTACCTTATCTCGGATTAAGTGACGAAGAAAGAGAGAATATACAAAAAGAGATAGAGCGAAAGGGAAAGAAGAAGAAAAAGTTGGAAGAGAAAAAAAAGAAGAGAAGGTGAAAAAACCAAAAGAAAGAAAAGTAGATTCAAACCGTGATGAAGTTGAGTTGGAAAAGAGAAAAAATAATAAGGAAAAAGAGAGTGCAGGTAAAAAGGTAGTAAAACTTTTGAGGGAGCCGATTTTAGAAATTAAAAGAAATATAACCTGTGATAATTTTTTTTCTTCCGTACCACTTTTCGACGGAATGCTTTTATATAAAACAACAATGGTAGGTATCCTGAGGGCTAATAAGGAGGAGATACCCCCATATTTTCTAGAAAAAAAGCGTAAATTCCACCCTTTTTGGTTTTGACGATACTGAAGTTTTAATTTCATATGCTCAAAAATAAAATAAAAATGTTTTATTGCTGTCTACACTAGGGACAATGTACAATACAGACACAAATTTAGAAAACCAGAAACCTAATTTGATACTTTTTTATAATAGTAATAAGGGGGGAACAGATACTTTCGATCAGCGTTGTAGAAATTACACTGTAGCTCGCAAGACAAACCGCTGGCCCCTTAAGATTTTTTACGCTATTCTTGATCACACCGGCGTGAATTCTGTAATTTTATATACAACTATAGCTAAAAAATATGAGGGGAACCTAGACTTAGTACGTCTAGTAGAACGCCTCCCCAAATGCCAATTTTACCACGGCGTAAATTTTTGTACAACTTGGCTATGGATCTAATTAAGCCCCATTTGAGGGATCCACTAAACGAGCGAACATTGTCTTAATTCATGTGTCAATTGTAGAAGATAAACATCGCCTCTATCGCTGTAAAAGTATAATAAAAAATTTGTAATCATACAGTTTTACTTCTTTCACTTACGAACATATTTTAAAAATGAACATGCTATAAAATGTAACATAAGGCGCTTCAGATAGGCTACCCAATCGAACTATAAGGGAAAATGAATTCAAGGGGAAAGTGTAGTTATGGTAGGCAACCTACTATTATACAAAAATGAGGCATTAAGAATGTACTATGTTTTAAAAGTGAGGTGGTGAAATTCACCACGTGTGTGTTTTATGTTATACATTTGAACCTTTTTCCATCAAAAATATAAACAAAGAGCACACTCTTATATATTTACCTGTTATTAAGGTGGCAGAAGAAATAATCGAGGAGTGAATTTATGTCGTATCTGTTTAAAAGGAAAATGGAACAAAAAATTAATAAAACCTCGTCGATATAACGTTTAAATTTTTGTGCGCATTATTCGCGTAAAAAGGCGCAATAATGTTTTTATCTTTTACGGTAGTAAGGTCTGTCGCTGTTGGTGGTTAGCACTAAGTTGTTCAGATTTAGGTTAAGTCCCTAAAGTGTTGAATCGAGCTATAGCCAGAGTTGGCAATGCTGATTCGTGCCCGAACTGGCGATGATGCGAGTGTATACCCGTACCATAGCTGATTCGAGTCCGTACTGGCGAGACATTACTGAGTCGAATTACTCGAACCGGTTAATTTAATGCTGAGTCGAAATAATCGACCCAGTGACTGATTTGAAGTACTCGAAGCGGCAATAACTCTCTCTTTTAACAAATATGATGAAAATAAAATTAAATAAAATAAAATCAACTTCGTGTTAATTTGGTTTATTTCTTGAAGTACAATAAGTAACAACTGAACTGATCAACTGACTTACACATGAGAATACGCTTATATTTATATTAAAAAGTGTAAATTCAAACAACCAATCGGCGTACTAGTGAGCCCTAACCAATCAGGGCGAAGCAGGTAAGGTTGTTTTTAAAACGAGGTAAATTCGAAATAAGAGAAATTTTCCCACCATTCCCACTATGGTATTAGATGCTGCACTAGTACGCTGACTTGGAAGCGTGTTTACCATATGGTATTACGTTATTCGACTTACGATTATCGAATCGATATATTTTAATGTTAATAAATAAATCTAGGTGGCAGTGCTTGCCTACAGGTCTATGGGTGGTGCGCATATTCATTGTCTGGAAAACTGGATGAATGCCAAAAATACACAGATATGCGAAGTGTGCGATAATGTGTATAAAATAGAAAGAATGTTAAAATAGGGCAGAATACAATCTAAAATTGCCTAAACATATATTTGGCAAGATCTGCTTTGTATTTCGATCATATTCGTGTTGACTGTGGGTGTAAATTACTTTGTATATTTTATTCAGAAAAAATCATCAAATTCAAGTTTGGAATTGCTATATATCAAATGCCATAGTAAAGAACTTCGGCTAATTGAAAGAAGAGCCGCCATCATCGCTGGCCATCTCTACAGAACAGTATCACATCAAGCTAGCTTAGTATATATTAGATGGCATACTCTCTTTTGAATTTGAATTCATGAAGTGCAGCATCTTATGGCTGATTGAAAATCATAGACCCTTCTCTCCTTCTCCATATTTTTCACACCCTGCACACGTCACTCACTCCATCTCTGAAAATCTGCTTCAAGCCTCAATAGTTGAAATGCTAAGACGCTTGGAAAGCAACTCTCATACAGCCTGGCCTCTGTATCTTTTCCCAGACATAAAAACTCGTTTTTTACCAATTATCTGCAACTGGACTTCTGTACCATGCAAGCCTTAAGCGGCCATAGGACATTCCACGCCTTTTTATATAGAATTGGTCGCATAGAGTCACCAGCTTGTCCCTGTGGATCTCCATCTCAGACTGCCCAGCACATACTTTTAAAATGCGATCTATACGCCAATAGGCGTACTCCCTTTATTCCACCTTTTACTCCAGCAGGCCTTCACTACGCTCGCCATACAGTGAAACGATTATGGGAAGAAGAGAAAAATATTCTACATATTTATTCTCACTTTAATTTAATTTAGATTATATAATTTAATCGTAATTTATAATTAAGGCCATAGTGGTGTACGCCTCTCCTTAAAAACTCTTGTGAGCACAAGTAGGGCTACTACAGCCATCATAATTGTCAGCTTTATTCCTAATAAATAATGAAAAAAAGGTAGGTTGTCTCGCATGTGGGTGAGGGCATCCACCATACTACTTGACCTCATTCGTGCCTTCAGCAAATGGGCACTCAACTTCTTCCCGATTCTTATTTGACTAAATACATTTGCAAGTTAAACGAATGTTCTAAATTAAATCTAAATATAGATATACACTGTGTCTAAGTGATTTTAACACAGTCAAGCGCGAAATTCCCTTTTATGAAAAAAAATATCACCTATGTCGTTTTGTTTGACTTCCTTACGGCATAATGAATAATTCAAGACTTCGGTAACTAAAATTCTATGATTTAAATAATTTTTTACTGGTTATTTGATTGATATGAATTCATTTCTTCCAAAATCAGTGTTGCAAAATTAACTGAAATGAAGCGTTGAATGGTTAAAAACATTCATAATCTTGCAAATCATGGATTGAAATCATAGATTAACAATTATTTATGTGTTAATTTCTTAATTCCGTAAAAAGAAATGTAATAACAAATACTTTTTTTTTGGATGAAGAGAATTTGGCGCTTGGGGTGTCAAAATCAGTTAGACACAGTGTAGACACTGTTGAAGAAAAGCGTGAAGGTGATACATCTTTACTGAGTTAGGTGCTTAAAAAGATTTTTTTTGAATCTTTTGATTTTTTTCGAATGGATCAATATTTATAATTTTTGGTCTTTTAAATAGAATTTAAGTTATAGAGAAGAATTAAACTTTCAAGATGATTTTTTTGTTACCCATGGATTCAAATAATTTCAATCAGGAATAAGCATAATTATTACTCTTAACCAAATAGATATGCTTCGTATGCATTATTTACATTCTCCGATTTGTACGTCATGCATAGAGATTGGTGACTGTAGAAGTGGCAGCGAGTTGGTAAGTTTATGATTAAAATTTTTTGATAGGAGGTTTACTACTTGTAGGTAGAAACTGCGAATACATTTGACCCATATATGATTTTTTGGGTGACGATGTACACACGCTGTTTTTCAACAATTCATTAATGGACTTTATAACTAATATTCTCATGCGATAATCGAGGTTGGTGTTAGTTCCATTAGAAGGTGATAATTCATTTTGCACTCGGTTGGTGACAATCCACAAGGTATCCTTTTTTATTTTCATTCCACTGACGAATTGCATGTGTTCAAAATTCTGAATAAATAAGTGAACAGGTATGGGATTAAACTCACCTATGCAGATTAAAAATTCATCTACGTAGGTACATCTAACCTAGAATTAAGAACTATGCAAATACAGCGAAACAAGATAGACTAAATGCAGGAGAATTACGGTATTTCTCAGCATCAGTACTGTATGGCTCATACTTGGTCCCTACCGTACCAAGGCTAGTTTTAGGATCACTTCTTGGGGGGGGGGGGGTCAGTTCCATAAGGTCAGGTGTAAAAGATAGTACGAAATTTACGAAATTTAAAAGGAAGTGATTATGTTTTCAAAATGAGAAAAAAAGAAGGCAAAATTCAGGTGAAGAAAACCTCGCTGAAAAAATTTTGTTTTTCGGATTTGGTAGACACCATGTTTCAGGGTTGCGAGAACAAGAAAGAACGAATGGCGAAAAATTGCAAAAAATTTGAAGAATGAGAATGAAAGCGAACTTTGAGAGCTTTAAAAGAATGGAAAAAGCTAGACAAGAAAATTAAAGAAGGAAAACAATAATTTCTGTTTTTGGCGATCCTCAAAGCACTTTGACTTATTTCAATGTTGAAAACGTATTAAGCATTAAGCATTTGATGAAATACTGAGCTGAATAAACCTACCCAACTTTTGATGAATATTATTTGAAATTGAGAACACTTCCTGAAATTTTATCTGAAATTGTTGAATTTTCAGAAAAATGTTTTCGTAATACATTTTTTAAGAAAGAATGAAAATTCTTAGACTCGAGCGCAAAATGGAAAAAAAATCATCAAAATACGTGTAAATGTTCCTAAATTTCAAACTTAAATTTAAACGAGAATATAATGAGCACTAATATAGAAGCCGATGATAAACATAAGCAGAAGCAAGTGTTACATGAATTTTGAACGCTCGTTAGGTTCTCGTTTGAGGCGGTGCTTCGGAAAATAAGTTGGTAAATGCGAAAAGGTTAATTTTTTAATAAAAAAATAAAAAAATTGGAAAATAAATGCTAAATACCCTCAAACAAAGTCTCTAAAACAATATATTGTAATTTCAAATCATTTCGTTGGGTTATTTTTGAGAAAAACATTACTTGCAATGGAGAAAACAAGAGGTGGGAAATTTGTTCAGTTAGCGCTCGAAACTGAAGTAAAATCTTTTGAAAAACAAGGTAAGTTGACATTGAAATATCACCAATATGCTATAATGTTGTATTTATTTCTCTAAGATCACGTGCATGATTCTAAAAAGCTGAGGGTTCATCAGATTAAAAGTAATAATTTATTACATAATTAATTAAGGGTTTTATTGGTACAAAAGTTTAGTCATGGCGTGAACCTGATTAATTTACACTAGTGAAAAATAAAATTGAATCTAAAAAAAATACCTCAATTTCGAAAAATTTTCGTCAAAATTTTGCATGTTCACAATGTTGTTCATCAATTTGAACACTTTATCTAGATTTTTTCAAAAAATACCAAACAAAAAATTCTGGAATGATAGGAAAAAATTATTAAATTTTTGAGGTTAATGAAAAGAAAATTTCTCATTTTTTTATAATTTTAATCAATTACAAGAAAATTTACACGTGTTTCGATAATTTTTTTTTCCATTTTGCGCTCGAGTCAAAGAACTTTCATTCTTTCTTGAAAAATGTATTACGAAAACATTTTTTTGAAAATTCAACAACTTCAGATAAAATTTCAGGAAATGTTCTCAATTTAAAATATTATTCATCAAAAGTTTGGTAGGTTTATTCAGCTGAGTATTTCGTTGCCTTAATGGCAAAAAGTAGTATAAGACAACCTCGATTATTTGACGTCTCATTATTTGACGCCAAAAATTACTCCCTTATCATTTAACACCCCGATTATTTGACAATTCTCCGTATTATTTGTCTCACTAAGGTGCATTTCCCCGGCACCCCCACTCCGGAATTTGGAAATGAAACTTAGTGCATTCGTTTGTGCTACGTTTGTGCTGGTTTGTGCCGCAAACCCCGTCGTTTGTGCTACTCTCCTTCCCGAGGTATACTCAAAACAGTTTGGGGGTGCTGGGGAAACGTCCGCACTCCCACCTCCGCCGATGGGGTTCAAACAGGTCGCAATCGTTTGTGCTACGTTTGTGCTGGTTTGTGCCACAAACCCCGTCGTTTGTGCAACTCTCCTTCCTGAGATATTCAAAAAACAAGTTGGGGGTGCTGGGGAAATGAAAATTGAAAATGTGTATAAAAGGGTTGAAAATGATTCGATTGATTTGAATTTGATAGCAATCGTTTGTGCTACGTTTGTGCTATCGGATGCACTAGTTTTTGTCTCTCCCCCCTCCCCTTTCCCCTTTTCCACTATTTCGGGGTAAGCACATAGGGAAATAACTCAAATACATATGTTAGGAAATGTTTTATTACCGAATACAATAGGAAAGACCATCGTAAACAACGTATTAAAAATTATCACCCATCCTCTATACCCAAACCCCCCTCGAAGTAGATCACAGCTCCCCAAAATCGGTTTCTTCAATATATCTTGATAGAGTTGAATTTTAGGACTAAAATTGTGCAATTACATTTTGTTCCACACTAAATTTCTTGTACGGCGATGTACTGAATATATTTACACCATGAATAAGAGGAGAGTAGTATAGCATTTCAAGCATAGAAGGTTTAGAGTGGTACTAAATTACACCTAAGTCCAAATGCATACATGTACCGACCTATAAAACACCAAAAAAATCATACAATATCCCCAATTGATTCTGGTACCCCCGAGAGCGAACATTCCTGATGTTGGGGGCAGTTGTACAAACATACGCTGGTGCAGAGAAATTGTGATGTAATCGATTCAGTCATTTCATAGAATAGGAAGCGAGAAAAGATGAATTTCAAATTTGTTTGGAGCATTTTAGAACAATTTTTGGCATAAATCCAAACATTGGCAATTCTGACTGTGCAGAATTGGTAACACTGCATTGTGAAATTTTCATTTCATGTTATTTTCATTATAACAGACGTATTCATACATTATCCCTATCAATACGGCAAAACTTTTGCAAAAAAAAAAAACAAATGTTGGGAAAATTCTTACGTAAAAATCGTCAATCTGCAACACAGTCATTGGAAAGAAATTGAGATCTTAACATAAGGAATTTCAATTTTTAATCTCTGAGAAATTTATATGTAAAAATCGTCAATCTGCATTCCAAAAAATCGTGTTTTTTCGTGTCTATAGTCTCCGGATCGATACATAACCATAACCACACAGGGCTAGAAAGGTGCAATTTAAATCATCAATCTGAAACTAATCAACCCCTAGGTAGGGCGATCAAGATGGCCTCCAATCGATCTGCAGATGCGCTAGAGAGAAGTAAAAACTCAAATTGCACCCTTCCAGCCCTGTGTGGTTATGGTTATGTATCAATCCGGAGGCTACAGAAGCGAAAAATCACTTTTTTTAAATGACCCTGCTTTGAGGACCCCCATCTCCCCCCAAATGATCCATGGGTTCTGAAATTTTGTATGGGGACTTTCAACTCAAAGTAAACCACCTCACGAAATTTGATCAAAATTGAAGAGCATTTTTTTAGCTGAGTTTTTAACAAAACGATAGCTATTACAGCCTACCTGATTTGGGAAGGGAAGGTCGGGGGAGGGTGGGGTCTTCAAATCTTTGCGTTTCAGACCATTTGTAATCATCTGGCAAATGTCCAACTTTTTGGTATACATATATATATATATATATTTTTCCCCCACGCGTAGCGCCGGCGAGTATTCATAAAATTCGCTCAAAATTTGGTGAGGAACTCTTCTTGAAAATGCGCAGAAGTATTTTTTTTGTTTTTTTTTTACTCCACCCTAGTGCACATCTCTAATGCGATAATAAGTACATAGCAGTCTTACCAACCTCCTCTTATTTTAAACATCAGGAATGTTCGCTCTCGGGGGTACCAGAATCAATTGGGGATATTGTATGATTTTTTTGGTGTTTTATAGGTCGGTACATGTATGCATTTGGACTTAGGTGTAATTTAGTACCACTCTAAACCTTCTATGCTTGAAATGCTATACTACTCTCCTCTTATTCATGGTGTAAATATATTCAGTACATCGCCGTACAAGAAATTTAGTGTGGAACAAAATGTAATTGCACAATTTTAGTCCTAAAATTCAACTCTATCAAGATATATTGAAGAAACCGATTTTGGGGAGCTGTGATCTACTTCGAGGGGGGTTTGGGTATAGAGGATGGGTGATAATTTTTAATACGTTGTTTACGATGGTCTTTCCTATTGTATTCGGTAATAAAACATTTCCTAACATATGTATTTGAGTTATTTCCCTATGTGCTTACCCCGAAATAGTGGAAAAGGGGAAAGGGGAGGGGGGAGAGACAAAAACTAGTGCATCCGATAGCACAAACGTAGCACAAACGATTGCCATCAAATTCAAATCAATCGAATCATTTTCAACCCTTTTATACACATTTTCAATTTTCATTTCCCCAGCACCCCCAACTTGTTTTTTGAATATCTCAGGAAGGAGAGTTGCACAAACGACGGGGTTTGTGGCACAAACCAGCACAAACGTAGCACAAACGATTGCGACCTGTTTGAACCCCATCGGCGGAGGTGGGAGTGCGGACGTTTCCCCAGCACCCCCAAACTGTTTTGAGTATACCTCGGGAAGGAGAGTAGCACAAACGACGGGGTTTGCGGCACAAACCAGCACAAACGTAGCACAAACGAATGCACTAAGTTTCATTTCCAAATTCCGGAGTGGGGGTGCCGGGGAAATGCACCTGTCACACGAAACCTTTTCAGATAACTGATTTTTTTTTTTAAATAAGTTGAGGACTGATTTTTACAAAAATATTTTCTTTTTATGCATGTACTTACCTATTTTTAAGTTTTAAAAAAAATTACTTTGGTAGATATACATATAATGTAAAGATTTTTTAAATATTTTATTTACCTTTTTCCCAATAAAAAAGCATTTAATAAAATTCTCCGTCTCATTCCCCAATTACATCAAATAATCGAGGTTCGACTGTATGTCCAAACTCAGCCTGAACCCTCTCATTAATGTGAAGAGAGCATTCCACATTGATAAAAATGTTCGAGCAAAATCTGGGCATACTACTTTTTACAATATATGTAACATAATACAAAAATGTTCAGGAAGCCTAAAACTCGAGAATAGAAAGGTTTGTATTGACGTCTCGTGGACGAAATGTCCCAGTCACAAGGATAGGGGAAGAGTATAAAAAATGAATTGGAGTACTGCTTTTTAAATTATTATTTTTGAATCTCGATGTTGGACTTCATTATATTCTGTTATCTGCTCTTCAGCACTGGTTGTGGGAAGCCTAATTCAGATTCCGCCCAACTGTATTCCAGCGAACCAACATGATAAATGTAATAAAAACAATAAATCTCCATTCAATTAGATTCCACTTCGTCAAATTTTTCAACTTGAACGATGAACGATGAAGTCCTACTCTATGTCTACAAATATATAATAAATTATATTATTTTTTTCATTTCAAAATTATTAATAAAAGTTTTTTTTTTCGTCAATTTTTTTTAATAATGAAGAATTTTTTTATTTAATTGAAATATAAAGATTAAAATTAATTTTTTAATTATTCAACTTGTGTTTGTCTCTTTGCTAGCTTGCTACATCGTTGTTGCAATTTCCTACTCCCCTTCCTTCTTAAGCTTGATGACAAATTTGAAACATTTATCTGATATCTAAATTGCACTTTCTAAAGCTGTAACATGTCTTTATACTGGTAACATTTTCCACTGTATTTTGGCTCATCGAAATTAATTTTTATTTAGAAGTAGCTTTTTTGCGTATTTAAAAAAAAATTAATAATAATCTTATACCTACCTACCTACATACGAGTACATGTAGGAAACCAACAAGTTTAATTTTTAATTAAACTGCGAATTAGATTTACACAATCTGATCGTTTTTATTAACATTTCGAATTTAAGGCTCAGTTAATAAAAAGAAGGTTCTTCAGATAAATTAGAATCATTTTCTCTCTGAATATAGTGATTTTTAATATCTTTATATCATTGTCTTGCAAAGACTAATAAGTGATAACAGTCGCGTTGCGCCTCGTTGTTGTACATTAACCACGCGAGTAAACATATTTGTTGCGCTTGCTTTGTTGTTCAACGTGTTGGTTAAACATGTTTCAATTCGAATACACATTAATACGATTTCAATATGGAAAAATACTCTACTTATAAAGATGAAATGCCTATTTTTACGTTGAAACAAAAAATGCCCAACAGAGAGAAGTTAACCCTTGGTTAGTCGCATGGCGGAGGAAATCTCGGGGTTTACATAGCTCTAGGGTTACGTACATTAATCGCGTGGTGGAAGAAACCTCCGCGAGTGGGCTAAATAATTTCCCTATGAATCATTGATGTAATTGAAGGAGTGCCAATCTTGCCCCAAAATTTTTTGTCCGTTGACCTCTATACCTTAAGCAGTTCGACAAAAATATGTACATGCAGTGCGCGAAAAAGTGGAATGATATTAACTACAAATAATTGAAGAAGTAAAGTATTTTCATGTCCCCCTCCATTGACTTCTCTGAAAATTCTTAATTACATCTTTGGTATGATGTGAAATGAAGTACACTATTCTGTTTTATGAAAATTGCGGACCAATTGATCTCCTGGTTCCCGAATCTACAGATTTTTAGGTAATTTTTATCATAAATAGTATATACTCTCGAGGGCAAAAAAATTTCAATTTTTGAGTCCCGTTGGAATTATTAAAAATTATACGATTAATGTTTTCGAATACTTCCCCAGTTGGGTGGAACTTCGCCTATACGCGCTTTGAAAGTTGCGTTTAAGCAACGATTTTTCAGGACTAGCGTCTGCAAAGTCGCTGATAATCTCGCGTTAACTCGCGACTAGGCGATATTACACGCGTAATAAAAAGTCGCGCGTTAGAGCGATTAAAAATTCGCTCATAATGTCGCCTTACAAAAGTTCGTTACACGCGACTTTATAAATTACGCCTATAAATTCGCCTACTTATCTTTGTCATAAGAATTTTAAGATCCCCGCGTTGGTTTGTATACATACCCCTCCACGTCCACGAACTGATGTGTTGTGGCTGTATAGAGTTCCCTCGTTCCTACATTCAGCGTATATTGGTAGTTCCATAATAGGTATTTCGTTATTTATTTATTTATTATTGTTTTATATTTAAACATTTGCAAACAATCATGTCGAAGAAACCGTAAGTAATTCTTATTTATTCATTTATTCATTTATTTATGTGTTTATTTATTTATTTATTTATTATGTATTTATGTATTTATTTATTATGTATTTATGTATTTATGTATTTACTTATTTATTTATTTATTTATTTATTTATTATGTATTTATGTATTTATTTATTTATTTAATAAATAAAATTTAGTCCTATATTCATTAATATTTATAGGACTAAATTTTAATGGTATGATGAGTAAAGGTATGGAAGGGAGTTGGTGAGGACTGAGGAAGAGGAGAAAATTACATTTTTTCATGTGTTTTGGCCTATTTTGTACTTATTTATCTGAGGCTGCATCAATTTTAGAAAAAATAAAATAAATTTTTTTTTACCTACTTGAACGTAATTACTTTTGCTTTACACTCAGCTACTTTCATTTTCGATTATACTCAGTAACATTTTAATTCAATAGGGCTTCCTTTAGAAAATTAGTAGGTACCAATAAGTTGAAAATTAAATCTAAATAATCATTTTCTAAATCACCCCATCAAATGAAATTGCCAACGTTTAGTTATTTTATGGTAATTTATATAATGGCTGTGTATTAGAACACAAGTGTTTATAGTTGTGGTAGAGATTATGTTCATACTGATGACGGAAATATACATAGAGAAGACAGTAGAGCTGGTGATAGTACTACTGGTATACATATGAATGTTAATTTACCTATTTCTTCCATTAATTTTTTTTTAATTTTCTTATTTTTTCATTTTTGTTTCAGATATTACTTACTTCTCAAAAAATTCCAACGGATACTTATACATAAATATATTATGTACAAAAACATTTTTTTTTCAAGTTTAACGTAAAAATGTATATATTTCTAATTTCTTAATGATTTTGAATATTTATATCTAGTGATTTATTATAGCATCATATAAAAATCCACGCGCATTTACTTTTTTTAAATATGAATTCTGGATTATTATTGCGTTCGTTATAATTATAATTTCACTAATAGTCTCAAATTTATGACTGAAAATAATTCAATATAATAAGCGAAATAATAATCAAAAATTCATTGAAAAAACATTAAAAATTTCCCACAAAAACCTGCCGCGAATAAAAAAAAAAAACAAAAAAAACGCGTATAATTTCTCACGGCGATAAATTAGGCGGCATTATATGCGCAGTCGCTGTTCAAATGAAACGCGACGCGCATAAGCGATATTATAAGCGAACAAATAGGGGACTTTATGGGCGAAAAAAAAGACGCGTTCGTCCTGGAAAGTCGCCGCGATTTTAGTCGCGTATTTATAGGCGAAGTTTCACCCAACTGGGTCCTTTTCTTTTTATTTAAGGAAAGTCAAGTAGGTGAGAATTCACAAGATGTGAGAAAATTTGAACATCATTTACTCGTTTTAGAAATAACTTATCAAAAATCTGTTGAAATACATGTCTTCATTTAATTGTAAAGAAGATATTTAATAAATTAAATTAGAAAATAATTAAGTTTCCATCAAGAAAAAAACGGATCTAAGGTTGGAAATCTTTGTTGGAATTTGCCAAAATCATTCGTAGTACCTAATTATAGCTCTTCGTGTATTCAGATCTTGAACGAAAAACGATCATTAACATCATACAAGTTCCTTTAAATCGTCTCATCAAAATATGAACATGAAGTGTCCCCTTAAAATGAACTGTTTCATAAAGCTATCAAAAAGAAGGAACGTACTTCATATATGATTTGTGTATTTTCTCTTATCAGTTCAGTAGCTGTGTTCCAGCAAGCTAACGCATTTCTTGTGAGTACACTGTAAATCAAAATACCATTCTCTGTCATAATTTCCAATGAGCTTTGCCCCTCACGGAATTCTGAACTAACAAAAAATGCATTCCTTATCAAATCTCGTCTGCTTGACAATGTGGCATTACGTATCA
Organism: Phenacoccus solenopsis; assembly: GCA_009761765.1. Taxonomy (NCBI): domain Eukaryota; kingdom Metazoa; phylum Arthropoda; class Insecta; order Hemiptera; family Pseudococcidae; genus Phenacoccus; species Phenacoccus solenopsis. The sequence continues at coordinate 52,951,850 of CM019753.1, forward strand.
TAGATGTTGGTACCCAACTTTCGCGCACACTGGCCAAACTATGAAAGAACAACAAACGGTCACCATTTTCCAATGTGGGTCCTAAAATGCAAAATATAATAATAATAACAATAACAATAATAATAATATAATAATAATAATACTAATAATTTGAATTTTGAATTTGAATTTATTTACCAAATAAAAACAACAACTTAGAAAATACAAAATACAAAGAAGTTGATACCCCTCTTCTATGCGCAAAGCGCGATTGTAGGGGGGATTACTATTATAACAAACGAAACAAAACCAAAGAAAAACTAAACTAATAATAAGTATGCAAATCATCATATGTATAAAGCTACAAGAAAAAAATAACAACAAAAATAGGGCCAAAAATATGTTGTTCCAATCGCCCAGCCTCTCCTAATGGACGGATTTCGATAAATTTTTTTTTAAATCGCAAAAATTATGCAGATATGTCATCAAGCAAAAAAAATTGAAAATTTTAATCAGAGAGTTAAAAAAACCAATTTTTCTCTTTTTTTATTGCATAAAACTTAACGCGTTCATTAAGCGTTGCCGTATTCCACTCCACGTTTTGCTTGGTTGTGGGCGTGGCGTTTGCCGTGCCACATTAGTTCGTCAGTTATATAACACATATCATCATTCATGTTATGTTGTTCGAAGAAGTCACATTGAATGGGCAATCTGAGCGAAGCGAGGAATGCCGCAGGGTTGGGCCGCGAAGCGGCCAGGGAACGAAGCCATCTAGTAAAAAATAAAAAGCAAACAAGCCCACAAAGAAAAATACTAATAAAGTGCTAAGAATAAATAAAAACATTCTCACAAACGTGGCAAAAGGAAAAAGGAAAAAAAGAAAAGAAACAAAAAACCTCTATTTTATACATATGCTACCTGGGTGCTGTCTCTTTGGCTCAGTAAATACTGTCTTAGGTCTTTACTAAAGCGCTTCCTATTAACAACCTTCCTGAGCACACTAAGGAGGCCGTTAAAGGCGAGAAGAGAGGCGTATGCCCCCTGTAGCCTCGAGTGGAATTTATTCCACCTTGGCACAAAAGCCACAGCACCATCTCCCCCACCCCTCGTTGCTCTTGGCCGGGCATATACACCAAATTCCTGTTTTCTCCGGTGCACATAAGTACAAGCACTATGGATAAAGAGCTCTTCCAAAGATAAAAATTTTAATTCATTAAACTATTCCATAATACTATCTCTCGCTTTTATACCTGCAACGCTCCTAACTGCTCTTTTCTGCAGTACACGAATCGGATGTAGGTGATACCGAGGAGCGTTACCCCAATGAATGATGCCATACCTAAGCATAGACTCATAAAGAGCAATATATACTTTAACCAAATGTTTTCGAGAGAATTACTGCGCTAGGTAAAGCATCATATAATTTAGCTTCGTAAGTTTACTCTGCAGGTATAAACTCTGAGAACACCGGTCAGCCTTGAATCAAGCATAACACCAAGATATTTGATTTCCTCCACTTGATCAATAGGTTGGCAAAGGCAGCCAGAGGAGCAATCAGGGCTAGAATGTAACCAAATTTGTCCTGCCAAATTCAATATATCTTTATAACCAAAAGAGACCAATTTTGTTTTGCTGAGATTGGGAAGGAGGCGATGAACATGGAACCATTATGAAATAACCACCATGTCTTTATTAATTAACCTACCCAACGCCTCCCTATCTGCAGCACTATAAACTAATGAAGTATCATCAGCAAACGAGTATATGGAACCCCTTAAGTCTAATTTCAGCAAATCATTTACATAAATTAAGAATAATAGGGGGCCCAGGACATTCCCCTGCGGTACCCCACTAGTCACAGAGATTTTACGACTCATTACGTTGTTCAATTTAACAACCTGGGACCTCCCACGCAGGTAAGTGTCAAACCACGAAAGAACACTACCATGGAAACCTGCAGCCTCCAACTTTTCCAACAAAATATCGTGTGACACTGTATCAAATGCCTTGGTTATGTCAAGGTAAACAGCTGCAACATGTCTCCGTAACTCCAGATGCGTCGCAATCTCTTTTACCTGACACACCAAAGCATCATCCACACACCTGCCTGGGAGGAACCCAATAATAATAATAATAATATCAATAATAATAATTTTATTTATTTCAAATTTATTTCAAAATTCAAATTTTGTAGAACAAGGAAGCATAATAATAATTATAATGATAATTATAATAATTTTTTTTTTTTTAAATTGAAATACATATATTTGCACTCATAATGATGATAGTAAAAAGATACGTGTTCGTAACGTTCCCCCTATGCCTGTTGGCGAGCGGGGAAATGAATTAAAGATAATTATACATCATTAACACCGTCGTATGGTACTTCATCTACTAATTAGTCCCCCGGATCCCACCCTTCTTTTTCTAGAACTTTTTTGAGTCCTTTTTTAAAATCATTGAATTTGAAAGAGGGTAGGATGGCTTGAGGAAAAGTGTTGAAAATTTTTGACCCAAGACTACAAAACTGCCACCTAAAATGCTCTTTTTTAAATACTTTTGTATTAACCATACCCTCCCCCCTCCTCCGAGTATTAGTGTTCTTAATTCCCCAAACAAAAGACTCTTTTCTCTTATAAATATAGCATGCCAAGGCATATTTATAACTCCAAGCGCCATCGATTTAGAGTATAGCTCAACTGACCCAACACTATACTGGAATTGTCCAATCCTCCTTAAGGCTTTCTTTTGAATTAATTCAATTTTTTTCAAATGGTGCTTCGTTGCCCAAGTCCTGACTTCACCCAACCCGCCAGTCTATTCAAACACCGCTAGAAGTCCCACGCTCTAGGGTTACAGCTTTCTAATAGAGAATCATAATAATTAATTTTATCCCTTTTAGATAACTTAACAACTTGACGTGATGCTGATTTGTAGTTTAGTTTAAGGTTTTGGTTTTGAGGAAACTTCTTCAGCAATTTGTGGAGAGTATTTTTCTCCTTAGCGGCTTTAATTAGTTCTTTGAATGCCTAGAGCTGCCTTTTACCAGGGGAGGATTTTCTTTGACAGGTAATTAATACACTCTCAACACATCCTCGAATTCAGCTATTTCCACATTGGTATCACAAACAACCCTCATCCAGTCGTGTGTTTTTAGCGAGACTAGAATAGATGTTGTTATGAGCAAAACTAAGTTGATTGTGGCATAACTTGCATTACACTCAAGATGTGAACAAAAAAATAAAGAACACCTTAATATAGAGCAGTTTTTTTGTTTTTGATTTTATATGAAAGAATGAGTCTTGGACACTAACATATCCAAATGTCAGCTTCTTAAGTGCATACTGGGAGGAGTTGGAGCCAAAAACTGCTTTTTGAGGAAGTTTTGAGCTATAAAATTTCTTGAATCTTCCATATCTCGCAACCAAATGAAATTGAAGAAGTCATACTTTGTGTGTGGGATTAGTTGGTGACCAGAATATGACCTCTCGAATTTGGATCAAAATAGATTCAAAATGTCAGATTATCAAAATCTAAGTAGAGCTTGAGGAGCCTTAAGTTGGTAAAAATGTTATTAATATGAACTCATATGAATATTGGGAATAAGAAATATACTATATTAGGGGGCTTCGCTTCCTGGCCACTTCACAGCCCAACCCCGCGGTATTCCTCGCTTCGCTCGGATTGACTATTTGATGTGCCTCCTTCAAATAACATAAATGAATAATGATACGTGTCATGTTGCGGATGAACTAAAGCGGCACGGCAAACGCCACGCCCACAACCAAGCAAGTGAAGTGGAATACGGCTATGCTTAACGAACGCGTAAATTTTTATGTAATAAAAAAGAGAAAAATTGGTTTTTTGAACTCTCTGATTCAAATTTTCAATTTTTTTTACTTTATGACATATCTGCATAATTTTTACGATTTAAAAAAAAAAATTATCGAAATTTGTCCATTAGGAGAGGCTGGGCGATTGGAACAACATATTTTTGGCTCTATTTTTGTTGTTATTTTTTTCTTGTAGCTTTATATATATGATACCCAATTCACCTCCATACATGATGTGCGAACTTAAAATGTGGTGAGGGTACATGAGAAGTTAAAATTTTTTTATTGCTATGCCATATGATAAAATGAGCCTGAGTGACTAACTTATTTTGATTTCAGCTTCCCAAGTGAATTTGGAAGGGATTTGGAGCAAAAAACGGCTTTTGGAGGGGAGATTAGGGTAAGAAAGTTCATGAATCATCCATATCTCATTACCAAATCGGCCTAAAAAGGTCGAACCCTCTTCAATTTGAGTTAAAATGGGTCTAAAATTGTGGATTATCAAAATTTGAAGGTAATTTGAGGATGCTCAATAGTCATAATTTGAGAAGTTTGTGTTCATATTATTATTTAATGGCAAGGAATACTACGTTTGTTCCGAATTCAACTTCTCAGGAGGTTTTGTTTTATTTTTTTAAGAAAAAAGAGTTGAGAAGACTCGCTGAGTGAAGTAAGTTTTCCTAAAGAGTTACTTTAACTCTCCGTCTTTTAAACTCTTTTTGAAAAAGAATCGCAAAAGAATTAACTCTGAGTTTACTCTTCAAAGAGTTAAAAATAATAACTCTTTGCCCAACACTGAATACGAGCACAAGTGACAAGGCTCTGTGAATTAAAATTTGAAAGTTTGAAATAAGAAAAAATGCGACACAATTTGTAACTTTTTAGGATTTTCCGGGTGCATGTACACATTATAAAGTATTATTAAAATATATATATATATATATATGCAGATGACAAAGATAGCGCTGATACCTAGCTACTCATTTAAAAAAGTTTTCTTTGATATATATTTTTTTTTTTAACTTTGTGATCTAGATCAGATCAGATCAATTTTCATTAATGATCTTAGATCAAAATTAGATCACGACAATGTTGATGTACTACACTTAGGGATGGGCGAGTGAAAAGTGAAAAGTGAAATTTCACTTTTCATTTCACGAGAAGTTGAAATGAAAAGTTCTCTTTGAAAAGTCACTTTTCAATAGCAATCGACGCTTGAAACGTTTCCGAAATTGAAACGAAACGAAACGATTGAAATTTCAATCGTTTCACAGACCCCTAGAAAACGTTTCATTTTTTTTTTTTTTTTGACTTTTGCATTATTTAACCAATCTGAACTGTGTAATTGTTCATCTTTTCGTCTGTGGTACAAATAAGTAATATATTACACAGAATATGCAATTTTAATTAATGGGAGAACATTATTTTTAAAAAAATAGCGAAAATCGTTGATAAAATGATACCATTTTGTAAATTACTGATAACAGTGATAACATTGTTGTGAAACGGTTGTTTGAAACGTTTCTGAAACGTTTCCGAAACGTTTCATGCTCGAAATCGTTTCATGAAATTGCCGATTGCTACTTTTCAATACTAAAACAGGTTGTGTGACATATCAATTAACAGTGCTTTTTTGCGCTGATCACAATGGTATGCTTGACAATGCTGGTATCAGTGATGTTTTTAAAGGCCAAAATCACCAGTAAATATATTAAATAAAATTGACCATTATTGCAGCATTTTCCTCTATTTTTTTCATGATTTCAAAGATTCGAACTTTTTTTATTACATGTGTTGCGTACTTCGTACTTGTGTGTATATAATGTTAATATTTTCCCATCCTAGCTCAAAATATGACACTTAAGAAATTGAAGTATATAATATATTCATATTGCATACATTGATGGTATACTTTATGTGTATGAATATACGTATTCAATATCTTGTGGTGCCCTTGTATATTTTGAACTATGAGGCGCCCAGCCATATGCCGGGCACCACAAATAAAGTGTCTTTTGAGGATTCCATATCGGGCACCACAAGGTATATATACCATAAACTCCAGTATTTATAAGAGGTTTAATTTTTAATATATAAATATAGTCATTGTGGTGCCCACCTCTAAAACTTCAGCTGTGGACCCAGAGGGATGAGACAATCATTTTCTGATAGTTTTTAGCTTAAAAACCTTGTGGTGCCCAATTTGGGCACCACAACGTTAAAAACGGGCACCACAGTGACTTTGTATACTCAAAACGGGCACCACTATGACTAAAATCATATCTATATGTATATATTTGGGCCCTACCTACTTACTTGATCCAAAACAAGAATATTCTCACAAAGATTCTGCACACATATTCCCATCACTAGTAGTGACTAATGAGTAGCAATCGACGCTTGAAACGTTTCTGAAATTGAAACGAAACGAAACGATTGAAATTTCAATCGTTTCACAGACCCCTAGGAAACGTTTCATTTTTTTTTTTTTTTTTTTTTGACTTTTGTATTATTTAACCAATCTGAACTGTGTAATTGTTCATCTTTTAGTCTGTGGTACAAATAAGTAATATATTACACAGAATATGCAATTTTAATTAATGGGAGAGCATTATTTTTAAAAAAATAGCGAAAATCGTTGATAAAATGATACCATTTTGTAAATTACTGATATGTTAATAACATTGTTGTGAAACGTTTCATGCTCGAAATCGTTTCATGAAATTGCCGATTGCTACTAATGAGTGTTGAATGTTGATGATGCAATAATTGATTAATAAAGAAATAAAATATATTAGCCTTTTTTATAAATTTTATACCAAAACGGAAACGAACATTGAAGAAAAAAATTATTACTTTCAAACAATTCAATTACAGATTATTATGGGTAAATTTGAGCATAAATATTACCCATTTACACGCTATTAGCTTATTACTCTGATATCTGATATAATTATAATAATTAATATAGCATCAGAGGATAAAAAAATTTATCTTCGATTTTTATTTCAAAAAAAAAATCAAATTGTAGGCTTGTTAGTTGTAACTATGTCGTACTTGTAGCTCATAAGATATACTAACATTTAAACCATTGTTATAAATTCGATTTTTTTTTTCAAATTTCTATATCATTATGTATAGCAATCGCTCCCCTTTTAAAAGACGATTTCAACGAGGGGTCACTCGTATAGCACTTTTCAACTTTTCCACACTTTTCAAACTTTTCACATGAAATTTCAACTTTCGTTTCACAAAATTACTTTTCATGAAAAGTGCCCATCCCTAACCCTTTCGCTACCGACGTCACCTATAGGTGACGCTCAATTTTCTGGCCTGTGGACCGCATTTTATTTTGGCATTTATGGAATAGAAATTTGACGTACAGTGTTGTAACTTCATATCTGGTATATACTAGAGGGTAGGAACCGGTTTCCATGAAAACACGTATAGGTGACGCTGGGCTGAGAACACCCAAAAATCCGTCACATTTATGTGACGCCGGGCTATTATTACCCTTCAAAAGGAAACTGTGAAATTGAATCGAAAAGTCGTATATTTGGTCAGTTATGTAACAAATCAAAAAGTACTTATGACTTTGAAAGTCTTATAAATCACACCAAATGGTAAATTTAATCAAAAATTAACATTTTATTTCGAAAGTTTTAAAAATAATTTTTAGTCGTGGTACTTCTTAAAACATCTTATAAATCACATCAAATGGTAAATTTAATTAAAAATCAACATTTTACAGGTGCCGATGATATCGTTTGCAATGTTACACAATGCAAAAATAAGTATATTTGCAATAGATAAAAATTTGAGTTGTGTTTTCGAAAAATATTAATTTTTTTCAAAAGTTGGTAACACTGCTCGGGCCCAAGGTTGATTATGAAGCGATTGGGTGCTCTTAGTCCGTCACAGAAGTTTCAGACTGTTTCGTTCAGACCAGACTGATAAAATCGCTATTATACTGCACAAAATCAACGTCACGCATATGTGACGTCGGGCCTATGGTGCGAAAATCGAGCGTCACCTATAGGTGACGTCGGTAGCGAAAGGGCTAATTACACTGGTAGTGTTATGATTAGATACTTTATAACTCACATACTTACCTAAAGCCATACCAAAAATTCCATCCATCAAATCAAAAGTTATTCCTGCTATAGTGAACGTACCATGAAGAGGGTCAGGATAAAAATAATTATGTTCGATTCTCCAACTTGTTCTTTGATATAAATCAAAAACTACCAATCCATTACCATTCAAATCAGCGATATAAGCAATAGCATCTCTACAATTTCCAGCTTGGGAATCTGTTACAGTAGTTGTTAGGCTGCTACGATCAGTCACCACTCCATCAGGAACTTCGTATCGTTCTGTGATAAAAATAAATCAGATGGAGAGGCAGATATAACCTGCATAACAATGTTGAGTCAATATAGTCTAAAAAATATCCGCACATCGAGAACAGTCTCTTTTCAAACAGACACTGAGACGCTTCACCAAGTCTGTGTTGCATTGCGCATGCAGACAGGTGCATTTCCCCAGCACCTCTCTGGAATTTGAAAATTATACTTTACATTTTTTAGCTTCAAACGACATTTATTTTGAAAATATTTGCACAAAATCGATTAATTTATGTATCATTGGGAAGCTCGTGGAATTTTCTTTAAGATACAATTTTCAAAACCATATGTTTCCGTGGAAAATTCTGCGTTATTATCATTTTAACGCATTTGCGATGTTTCTATACTTGTTAAAGTAAATGGGATTGCAAGCGAAGTCCACCTACCTATTGTTTCATCATATGCTAATTTCAAATCAGCGCTAACGTAAGTCCTTTTACTATAAATAGGAGGTGTTGGGAAACCCCAGGGAAGATGTAGGTTGGTTGCCAAGGTGCCCCTACTTGGTTGGAAGTGTAGGCACTCTCTACTGCCAAAATTTACAACAACTGTACTGTTTACCTATTTCATTTTTTCATACCTACTTCATTCAAATGTTTTTTTTTTCCTAATCTTTACCTAATCTGCAATAGTCATATCGTAATATATATATATTTTTTTTAGCTAACAACCTTGTTTCCTATGATTTTATATACTGGCGTAGAGAGCAGCTGAATTGTCACATATTTTCTGACGAACAGATCGCCAGCACCAAAGAGCTACCAATGAAATTCAAGTATGTTCACATAGAACTCGGTACCTACAGCATGCCAAACTACATCCTTAAGAGCCGGTTATAATGGCACTGACTGGGTCAGTGAAATTTTCACACAATGGCTAGAACTACCCAAAAAATTCCCAATTACTTCAAAGTGATAACAGAGTAACATGAACAAACAAATGTTTGACACTGTAGAAATTCACTGAAAAGTTAAAATATTTCAACTTTTCACTGAAACCCAGTGAATCTTTCATTGCCTGATTCACTGGCTATTATAAATGGTTCCATAAAAAAACACAGGTTCAACTTTTTCTGTGAAAAATTCAGTGCCATTATGACCGACGCTTTAACAGCACGGCTACAAGCTGCATAGCATCAATCGCCGAAAATTATTATTATTATTATAATTTTGTAGTACGCGTAATGGAGTTTTTGTCTTTTGTTGAATGTAAAAAAGAAAAACATCAATGATGTCTTTGTAAAATATAATTTAGTATATTTAAATAATTTCCCATCATACATTTCCCGTGTGTTCGTTAACTTTCATTTCTAATATGTTTTAAATAAGAGTTATTCAAATTTATAAATATCCGTGATTGTTCATTGGAATTTGGAACACCATTGATGATACGAGCAGATGATAAGTACCTAGCTATTATATAATTGAAAAGTTCACTTATAGTGCTTGTCATTTTACTTTCTTTTATTTCGTGGCTGAAAGGCCAACAAATCATTCAATTAAAAGGCCTTAAGCCAACTCTTATGTGTTTGTCGGTTTTCCTCACTTTCCGAACCAATTAAGCTCAAGTTACCACCAGTATATATGATAATGGTTGACGCGTTGTTACGCACCAACCACACCTGCCAATAGCGGAGAATCGCACCAGTATGACGCGAGAATTCGCACCACAAGAAAAGCTAACTGATAGCGAAGAATCGCACCAGTGTGACGCGATGATTCGCACCACAAGGAGATCCGATAGCGAAGAATCGCACCGGTGTGACGCGATAGTTCGCACCATGCCAAAAGAAAGAATATAATTAATATAGGAATTATATTCATAAAATGTACAGTCAAACTGAATTGAAACTGAATTTAATCTAATAATTATTCTACTTCTATATGTAATTATTTGCGCAACACGATCATATGCGAGTACTAAACTATGCTAACAAAATCTGGCTAAAAATTACAGGTTGCAAGCCTAAAAGTAGGAGACAAGGTAGGTTGGAGTAGTAATATTTTCAAGCGCTTGGGGCGCTAACTCCGACAATACTCCCCTCCATAGAGGCGGAGCCGATAGAAGAAAAGAAAATTCACTAGAGTGGGAGAACAAGAGTGGGGAAAAAAAGATTGATTCTTTAGCTATAGGATTCAGATTAAGTGGATCGATTCTAGACACTTCTTCCAAGTTACTTTTTTCTTGGTAATTCTGTTATTACTTTTGTTTACCGCCTCCAGATAGCGTAAGGGTGGTTTGATCGTTCTACCCGTTCGCGTGAGTATAGGTTTTAAGGTTGTGACATCGGAGGTAAGAGCGATGGAGTTATCTGTGATGTCATTGATGGCGTCAGTGTTTGGTAATTTATCCAGAGATATATCCCATTGAAGCATTTTTGTTTCAGTTTGGTCATGAAGGTTCGGAGTTGGATCTTCAATGTAAAAAGCGGGTTTTAACCGGTCTATGGATACAGTAACCTTTTTCCCTTTAATAAGGATGGTAAAGTATTTTTTGTTTTTCTCCAGCACTTCAAACGGTCCATCATATGCAAATTCTAGTGGTTTTTTGCTTCGATCAACACGGATATAGACTTTTTTTGTATCTGCCAGGCCTGGGTGTCTGAAGAAGTTTTTTGAAGTTTTGTGGTTGAAAGGTGCTGGAGTGAAATGTTGAAATGCTTTTTTCAGTTCTCGAATGTAGTCTGGTAATGGTAAAGGATCTAAAGTTGGTTTAGGATCAAAGAATTCGCCGGGTAATCGCAACGTCTGACCAAATAATGCCTTAGCTGGCGAGTATGGGAAGTCATCTCTACAGCTAGCGTGTAACCCTAGCAAGGCTACTGGTAGGGCATCTGTCCAATTTCCACCTAGGCATGTTAAAGCTTGTTTCAGCTTTCTGTGTACTCGTTCGATGACCCTATTGGATTGGGGGTGATAAGCAGTTGTGGTGATGTGAGTAGATCTGAGCAAGCTTATGAGCGAATTGTATAATTCTGAAGTGAACTGTTTTCCACGATCAGTTGTGAGGTAGGTTGGTAAGCCATATTGGGCGATCCACTGCTCAAAGAACGTTTTTGCTACTGCTTTAGCGGTAATTATTGGCATTGGAACAAATTCTACCCATCTGGTGTATTGGTCAATCATCGTGAGTAGGTATTTTGCATCGTTGCTTTCAGGTAACGGGCCAACAATATCGATGTGAACGTGATTTAATTTTTCCGAAGGAGGAAATTTTACAAACTTGGTTTTTGTATGTCGAGAAATATTGCTGCGTTGGCAGAGGTTGCAAGCACGAGTCCAAGTACGGACTTCTTTATTCATTTGTGGCCATACATATCGTTCTTTGATCATTTGTAACGTTGTTTTTGGGCTAGGATGCGAAAGTCCATGTATTTGCATGAAAATATCTTTGCGTAGTGATTCTGGAATGATAACTCGGAGTCGTAGATCATCGCGAAGACACCAGATTAGGAGATTTGGATGTTCGGGTATTGCGTACGCTTCCATTTTAAATGGAGCTGTTTCAGTTCCTGTTATCCATGACTGCATTTTAGGGCAGTTTTTCTGGGCTGTAGCGATGTCAGTAACTGATATGGGAGTGGTGATCGAGTTTACGTTATTTTCATTCTCCTTAAGTAAGGATTTAGAGATCACTTCTACTTGGCTGAGTAGGTCGGCGACAATGTTCTCTCCTCCTGGAATGTACTTGATGTTTGTAGTTATTTGAGCAATTTCATCCAGTTGAGCGCACCGACGAGCATTGTAACGACGATTCGTTGCTGGATTTTTTGTAAACGCGTGCAATAATGGTTTGTGATCCGTATAAATTGTAAAGTCGGGATGACCCTCGATGAGAGGTTGGAAATGCTGAATTCCCTCATAAATTGCTAAAAGTTCCCGGTCATAGGTTGGGTAGCGTTTCTGCCGATCATCCAACTTTTTGGAGAAAAATCCAAGTGGTTCAGGTTTCTTATTTGGCGGTATTTGGTGCAATACCCCACCAATGGCAATATCAGAAGCGTCGGTTGTCAAAATGATTGGGAATGATGGGTCTGGGATGGCGAGTTGAAACGCATTAACTAGCGCTTCTTTATATTTTTCAAATGCTGCACGGGCATTATCGTTCCATATTACAGGTGTCTTGTCTCTGCGTTTCTTTTTTCCTTTGAGTAAATCATTGAGTGGTGCTAAGAGCATAGCAGCATTTGGAATGTGGCTGCGGTAGAAGGTGAATGAGCCAATGATTCGCCTTAGTTGATTGATAGTTTGAGGAAGTGGTAGATCCTTGATTCGTTCAACGCTGCTTTGGATTGGTGTGATGCCTTCAGGGCAAATAACATGACCTAAGAAATTAATACTTTGCTTGCCCAACTGGCACTTAGCTGGATTTATTGTAAGTCCATGTTCTCGCAGGCAGTCAAGGACTTGAGTTAAATGGTGTTCGTGCTGAGTTTCCTCGGCTGAAAATATCAAGATATCATCTAGGTATAGTCACAAATTCGAAATCGCGCAGTATGGAGTCCATGAACCTTTGATATGTTTGAGGCGCATTTCTCAGTCCGAATGGCATACGCATGTACTCAAACAGCCCAAAAGGGGTGGTTATTGCTGTTTTTTCAACATCCGACTTGTGGACAGGGATATGGTGAAATGCCTTGACTAAATCGATGACTGAAAAGATTTTTGAACCTGTAAGTCTTGATGGGATGTCGCGAATATGTGGTATTGGGTACCGATCAGGTTTTGTAATAGTATTCAGCGCGCGGTAATCTCCAACTGGACGGATTTCATTGGACCGTGGTTTCGGTCTGATTAATAATGGAGAAGCCCAGGGCAACTTAGAGCGACAGACAATTCCAATTTTTTCCATCTGCTCAAATTCTTTGCGAGCTCGGCGATAGATATCTGGGTGAAGACGTCGAGGCTTTGCAAATACTGGTTGCCCAACTGTTTCTATGTGATGTTCAACTGGATGTTTTGGCTTATCTAGGAACGGTGTTGGTCGAACTAGCTCAGGATATTTGCTTAGAAGTTCATTGAATTTATTTGAGTCATTGTGATTTACCATTGCGATACGCGCAGAAACAGCAGAAGTGATTTCTCCACGCGCAGAAGAATTGGTTTTGTTGCTGCCGCCTACTAGTCTTTGTCGCTTAAGGTCTGGTAAGAGGTCAAAGTTCTCAAGGAAATCTGCACCGATAATAGGACATCCAACGTCCGCAATAATGGCAGTCCATGTTAGTGGTTTTCTGAAGCCGAAGTCAAATTGGCGAGTTTTGTGGCCATAAGAGTTGATTAATCCACCATTAGCAGTATATAGGGAGAAAGTTGGTTGGATTCATTTGTGTGAGTGATTTTTGCGTAATGCATAGCGTGGTGGAATAACTGTAAAATCGGAACCACTATCAATAAGGAATTTTAAGTGGGAATTTTTATCAAGAAGGAATAAGCGGCGAGAAGGTGATGAGGGGTCGAGGTGTGCCGCGTGCACTGCCCCCTTCATTAGTTTTCCGTTGATTTGTCAGAAGATGGAGCTTTAAAATTGCATGGCTGTAAGCAGCGTTCAGCGGAATCACCAAATCGTCTATGATACCAACAGGTTTCAAATCGAGGTTTAGGAGAGCTGGTTCTAGGTCTTGAACGGCTTCTTGAATGGTCATGATAACGACTGCGACTGCAGAGACTCTGATTGGTCGTTAAAGCTGCAATTTGTGCTGATAATTCGGCAAACTTTTCGTCAATGGCTTTTTCTGGTTTTGGCGGATTTGCTATAGCTGCAATTTTGGCGGAAAGTTCTGCAAATCGGGCTTCAACGAGTTCTCTAATAGGTGCTGTAGTTGGGCTAGGTGCTGTTAACGGAGCTGATGATGTAGCATAGACAGATGCTTCTTCATGGCGAGAGCTCATAATTGAGTGAAGTGAGTCGGCCATCTTGGCAAGAGAATCTAGAGGTACTTGGTGAATGGCAATGTGCTCTTGAATGCGTTGAGGCAAGCGTCGCAACCAGAGACGTTTGATGATTTCATCATTTGTTTATTGTCCTGCCAAAATGCGCATATCATTTAATAGGACTGAAGGTTTGCGTGTACCTAGTAGGACTGATTTTTCCCGTAGTAGTTCGTCAAGTTTTTCCTCATCACTGATCCGATAAAGAGAAGTGATTCGTTCTTTGATTTGGGAGTAAGTGGTTTCAGCATCAGCGGTGGTGGCCAAGATGTCGCTGCAACGTTCTAATACATCAGGTGATAACTTTGCTGTGATTATACCAATTGTGATATCGTAGTTTGTGATCTTGTAAGCGCGGATTTATCGTTTGGCAAGGTTGAACCAAAGTACAGGATTGGTAGGAATAAATTCAGGCAAGTTCAACTTTTCCGGTCCTGGTGTTGCATGGAAATTGCCCGAGGATCTCGCGGTAATTGGTGTTGCCGAGTAGTCATCAACCGAAGCATTAATTGACATCTTATCCTGTGCTGTCGTAGGGATTGGTGTGATCAATGGCTTCGTCTGTGAGCTGAGGGGCAATGATTTCCCAAATCCGCTGTCTTCTAGATCATTACTCTTCATGATAATGATGATTGGAGTGTACTGATTCAAGTAACTTGATGGTATGAACTGAGAAAGCTTCTTCAAATCGCGGGTTTCGGCACCACTTGTCGGATTTCCTCACTTTCCGAACCAATTAAGCTCAAGTTACCACCAGTATATATGATAATGGTTGACGCGTTGTTACGCACCAACCACACCTGCCGATAGCGGAGAATCGCACCGGTATGACGCGAGAATTCGCACCACAAGAAAAGCTAACTGATAGCGAAGAATCGCACCAGTGTGACGCGATGATTCGCACCACAAGGAGATCCGATAGCGAAGAATCGCACCAGTGTGACGCGATAGTTCGCACCACGCCAAAAGAAAGAATATAATTAATATAGAAATTATATTCATAAAATGTACAGTCAAACTGAATTGAAACTGAATTTAATCTAATAATTATTCTACTTCTATATGTAATTATTTGCGCAACACGATCATATGCGAGTACTAAACTATGCTAACAAAATCTGGCTAAAAATTACAGGTTGCAAGCCTAAAAGTAGGAGACAAGGTAGGTTGGAGTAGTAATATTTTCAAGCGCTTGGGGCGCTAACTCCGACATGTTAATTAATTTAATTATTAAGGGATGATTCACAGGGCTGTTAACTTAAACATATATTAGTTAAATTCAGTTAAAGTTTTAGTCTTTCAAAACAAACATAAGAGTTAAAGTTAGCAGTTTTATTCTTTTCACTTAAAGTTTAAGTTAGGTAGTTAAAGTTGATATAAACTAGTTTTAACTTAAATGAAATAAAAGTTTAGAGTTAAGGTTAAAGTTAAATTCTTCTTTATAGTGAAAAAAGTTAAAGTTAGTTAAGGTTTAATTCTTCTTTTAAAATAGTTGAAGAAGTTGAAGTTATAATGAAATAGGTAATATAGTTACCGATTACATCATATCCTCTTTTTATGTACGATGAAAAGATGAAATAAGACCTAAGAGTTTCTAAATTCAATAAATCAAGCGTTTATAAAAATATAAAATGAATTTAATTTAAAATTTCACATTTAAAATTTTAATCTTTAAAACCACTTATAATTATTTCGCAATAACAAAAGATCATTAATAATACACCCTCTGAGACTGCATTGCAAAGGGTCTAAAATGAACCTCAAGTCGCTGAATGTTCGTTCAAAATTGGAAAATTGGAAAATTGGAAATTGGCTTGAGACTTTAACCAAAACAATTTTTTTTAAGTTTAAGTTAAAGTTTGATTCAGTTTCAGGGACTGAAAATATTAGTTAAAGTTTTATTCAGTTACCCATATTGGGATTTATAGTCATAGTTAAATTCAGTTATATTCTTAATACGTGAAAATACGAGTTAGTTTGAGTTAAAGTTAAGAGTTTTAGTTATTGTTAACAGCCCTGATGATTCATTCCAAAATTGCCTCTCCACAAAATTAATTAACATCAAGCTTTGCGGCCAAATTTGTTTATAATTATTTTGTTAAAGACACTGCCGCAATGCTACGTTCAGTGTCGCCAGGTTTCTTGGGAATAAGATCGCCGATCTCATATGCCAGTGTAGCCCAAAATCGCCGATAGTTCGACTTTTTTTTCCGCTACATAATCGTGTAATTTGCGGTAAAATAAAAATTTTTTTAATTAATATGAATTCATATGGTTATTGGGGATAAGTTGTATACTATACCCCCAATTCACTTCCATACATGATGTTGGAGGGGGGAAGGCGGTATTATCAACCTAAAATAGTGGTGGGGATACAGGAGGGGCCAAAAATTTCTTATTGCTGTGTCATACGATAAAATGAGCCCAAGTGACAAACCTATTTTGATTTTAGCTTCCTCAGTGATTTTGGAGGGGAGTTACAGCAAAAAACAGCTTTTGGAGAGGAAATTGCTGCAGGAAATTTCATGAATCTTCCATATCTCATCACCAAATCGGCCTAGAATGGTCAAACTTTGTGTGTAGGATTAGTTTGTGACCAGAATATAACCACTTAAATTTGAGTCAAAATGGATCCAAAATGGCGGATTTACAAAATTTGAAGATAATTTGAGGACCCTCAAATAGTTATAATTTAAGAAATATGTGTTCGCATAATTATTTCATGGCAAGAAATACTACATTTGTGCCAAATTGAACTTTTTAATTGTTTTTGGAAAGGATGGTAGGGGTTTTCAGACTTGGTATTGGGTGTGGCCTGTAGTGATGAACTGTTAAGCAAGGTTATTACTAAATCAAAACAAGCCCCAGTTAAAAACTCAGCTCCAGTAATGCGGCATGGCTGCTTACGTTTTTTTTTTTTTTTTTTTTAAGACTGAGTAGAAAGTATTGAAAGGGGATCACTAAAATAAAATAACGCAGTGAAATAAAAAAACCAAATCTAAAATCTATTTTGAAGGCTTCTACTCCTGAATCTGATAATTCATTCGTAAGAAGAAAATTTCCTATCCAATATTTTTAGTAATTTCATATTCATATCCGAAGAAGTTCCAGTAAATGAATAATTTTAAAATTAAAATCGTAGCTCAAGTCAATATTTTCAATATAATTCTGTTGAGTTAGCAATGATATTTCTTGGTCCGACTCTGAGTTAGAGGTGCACAAATTAACAATCCAATTATATATAAACATGACACAAAATTTGAGAGATGAAGCACAACTTGAACGAGTAGGACGAATAAGATAATACACAATAGTAATACTAATACTGGTCTGGGTTACTGGTACGGCGAAGAGAGGGTAGGTAAATTATTTCATTGTGTATGCTGTTGCATGAAACATGCACGCAATATTACACTTCCACATACATAGTTCATCAGTGGTCAGCTCGTCACCACTTCAATGTGTAAAAACTGAGAAAATAATAGGGAAATGTTGTGCATGAAAAGTGTCATCGACCAAAAACTTCATAAGGGGTAGGAAAAGTATGAAAATTTCAATAATTTTGTTTCAGTTTTGGAAATGATTATGATGGTGGTCGATTCTTAATGCGACATGCATATTTAATAAAAATTTATAAATTACCGCGGTAATTAAAAAATTTATGATGCGGTAATTTACCGGTAAGTAACCAGTAAGTTACCGGATAACTTGCCGTGGTAAGTTACGTTGCATCTCTAATATCGACATTATGTGCAGGAAATAGAGATTACATAATGTTTAGCTATAATAGGTAAGTAAATATTACATTCATCAGTACAAAACTTCAAAATTACCTATTAAATTGTCGTTATTTTTTAAATCATATATTAATATCTTTGGTTGACAGACTCTTCTTGGAGCAACAAATTCATTTATTCTACCCGTATCTATTACCCACAACAATCCGCATCTATCAATCTGAAACAAGAAAAAAATGCTATTAGTAGAGTAAATACTTTGCAAAATTGTATTTTGTACAATAAGACAATAACAATTAACAAAACACTAACATAAAATTGGTTCTTCCTTGCTCTGTGTGAAAGCTGCTTCAAGTGTAGAAGGTTGTTCAGTGTAAAAATCGCTTCAACTCTGGGAGGGGTTTCCTCAGGGGGAAACCCCGTTCAAGCTTGCGTAGTTGAGGATGTTTAACTTGAAGATACTCAAAGCCTTGAAGGGACTTGAAAAGACCTCAGGTCATTATAGTGTTCAGAGCATAAAGGGTAGTGGTGTGGATAACCGCTAGTTTCAACTACCGCAGGAACAAAATAACCGAAAAAACATAACCGGTGAATAACTGTCATTTTCAAAAACTACCGGAGGTACCACCGGTTAACCGTTCAAAAAAAAAAAAAATTTAAAAGATGCGAGAATTAGTTGTTATATAAGTACATTTTGATTGATTTTACTTCATGTCTTTAATGATATTTCAAAGTTATAGCGCATTACTATATTATTGTCAGTTTTCGTTGTAAACGGATAGAGTATAGACGTATGTAACCAGTCTGTTATCTCATCTCGCTTGTGTTATGCTACGTTCACTTAATCGTATAATAGTTCGTATTCTATTATATTTTTACGTGTGTTCGGCCGTTACTGAGTGCTGTTCACGTTTATGAGTGCAAAGTCCGTGCAACATGAAGCCCAGGTGATGGTAGCTATAATCAAATCCCCATAACCGACCTTACTGTAGGAAGGGAAGGCAAGTGGCAGCAAATAGGTAAAAAAAGGAAAATCAACGATTCGCTAGAAGCTGGCTCTCCAACTGTTAATCGACGTAATAGGGTTACTACTAGTAGCAAGACGAAAGGTACGCAATCTTCTTTACCTACCAAAAACCGTTATAGTGTCCTTGATAATGTTACTGAACGTGAATTTAGTAAAGCTAAAGATGACTCTGAAGTTAACGTCACACCCAGTCCACTGCTCATCGCATTTACAATTTTTATTTTTTCCGCTAGAACCTAAACAGCCTAGCCCTCCAACCATCTTTATTCAAGGAGTAACCAACTTTAAAGCTATGCTCGATCAAATTTTCAGTGTTATTGATAAGGAGAACGTTATTACACAAGCTTTAGCGAACAATGTTGTTAAAGTTAACGTCGGCTCTTCCGACGATTATAGAAAACTGATTCATAATCTTCGGTCACACAATATAGCCTTATATACCTATCAAATGAAAAATGAACGCTCCTTCAAAGTGGTGATTAGGCATTTACACGATTCTGTAGATCCCACTGATATTAAAATAGCTCTCGGACAACTAGGTTATGAGGTACGTAATGTCGTAAATGTACATCATTGGAGGACTAAAGATCCACTTCCGCTATTTTTCGTAGATATAGAGCCGAATGTAAACAACAAATCTATCTATGAAATTAAAAGCCTTTTACATGCTCGTATTCAAGTGGAGGCACCTAGACCTCGTAATGACCCTATCCAATGCAAACGATGTCAACGCTATGGGCATACAAAAGCCTATTGTACTCTTCCATTCGTGTGTGTTGAATGCGGTGTGACCACGATTCTCGCGAATATGTTAAGCCTAAGGAGGTGCCACCAAAATGTGGTAATTGTGGCGGAGATCATACAGCAAATTATCGTGGCTGTCCCCAGTGTAAAACATACCTTAAAAATAATACCAAGGTTTCAAAAGTTCGATCAGTGAAAAAATACCCTCGTTGAAATTCTCGTACATACGCGGAGATGGTAGCCAATAAAACTCCAGAGGAAGCTAAATTAATCAACGCTTCAAAAGTGCAGTCGCTCGAGGCTGGGTCAACGATTAGCTCATCAAATCGAATCATGGAGAAGACCTTTGCGCAAAATGCTCAAATTATTGAGCTTTTACTTAAAATAGTATCCAAACTTATCTAGCCTCCTTCATGCTTCTCGTCAAAATACAAAAATTTTAACATGGTACGCTAATGGACTCAGGGACGTACCGATGGAAAGTTGGTAAATTTGGAGTTTTAGCGTAAAGTTGGTGAATTTGAACACTTGCGCAGTGTTATTACAGCTATTTTTACATTTTTTGAAGACTAACAAGAAGACTGTGACATCTTATTTAATATCTTATTTTCGCGGAGCAAAAAAAAAAGCCAACAGTTGGTAAAATTTCATGCTATAAGTTGGCAATTTTTGGTTTTCTCCCCCCCTTCCCCCCTGAAGAATGTCTTCGGTACGCCCCTGAAAGGACTACTGAGCCATAAAAATGAACTTGCTCAGTTCTTCATTGCTGAAAAGATCGATATTAGCTCTAATTTCGGAGACTCACCTTACATCTCAATCCCATGCTGAGATTAAAAGTTATAAATTGTACACCTGTAATCATCCTAGTGGTTCGTCTCATGGAGGTGCAGCAAATATTAGCAACGCGATTGTACACCACGAAGCTAAGAAATTCTGCTCACCTCATATTTAAGCAGCCTGCATTTCCGCGAAACTTCACTGCGGGATTAGCGTTACCATCGCTACAATTTATAGTCCACCTAGGCATCGTATCAAAATTAGCGACTATGAGGAATTTTTCGCCCAGTTAGGCGAGAAATGGATCATCGGTGGCGACTTCAACGTCAAGCATCATTACTAGGGTTCGAAAATGAGTTATATCAAGCCTTACTTAACACTAACCCGAGCTGTATCTCAAAAGGAGATCCTACATACTGGCCATCCGATCCACGTAAACTCCCAGATTGCATCGATTTTTTCGTTACTCATGCAATTTCCTCAAGGTATATAGATGTTACGAACGTTGCTGATCTCACTTCTGACCATGCTCCAGTGGTTCTAACCCTTACGTTAGTAATACTATGTTACTTCCAACACCAAAGGTATACCTAACTTCCAAGCATAACAACTGGGATGCCTATTGCGATGAAGTAGGCAACAATATTAACCTCAACGTTCGTCTAAAAACATCCCTTAAGCTTGAAGAGGCTATAAAAAATTTCAACGCTGTTTCAATCAATGCTGCTAAAATCGCTACCCCAGATTCTCCAGCATTGAAGACTCCAATTTATATTTCGCACGGAGTGCAGAAACTTGTTCAAGAATGTTGGAGAGCCCGCCACCTTTGGCAACGTTCGCGTGATCCAAATCACAAAAAGTTATTTAATCACTTGAGTCACCAAACTAAGGAGGCCTTTTGCAAGAACAACGAAAAATCATTTAATGAGCTAATGGAATCACTCACCCCTACTTGTGACACAAATTACTCTCTGCGGAAGGTCTCAAAAGTGTGTAAAAAGCCACCAAATTACACACCTCCCTTGCGTAGGTCAGATGATAGTTGGGCTCGGAGTGATCAAGATAAGGCTGATGCCTTCGCTACTCACTTATACTCAGTATTCCAGCCTCATGAGATGAAATCAGACCTTATTCCGACCACTGACTACTGGGAGGGGCCAGGGATTAGTCACTTCACTCCTAGTGAGGTGAAAGCAGCCATAAGCAATTCCTTAAATCCTCGAAAAGCTGCCGGACTTGACCTAGTAACTACCAGGATGCTAAAAGAACTTCCTCGTAAGGCTATGCTAATGCTAACCTACTTGTTCAATGCGGTTCTCAGGCTACGACATATCCCAAAGGAGTGGAAAGTAGCCAAAATTATCCTAATACCTAAACCTGGCAAGCCACTGGAAGAGCCTAAATCGTATCGGCCAATCTCATTATCACCCACGGTATCGAAGTTATTTCTCAAAAGACTGAGCAAAGTAACCGATGTAAATCGCTTAGTTCCAGACCATCAGTTTGGTTTTTGGAGTAAGCACTCGACAATCGAACAGATTCATAGAGTAGCCCAAATGGTCAATCGGGCCTTTGAGACAAAGTGCTACTGCCCTGTGGTGTTTCTTGATGTCGGGCAAGCTTTTGATTGCATATGGATTGATGACTTGCTGCACAAAATCAGCCGCTATCTTCCAGCTCAATTCATCCAAATCCTAGAATCTTACTTGCGTGATAGGCAGTTCTAGGTACACTATGGTGAAGCGATGTCTTTGCAAAAGCCCATTAGGGCCGGTGTGCCTCAGGGAAGCGTTCTTGGGGTGCATCTATACTTGCTGTATATGTCTGACATTCCCACTCTACAGGATATCATAACGGCAACATTTGCTGATGACACGGCGCTCTTATCACCGCATGTATACTACGTGACCGCAGTTGAAAATCTGCAGCAGGCGGTGGATGAATTATCTACCTAGACCAAACGCTGGAAAGTACATCTGCGAGATATCTGGGCATATATCTCGACAAAAGACTCACGTGGAAGACTCACCTCACTAAGAAGCGCGAGGAGTTGAATAACAAGTTTCGTCAGATGTTCTGGCTCTTTTCTAAGAAAAACAGACTTTCGATCTCTAATAAAAGGCTGCTATACCAGTCTATCCTTCGCCCAGTTTGGTCATATGGTATACAACTTTGAGGCTGCACGGCGCGAAGCAATTACGACATAATTCAACGTTTTCAAAACAAAGTCCTTCGAACCATTGTTGGAGCGCCATGGTTCGTCTCTAATGCGGCCATTCAAGATGACCTTGAAGTGGAAACTGTTTTCGAAACCGCCCATCGATTTGCTGCCTCATATGAGAAAAGACTGCATAGTCACGGCAACGTGGAGGCAATCCAGTTGCTGGACGAGCCTGTTGAGCGAAGGCTGAAAAGAATTTCCCCCTTTGAGATTTCCTCAAGGCGTTAGTGACCGCATAGGCGGCTCCTAACGTTTTCACGTCCAGCTGCATATCCTTATATTATAATCAGTAGGAGTAAATGTCCCGGGACAGTTCTCCAAAAAAAAAAAAAAAAAAAAAAACTATATCATTAATACTGTTAGAAAATAGGGGGGCTTCACCCAACCACATGTAACTTCTTCGAACAACATAACATGAATGATGATACATGTCATGTAACTGACGAACTAATGCGACACAGCAAACGCCACCCCCACAACCAAGCAAGATGTGGAGTGGAATACGGCAACGCGCAACGAACCCGTTAAATTTTATGCAATAAAAAAAATAGAAAAATTGTTTGTTTTAACTCTCTGATTAAAATTTTCAATTTTTTTTTGTTTGATGACATATCTGCATAATTTTTGGGATTTAAAAAAAAATTATCGAAATCCGTCCATTAGGAGAGGATGGGCGATTGGAACAACATATTTTTGGCCCTATTTTTGTTGTTATTTTTTCTTGTAGCTTTATATTAGAAAATATGTACCAAATAATAATATTCATAAAACAATTTTTATCTCTTTAAACTTATTCTTGAAATCGTTCGCATAAAATGCATAAATATGTACAATAGAAATAGAGATGCAAAATTACTGGTAATTTAAGCTTGGGTAACTTACCAGTAATTTAAGTAATTTATAATTCTTCAAAAATGTTGCATTATACGGGGTAACTACTTAATTCGAGCACACCAAACACAAAAATCTTTTCCTCATAAAAATAAATTATGTATTTGAATGATATTAGCAAGAATAATTAGCATAAATAATATTTAATGCTTAAAAGCTTTATCAATGAAATGCAAAATTTTAATTTTTTATCCTTTCATTATCAAAAAATACATAAATACTTTGAATTTATTTACGTTTTAGCTGATTTTTTCGCTTGGGGGCTCGAATCAAGTAGTCACCTGGTATTGTATAATTATTTCATTATTCTATAGACTATACTAAGTATAGCATTGTTTGAAAGCTTGTTTTAGAATTATTTTAGAACAATGATAACAGAAATAAAATGATGAGTGATAAACTGATAATGAAATACATAGAGGTTCGAATGATTTTTTTAAGCTTTTTTTTTTTTTAAGACTGAGTAGAAAGTATTGAAAGGGGATCACTAAAATAAAATAACGCAGTGAAATAAAAAAACCAAATCTAAAATCTATTTTGAAGGCTTCTACTCCTGAATCTGATAATTCATTCGTAAGAAGAAAATTTCCTATCCAATATTTTTAGTAATTTCATATTCATATCCGAAGAAGTTCCAGTAAATGAATAATTTTAAAATTAAAATCGTAGCTCAAGTCAATATTTTCAATATAATTCTGTTGAGTTAGCAATGATATTTCTTGGTCCGACTCTGAGTTGGACTGCATTACGCAACAATGTTCTAAGTGAAATGAGGCGCCATAGACTTGTTGATCGATCTTATTTTTGTTTTTAATGAGAAAAACTGGTAATGAATAAAATCATTCATGTTATTTAAATAATTTCAAAGACAAACAAGCAAAATTTGTTCAGTTTGATTGACTGGCTTTGTTATAATGTACATTACATCAGAAACTTGATGTAGTTGAAGTTTATGGCGCCTCATTTCACTTAGAACATTGTTGCGTAATGCAGTCCAGTTAGAGGTGCACAAATTAACAATCCAATTATATATAAACATGACACAAAATTTGAGAGATGAAGCACAACTTGAACGAGTAGGACGAATAAGATAATACACAATAGTAATACTAATACTGGTCTGGGTTACTGGAACGGCGAAGAGAGGGTAGGTAAATTATTTCATTGTGTATGCTGTTGCATGAAACATGCACGCAATATTACACTTCCACATACATAGTTCATTAGTGGTCAGCTCGTCACCACTTCAATGTGTAAAAACTGAGAAAATAATAGGGAAATGTTGTGCATGAAAAGTGTCATCGACCAAAAACTTCATAAGGGGTAGGAAAAGTATGAAAATTTCAATAATTTTGTTTCAGTTTTGGAAATGATCATGATGGTACTGTCTGTCAAATATAGCTTGAGACTTTTTGACAGCGCAAACTTAGGCAAAAAGCGTGGCAATTTTCACGATTTCATTACTTCCCAAAATGTGTTCAAATTGAAAATGCTGGCGAAATAGTCGAAACACTAAAGCACAAAAAAGTATGGTAAATCCGTTTGCAGTGAAATTCGATGAGTTGATAGGTAATAACACATTTACCTACTTTGTAATACAATCCACATTTTGAGTAACCATGTATGAATTGTTGCCTAACTTTGCGCTGTCAAAAAGTCTCAAGCTATATTTGATAGACAGTAGTCGATTCCTAATGCGACATGCATATTTAATAAAAATTTATAAATTACCGCGGTAATTTAAGAAATTTATGATGCGGTAATTTACCAATAAGTTACCAGTAAGTTACCGCGGTAAGTTTCTTTGCATCTCTAAACAGAAATTACCAATTATTTAATACGGGGTGACTACTTGATTCGAGCACCCCAACCGCAAAAATCTTTCCCCGATAGAAATAAATTATATATTTCAACCCGCTTGACAAGAAGCTAGTAAATGATGCTAGCGCAGAACTAGTATAAATTTGAAACACTTGAGGTTAGATTTTTACTAGCATTTTGTAACTAGTTATCTACTAGTATTATGAGACTAGTCATATACTAAGTAGCATATTGTGACTAGCAAATGACTAATAAGATACTAGTTATTTGCTAGCGTTTTGTGGCTAGCTGTTTGCTAGCTTCAAAATACTAGTAGATAACTAGCTACAAAATGCTAGTAAAAATCTAACCTCAACTGTTTCAAATTTATACTAGTTCTGCGCTAGCGTAGATTTACTAGTATAAAGCTAGTATAAATTAAGAATTCTTTTACTATTAAAATTAATTTTTTTTACTTTTAATTAATTTAAAAAAATAGTAGGATGCTTTTTTCCGAGATATGGTTGCACTTTTCGGCTTGTTACTCCCCATGCCCACTTACTTATTGCACATTCCAACACGAAAATTCCCTACGCCTACGGTGGAATTGGAACCTACGATCCTATGACTATAACTAACCTACCTAACCTATACCACGCGGACACGATCACCCTGTGATGAATTCGCGTTCTAAGGCAGTATTTATGTTTGCGATGCGTGCGTATTCGTTTTTATAAAAATGCTTGGGAGATTTTTGCTTTTGATTTCAATCCGATAAATACACAAGATATTAAATGCAAAAATTTGATTTTTTTTTTCGCAACATGATGTCAAAAACGACATATTATATGAATATTTTCAAATCGTTATATGTCGTTTTTGACATTATATTGTGATTTTTTTTTTTGAACAGAATATGTCCTTTTTAACATAATGTTGTGAGTAATATGTGTTGCTTTGTGAGGGTTTTAAATATTATTGATAGATAACTTTTCAACATAAATCTATGCCTAGCGGTCAGAAATAGGAAGCATATTGTTCTTGAAAACATCTTTTGTTTTCGTAATATACTCGGAAGCAAATTGAAACAGTTTTCATCTATACATTTTCGATGATGAAGCTGTCTCGTGAAACCATTATGTAAACTAGATGTATATAATTTATGTAGATGAAGGGCTGAAATTACTTCCAACTGAAGAATTGCTTATACATAACTCTATGAGCATGCAACTTAGTTAATTAACACTATATACACAGCGATGCCAAAGTGCCTCCGAAATCGGAGGTAGATTGGCCAAACAAAGATATATTGTCGCAAAGAAAATCTTTTTTGGATGCAAATTGATACTTATGATAAGTCTATATATATATGTATGAAACCAAATAAACCGAGATCATTTCCATATATACGTAGTAATTGCGAGATCATGAGATTCGTTTGCCGGATCTCACAACGTTATACATAGCGCACGTTGTTTGCGAGGTGCAGTATATCGAGTATGCAAGTTTTCAGCCGGATCTCGGCTTAGCTATGATTTACATAAGGGTATATATATATATTGGACTATCCTTATTTGGGTAATTCTCTGAAAATGTCCATATTTCGATGTCTTTATTTTTCTGAAAAAAAAAAGTTGATATTGGGAATTTTTTTGATTGGGATAGTGAGTATATGTGTCCTTGATGTCATTTATGCCATTCGGCTTAAGTCATGTCCCCCTGGGGGGTAGGGGGACTTTTTGAAATTTTATTACCTAAAACCTAAGAACTACTTAGGCCGTGGCTGTTGATTCTCGATTTTGTGGCTTATTGTAACTCAGCCTTAAGACGTCCTAGGAACTTGAAACAAAAGGGATATCGAAGATTAGTAAGTACATATAATAACTGACTGTTAGGAGCTCCTTAGTAAATTTTTGGCGAATTCTCTCAGGTCGTGGCTGGTTGGTTTTAATCTTGAGCCGTGGCGAAGTGTCTTTTTATGACCATGGCCTAAGAACTAGTGTCTTTTTTCGAGAGACAGCCATTAACACCTAAATTAATAACATCTTTGTTAGTGTATCCCCATTAAAATTGATTTAGAATGGCAAAAAGACACTAATTCCTAGG
Organism: Phenacoccus solenopsis; assembly: GCA_009761765.1. Taxonomy (NCBI): domain Eukaryota; kingdom Metazoa; phylum Arthropoda; class Insecta; order Hemiptera; family Pseudococcidae; genus Phenacoccus; species Phenacoccus solenopsis. Next base: position 52,979,298 of record CM019753.1, read on the forward strand.
CCGTGGTCGTAAAAAAAAAACACTTCGCCACGGCCTAAGATGAAAACCAACCAGCCACGGCCTGAGAGAATTCGCCAAAAATTTATTAAGGAGCTTCTAACAGTTAATTTAAGAGAATATTGAATAGGTGAATATTATATGTACTTACTAATCTTCGATATCCCTTTTGTTCCAGGTTCCTAGGACATTTGATGGCTGAGTTAGAATAAGCCACGGCCTAATACCACAAAAACCGGGAATCAACAATTTTTACGAATTTTGCTTTCCGACTGTGATAAATAAATGACATTTCACATTTCGAATGCTGGCAGTGTATTCTCATGATGTCAAGGAAGCATTGTAACCGCAAAGAAAAACGAATTATAAAATCATTGCCGCAGGAGAAGCAAACAAAAAACGCCACGGCCTAGGAGTGTATAAACCATTTACAGGTCTTTGAACCTTCCTGGAGGTCAAGCAGGGAAACTTTGGACATCATTTTGAGCGTTAACATACACACTCAACTATCCTGAGCAACTTTGCTAAGTTTTTCCTCAAAAAAATATTAATTTAATATCATTTATGTGACATTGAAAATTCAAAACGTGACCGTTTACATGCCACGGCCTAAGAACTTTTGACCTTTGGGTTGAAAAAACCCCCATTTAGGGGGGGGGGTGGAGGACAATTTCAATCGATGGGAAAGTTAGAGGAGATACTCATATAAATATAGAAAAAAAAAATTCAATTGTAGCGTAATTCTTCAAAAAAAAACATCGATTACAGAAATATGGACATTACCCATTTACAGGCATAACATCAGGAAACTTTATAAATTTGCGAGTAATTTGATGCTGGAAAATAACTGGCAACACGCGAGTATCAAATCTACGAGTGATTTGATACTAGAAAATAACTAGCATCACGCGAGTATCAAATCTACGAGTAATTTGATACTAGAAAATGACTAACATCACGCTAGTAAATAAAAGCTAGAGTAAAAACGCGAGTAAGATGCTAGTTTTTTGCTAGTATTCGAGTAAGATGCTAGTAAATAACTAGTATTTTGTCAAGCGGGAATGATGTTGGCAAGAATAAATGACATAAATAATATTTATTTAATGCTTAAAAGCGTTTATCAATGAAATGCAAAATTTTAATTTATACTTTCCTTATCAAAAATGCATATATGTTTTGAATTTTTTCACCTTTTAGCTGATTTTTTCGCTTGGGTGCTCGAATCAAGTAGTCACCCGGTATAAAAACCATCAGTTCTATATTTCAAATTTCAAAGTATAATTGGATATGAATAAATATTTTAGAACATTTCAACTGTACACTGAAAACGTCACTCTTCAGGGTTTTTTACTTTTTTAGGGGGAGATTTTAAAATAAAAATTACTATTTTTGCAGTTTTGCTAAACAACCGGTTGGTTGTGAAAATCAGCGGTAGTATCGCTAAATACATCGGTTAAAAAAAAACTACCGAAATGTCGATTATTTTCACGAAAACTACCGGTTATTACCCTCAGGTTATTCTCCGCCCACACCACTAATAAAGAGTTTGGACATAATCTCATTTGTGTTGTGTTGTGTTATGTATATTAACATGTTAATTTTGTTCTGTTGATTTAATCTCTTCGCGTTCGTTATAGTAAGCTATAGTAATTACATTTGCTTCATCCCAAATAAAAATTTCAGATGTTATTAGCTAAGAATTTTGGTATAACCTAATTAGAATAAATTTGATGAAAAAAGCAGAACAAATATGTTACCAAAGTGTACCTTATATTTGTAATAATTGCATCGCCTATAAATTATTAAATCCCACTTGACATCATTAAATTAAAATATTCATCCAGAGTTTGATCTGATAAAAATTCGATGAAAATGTCTAAAATTTCTCATTAGGATACTTCTGATGTTTTATACTTATTAGGGAAGGGTCTGAAGTGTGACACTTCGATTTTGACCCAATAAATATGATTCAAAAATACATGTTTGAGGTACTTCATTTTTAAAATTTCAGCTGTTTCAATTTTGAATGATTTGGGGGAAGAGCCACAGCTACCCTTATTTTTTGAAACATTTAAATTTTAAGCATGTCCTACGCATGCTAATTTACTTGAAATTAATCGACATACCGGCCACTGCGAAATATATCCTATTATAGGTCAAAAGCAGAAAAGGGGTCGGCCATCTACGAAAGCATTACTCATACGATGAATTCATGTTTAGCCTACATTTTTTTTTTATTACTCATCCATTTTAATCGAATTTAATTCTTTTTTCTTAAGGCTGTCGCTTTTATATCATTATATAAACTAAAATGTTTTGTATTTCGTTGCTGATGAAAGTAATAATGTTACCAACACAAAATCGTAATTTTGACTCGTGTAAAACCTGACGAATTTATAGTACTAAAATCCAATTACGCTTCTTCCAAAGATACTTGAAAAATAAGAATTAGTAGTAACACCCTCATATAATTGATAAAACTGTACCTACGTGAATTTTATCAACCGAAATTATCCCTATGCATTCTTCATTAACAGCTTGAGACGACCAGTTTGGAAATGGAGACAGCAAAAATGAATCTTCATTGCGAATGCTGGTTAGAGTCGACAAAGTAGCAGGAATTCCCGATCTAACTCTCGGAGTTGATAAAAAAATACGTTTTCCTCCAGTTCCATTTCCTTTGATAGAATCTGATAATGATTGAAAAATACATATTATATTCAATTATTGTGCGTACCATAAAATGGGGTATCTACTATGGTGGGTCGATTTTCACGTTTTTCAGAAAATTGAGCAAACACTTAGTTCATTCGTTGCGAAACGATCCCAATAGAATGTAAAAAAAAAAATCAGCCGTTTATTTGAAGAAAAAAATTCTTTCACCATAAAAATAACAAATATTAAAAAATTATGATAGAAATAATTATATTCTTATTAATATTTTTCTCCTCCTTATTATAATGAAGAGGAAGACCACTTCAGTTTGCAAAACAATCGTTACATAGCATGCTTCTGTTTGCATGTAATATTATAATTGTTATGTTACCCCTTCACTATAAGAACACTAACCAAAATTTTTTGACTTTTATATATTGTGATAAATTCTAAATTCAAATAATTAATTTCGAAAATGTCGCATAATGAAAAGTGTATTAGATCTAATTTATTTTTAAAAAAATAGCGACATTTAAAAAACTATCAATTCTGAAAAAGATGCGAATAAGTTTTCAAAGATATTAGGGGAAAAAATAAATGATGGTGATATTTTGCACGATAACTGTAGAAAAATAGTTTCGAAATGTTACTCAAGCACTTGTAGTGTTTATATTCAGTGTTTCGTTTTGCTTCATCGCAAACATTTCAAAAATTAAAATCTAATGAATATATAAAATTGGATTTTTAATATTTTTTGTTTCAAGTTTTTTTTTTTTTTTTTTTTTTTTACATCATAGTAATGCCAAACAAATTTTTAAAAATCGTTAAAAAGTTTTTGTTATTCTTGAAGAAATTAAGATTAAAGAATTAATTAAAGCTATAAAAAATTTAATTTAAATATTTTAAATTATTATAATTTATTATAAAATTGTTAAATAAAGAGAAAGAAAAATTAATGTAAAAAAAAGTTATAAAAAATACGAAATTACAAAAATTACCAACCCTTAAAAATCCGAAGTCATTAGAAAACAACATAATAATACTAACAAATCAAGTGTACTTGGCGGTCAAGGGGTATAGTGCATCGCATCGCGTCGCGTCGCGTGTGCATCTGTAGCCATTTTCAAAGCAGCTAAGATATATCTTAATTCTTTCACCATACAAATTAACGATTATTAAAAAATTATAATAAAAACATTCATATTCTATTAATAAGAATAAGTATAATTTATTTATTATAATTTTTTAATATTTGTTATTTTTATGGTGAAAGAATTTTTTTCTTCAAATAAACAGACGGAATAGGCCTATTAATTGATTTAATCAGTTGTAGGAGTTCACTTATAAGTAAACCAAAAAGGAAAAAATATAAGCCTAAGTAATGTTTTAAGCGCGAGAAGATCAGTTAAGCTGTTATGCACTGTTAAGGCGGCGACGCAACGTCGTGTAACGTTCGTTCGGCCTACAGCGCGCATAGTACCGAACCGCTTGGTTTATAGCGCGCTGCAATAGTTTTTATTTTTTTTGACTATGTTGCACCACTCCAAAAATTCTGAAATTTTTATGGTATGTTTGGTGGTAAAAGATACATTTTATGGAATTTTTTTCATAATTGCACCTCGAAAACTTGCCATAGAAATGGCGGTTTGAAATTTTAAAAATTGCATAACTCTTTTAAAATTGATCGAAAAAAATTGAAAAAATTACTGAAAAACCCTTTTATTGTCAAGATACTATAAATAAAATTTCAACTTTCCACCTTTATAATATGGCGAGAAAAAAAATTTTAATCGAAAAACTTGTTTTTGCCTATATCTCCGAAAATAGGCGCAACTGGAACCTGAAATTTTTGTCAAAATTTTTTTTCGATGTGGGCCACCTTTTGTCCTAGAAACCGTTCGAAAAGCTCTCGGGGGCATTTTCGACTATCTTATCCCATCATGCCCTTTTTTCAGAAAATTTGAAAAAATTATGTTGAAGCTATTTGAATTTTTTTTTTTTGGGAGAGGGGGTTCAAGCATCATGTTTTGCCTACCCAACTTCGAAACAAAATAAAATGCCAATTTTCTCTCTATACGGGGTTCCAAAAATACCAAAACTATGTGCTAAAATACCCTATTTTACCGGTTTTTCCATTTTATCTAACATCATTTATTTGCTAATAATTAATTAAATATTATGTAAGAGGTAAGTAGCTGAGTGCAATCATGAAGTATTCTTCAGTCTTCAAAATCCAACAATATAAATGTAGTGGTCCATTTTTAATATTAGATTTGAAAAAGATTGTAAAATTTCAATTATTCGACAAATTTTTGCCTATTACCCAGCTGGCCGGAGACACTGAATATACAACCACCTACACTTGGTGACTTCTGGTATAAAGCAAAGAGTTGTGGCATTATTAAAAATTGAATCATTGAATATTGTAAGCATGAATAATTCTTAGGTATTTAGAAATGGTAAATTGTAATATTATATTCATATGATGATTGTTTTTGAGACCACCTAACAGTGAAAATGGACCACAACATTTATATTGTTTGATTCTAAAGACTAAAAAATACTTCATGATTGCACTGAGATCCACCCTGAGCTTACCTCTGCTGACCGCGTTCATGTACGGATAGATCGCGTATTGTTAACCTCCAACCCTTACCCTATCTGTACTTCGAACTTAAGATTACGTTATTTAGAATAAGTATGTATAAATAAAGATAATAAGTAATATATCTTAAGAAACTAATTTCCCTATCTATTTTAAGTCAATCTTAATTATTTATCTATGATTAGAATTTGGACTTAGATATCTTATGCTAATTGAATATAAGCAAACCCCTATTTTAAGACTATCATATATTTCACATATTATTATCTTATCATATATTTTTAACTGATATACTACAATATAAAATAATGCTAGGAGAATCTTAACAGTCAGTCTAACTCGTGAGACTAACGTTTCGAGTCTATGTTTATTTCATTAAATAAAAACTCTGTACAAATTCGAGTCTCTAATTTTTTCGCGTAACGATAACAGTATGTAAACCACTCAAATTTGTATATGAGGGCCCATATGGCCATACCACGTCCTTAAACGAACACTAAAACTGTTCCACGCTCTATGTTAATGGAACCCCTCAAACAATTACAATTGACCGCTTGACACCTGCTTTTTACCTTGCTGATTCTTCGAGCCTGTTTTAGCAGCATCAGACAAGTCAGTTAATAATTCCCAATTAGTAGACAAACCCAATGATCTTTGGCAAACATTACCTAATGGCAATACCTTATCCCCTATTGATAACTGCAATGATAGTTCTAGGCTAGCTGTTTTTCCAAAAATTGACCACAGCAGTGTTACCAGCATGCCTTAGTCTACCCAAACTGTCCTACCTACTTATCACACGCGAATGGGCCTCCCAATTTTAAAACCATCACGTTATCTGGACGCTGTCTCCACACTGGAAAAACAATCTAATAAAACTTCGACTTGAAGGACACTAATCCGATACGTCGTGATTTTGACCCTTCTCAGTTGCCAAATGGACCAAGTAAATGGCATAAGCAATTTCAATGAATTGTAGTCGATCTTTTGTTTTTCAACCTATTTTTTATATTATATAATAGTGCCTCCTCGCCCCTTTGGGGCTCGCAATAAAAATTAAATGAAAAAAAAAAAGTTATTTTATCAGACAAGTACTGCTACATTCCAAACTGCACAACCCAATTTATTCGTACTTGTTACCCCAACCAAGAGTTCTTCCTTTCAGGATGGGCTCGCGCCTTTACACCTTTATATACCTGCTGTTTTAAACAATTTTACAACTTTACCCTTGCTCTTGCCTATCTACAAAGCTTTTATTGAAATTTATTACCTTTTTTCCCTTTGTTTATCTGCTATCCTTTATATACCTTTTATACCTGCTATTCAAAACAAGAACGCGCGCGAATTTTAAAACCGATTTCAATTTGATTTTAATATAAAGATATATATATATTTTTTCCCCTACGCGTAGCGCCGGCGAGTATTCATAAAATTCGCTCAAAATTTGGTGAGGGACTCTTCTTGAAAATTCGCAGAAGTATTTTTTTTGTTTTTCGAAAAATTTCAAAATGGCGGATCACTCAAATTTTGAGGGGAGCTGGAGAAGAGGCAAATAGCTCATATTTTTTGTTTTTCATCTCATATGAAAGAGTGAGTCACGGACACCAACATATTTAAATTTTAGCTTCCTAAGTGCATTTTGAGGAGAGTTAGCAAAAACCTGTTTTTGAGAAAATTGCGTTTTTTGTGTCACTCGCCTTGCGCAGGCGGGTGTGGATAAAATTTGCTCAAAATTCGGTGAGGAACTTTTCTTGCAAATACGCAAAAATAGTTTTTTTGTTTTTTCGATAAATTTCAAAATGTCGGATCATTCGAATTTTGAGGGGGGCTGGAGAAGAGGCAAATAGCTCAAATTTTTCGTTTTTGATTTCATATGAAAGAGTGAGTCACGTATACTAACATATCCAAATTTCAGCTTCTTAAGTGCATATTGAGAGGAATTAAATCAAAAAACGGCTTTTTGAGGAAGTTTTGAATCATGAAATTTCTTGAATCTTCCATATCTCCTCACCAAATCAAGTTAAAGAGATTAAATTTTGTGTGTGAGATTAGTTGGTGACCACAATATGACCTCTTGAATTTGAATCAAAATGGATTCAAAATGACGAATTATCAAAATTTTGAGTAGAGCTTGAGGAGCCTCAAGTTGGTAAAAATGTAATTAATATGAATTCATATGGTTATTGGGAATAAGTTGTATATTATATCCCGAATTCACTTCCATACATGATGTTGGAGGGGAGAAGACGGGGTTATCAACCTAAAATAGTGGTGGGGGTTCCAGTTAAAAACTCAGCTCCAGTAATGCGGCATGGCTGCTTACATTTTTTTTGTTTGTATTTTGCGTTGACAGTAATACTAAATGTTGGTAGATAACAACGCTTGTGAACACTTTGACTTAATTTTAGTTTTATTGCTTCACTAACGATACCTAGAGGATATTTTTTTATATTTAGTTTTTATTCGTTCTAAGCATTCTATCTATGAAATGATATTTTTACGAGTTTCTCGAATGTAGGAGAACATCTCTTTACCTGTGTTCTCATGTGTTTTCGTTTTTTTTTTTCAGCGACTGTTTTTTTTGCCGTTTTTTGTAAACAACAATTAGGTAAAAGTGTTGGAAACGATCTGCGAATAGTTTTTTAATTTTTCCAATACATACAAATATGATGCGGTTATAATTATGTTAAGGGTATTATTTCACATACACGCTTCTTTTTCAGCATAACCAAACTTCGCAGACACTACATGTTAGATATCTATATGCGAAACAAAATTGTTAACTTAACTTTGATTCAAAGAATCAAACCTGCCTCATAACACAAATTACACATCAATTTACTGTTATTACTAGGTACCAATTACTTACACCTAAACCCAAACCAATTCACAATAATGTATAACCATTGAAATACTCAGCGTGCTGATTAAAATGAAACAAGACCGAATTAAAAGAAACAAAACAAATGACAAATTATTTGATATGCCAAACAATATTATTAAAGTTCAAATTCAATGGATAAGAATCTAATGTCGAAAAACAGTGAAGAGAAATCAACCAATATGGAGATAGAAGCAAGCGAAGAAGAGATCAGACTCGGATCTAGCAGGCTTGTCACCAGGAAATATCGGTGGCGGAAGTATTTGGGCGGATTGAGGTAAAAATTGGGCCAATTTAATTTTCAACTTTGATAAAAAAAAAAAGAAGAAACTCTATAAATCCATAATTTGAAAAATGAGAGAAAAAATTGGGCCGATGATTACTAAATGGCCTATTTGAAATGAGATTTCTCGGTGGGCTGGTGACTTTTCCTATTTCTGGATACAGCCCTGGAAGAGATTAGTATAACAATGAGTTAAAATAAAAAAAAAAAAACCATCGAGCAATAATTCATTTACATTGTTTTCATTCATAACCATCATCGCAAATTTCTCAAAACATCATTATCAATCTCATAAGTGACCTTTTTTCCAAAGGTTTTACACTTAAAATTACCTATTAAATTAATTGTCCCATTCAAAACGTGAAAATAATAATTTTCCGTACTATTAAAATTTAAACCTTGAGTTTAAATATATTATCATACTTGACACATGCAATTTATATTATATGATGTTAATATTTGATTCGATTACAATTGACAGAATTATCTGTTTGATTATATTACAGTTTCATACCCTCCATTCTGATTGCATTACAAAATATTAAGTCTCTTATAACAAAATTTGGTCGTGTAAATAAATCTATTTTATACACGACCTACTCACTAAGTGACACTTTTAAGACTAAAATTCTTCGCGAGTTTCTCATGAAAACTTTTGAAATTTTAAAATGAAGAAGATGATACACTTCTTTTTAATTTGTTCTGAACAAAAAATTCAAATTCCAATTTATGAGAAAGTTATAAGCTGTAAAATATGGCCTCCTCAACACCCAATTTACTTTTGCGTTTTTCTCAACAAATAATCAATTAATCAAAAAAACCTTCTATGAAGTTTCTCAAATTCTTATTATGGGTGTATATTTCAAATTTGAAGTGAAACAGATAAGTAGTATTTGAGAATCAAAGATGTACAAAAATGGTCATTTGGCAGGCAAAGCAGCATGCAATTGTGTATGTAGAATAGGCCTTTAACTGAAATGCTACGTGACGCGTTTGTCTGTGGCATATACAATAAATTTTCAGCTCGACAATCCCGATTTCGACAAAGCGCTAAAAACAGCTTTGACCATAGAGAAAGCAGCAACATGTAGGAGTCAAATGCCGTACGATAAAGCTACTTCGGTATTTGTTAAAAAGGTTCTCTTGAATTCAACAAGCTTGTCGAAAATTTGGACTCACAGTCTGTTCAGATGTAGAATTCCTCCAAATTTTCGACTCTGTGAATTCTTCGCAGTTTAGATAATATTTACCTATTTTTTAAAACAAAACATTTTTTCTTGTTGTTCTTGCACCTCTGACAAGAGAATTTCAAATTTATCTGGCTAGATAAATTTTATAAATGAGTTAGGCCGAAATTTAGACTTGTTTATATTTGAAACATCATTAATAAAAAATTGTGATAAATGATGGTAGTTGGCGGAGATGATAATCATAATTGTAACATGGGAGAAGTCGATCAACATATGACCACAAGGGAACTTATACAACACCCAACGGGGAAATTTCAATGAGCTGGAGGAGAGCTAACCTATATTCAACCTGTGTTAGGATACTAACCTTTGAGAACTTCTAAATTGACAATTTATTCATTTTTATAGCATGGTCAACCCATTTTAGTATGCTACCAATCACAATTTCATTTGCAGGGAATCCCTTTAGATGCCACCCTTTGTGGATGTTGATGACATGCCACCCTTCAAGGGATAGTTTTTTTTTTTTTTTTTTGCAGAGGATAGCCCTTACTTCAGTATCACTAATGCGAATTAATAGATAAAGAGTACATACCATCCCAAACGTCGATGTCATTGATTAAAACATTCGAAGGTATGAAACTAGAGTCTTGGATACTTCTGGTCCGCTCGGCATCACTACCATAAAAGAAGTCTACTTGCCGCCACACGTAAGGAACGATTATGTTTTGAGAACAGCATTTTAAAACATAGCTGTTCAAAAGGAACAAGACCCAGCACTTCGTCACATTTGCGCTTTTAAAACTTTTGAACATTGTGTCAGCTTGCAATGCATTTCTACACATCCTCTCATATAACTTTACCGCTTTTAAGAATACGGATTTCTTCTTCTTCTAGAATTTTTGTTCATAATCAAGAAATAAATAAAACAGAGTAAGAAAGTTGAAAATGAAATCTGAAAAATAACATATCAACGTTTCATAGAAATCCCGAATAACATACTTGAATATTTTATATGGTCTACCATAAAAACTATACCTTTTTAAAACGTCTATACGACAGTATTCATCAGATGTTTATTAGCTTATTTTAATATGTCTTTGGGATGTCTATGGGCTCATGAGATTTTAATGTCTATTTCAATATCATGCGCGCAATTGATTTATTACACACCAGGAAAAAAACTAAATGTTTATTTATAAACCTAATTCTAAAATAATGCAATAACTTGATTCAGGGTTCACTTATACTTCTACTTCTAATCAGTTATCTAATAATATAATTGGATAAGAAATTAGAATAAAAGAAAATTCTAGATAATTTTAATATTAATTTCAAAATCATATAAAACGAATTTTAGCAGATTTTTGCGTTAATATTGTAAAGAATGAATTGCGCGCGCACAGTGTTGGGCCAAGCGTAATTGTTTTTAACTCTTTGAAGAGTTAACTCAGAGTCATTGACTTTTATATATAGACTGCTAATGCACATTAGCTCAATTGTCCCCGACATTAAAATTTTACAAGTCGCGATATGCATTATACGCATGCGCGAGTCTTGAATTTATAAACATAACATCTGCATAATATGTTTTAATTGGTTATAATCTGTTATAATCAACCATATGATAACTGATTATAAACTCCGCTCATGCGCACTACGCATTTCGAGACTTATATTGAGTTGTATGTCGGGGACACCGTTTTACATTACACTTATGCAGTCATTAGCAGTCTATATATGAAAGTCAATGCTCAGAGTCAACTCTTATGTAATTCTTTTTTAAAAAGAGTGGAAAGAACCGAGAGTTGGAGTAACTCTTTAGAACAAGTTGCTTTACTCAGCAAGTCTTCTCAACTCTTTTTCAAGCATTTTTTCTTAAGAAAAAAAAAAAATAAAAATAATAATAATAATAATATAATCTTCTCTTCGAAATAGGTCGGGTAAAGAGATATTTGTAATCTTAGTATTTTTAAAGCATAACCCTCATAAAATAGGCATCTTTTGCGAATAAGAAAATACATGTTGCTCTCATTTCAAAATTACTTCTGCGACGGGTAAAACTGAGTGTATGTATTTTCGTAGGCTCGTAGCGCGAGAAGTAGTGCTGCTATGAGAAAAAAATAGGTACCTATTAACTAGTCGTTGCGCTAAAAAGAGCGGCAAACGGTATAATAATATTGATTTCGTGGCGCTACCCTATGTGCACATTTCTATGGCAAATAGATGTACAAAAACATTGTTTTGGGCTTATACATGTCATATAAATATCTTATCGACATGCTTTCAAGTTGAGCTTCTATTAATGTCCAATAGATATCAAAATTTTTCATTAATTAGAAAAAGATATTGATGTCTAATGACATCTATTCGACATAAATTCAAGCTCAGCTTGAAAGAATATCAGTAAGATGTTCATAAGATATGTATTAGCTTAAAATGTTTTTTTTCACCTACTTATTTGCTATGTAAGAACGGAAACAGAATATCTATTAGCCAAATTGTGCACATAGGGTAGCAGCTGCAGTCAGTGAAGTCGGAGTGCGTAATTTGTTGGTGGCAAAACTTTTCAGCCATGAATGAAATAATTCAATTTAAAAAAAAAATGCTGATGAATGTAATTTATTATCGTATTTAATATTTAGCGCAGACATCAACAGTGAGGTTGAATTCAAAAATAAATATTCCGACGAAAATTATTCCTCAGAGCGACCCGTAAAAGTAGGTAAATAATGTAATACATCCAAAACGTTATGTAGTTTAGTGTGCCACAGTTTATCAGCGAGTAGTACCAATGTATGAATTTTACTCGACTGATAGATTGCTGGCATATTTTACTGTTCGAGTGCGTAAGCACACGTTGCATTTCTATTCATTTTTATAAAATTTCTTCTCGTTGAAATAGGTAGGTAAAGGAAAGAGATAATTCATGTTTTATAATTTAGTGTTTTTGAAAGGTTATTGCATGCAGCAGGGATGTGTCAAGTTCACTCGTTTCATTCAGTTCGTGAACTTTGACCTTTTTTTGAACTGAACTGAACTTTAATTTATAATTTTGTAAAACAAAAAGATGTTGAACTGAACTGAACTTTCCGTTTTTTTAGATGAACTTGAACTTCATTTGAAGAAAATTCACCAAGTTCAGTTCTTTATTCATGTTTTTTTTTCTCTATGTGCTTGACGATATCAAAATGCACGCATAATCTTTTTGCGAGAATAGTCTCGAGAATATACGCGCATATGCGCGTACATTCCCGAATTTTCTCCATGACTCCACTTCTATAATATTTAAAGCACTGGAGTTGGAGAAAATATTAATTTCGAGGGAAAACATTAATTGTATTATAAGCAAAAAAAAAAAAAAAAAAAAAAAAAATAGGAAATCTATTGAAGTTAACGAATAATTATATATAGTGTACTACTGTCTTACTGTATTATGAGTATAAGCTTAATATATGTAAATCAGATTTTTATTGTTTGAGATTTTTATGTAGGTATTTAAATTTTGTGCTACACGGCTGGATTGATGAAAAAGGAAGCAAATCGATTAAAAATTCGTAATTTTTATTCTATTATAGGTATCTCTAGTCTAGGCAGATAACTCATCCACCGCCTGTGTAGATTTTCAACTGTAGTCTCGTAGTTTGTATGCGACGATAGAGTGCTGTATCTAGAGCAGATCACCAGTACCAAAGAACCACCAATCAAACTCACGCATTATGTGTAGAGTGTAAAAGCACGCAATTTTCGCTGAATACTGCCAAATAGCTCATAGCCGTGTGGTAATGAGAGCGGCTCGGTATGCTGTAGGTACTGCTGGGTTTAAATCCACCTACATGGTGGATTTTTTTGATGATTTTTCTAGATTGTTTCGATTCTACTTGACCTCATTCGTGCGAACCTATCTGAACATATCGATGCTTTTCTTCAAAAACCACGTAAGTCCAAATATATAAATTTTTCAGGAACGAGTATTTTATTTTGGGTGACAGACTTACGAGTTTTTATTTTTACGGGTAGAAGCGCTAGTTGATGATTTGGACTTACGAGGTTTTCGAAATCGAATTCCTCGATTTTTTTTTACATAAGAAACCACTTACGTAAGTCCAAAATATATAAATTTTTCAGGAGAGGTACGAGTATTTTCTTTTGATGACAGACTTACGAGGTTTTTTTTCTTACGGATAGAAGTGCTAGTTGATGATTTGGACTTACGAGGTTTTCAAAATCGAATTCCTCGATTTTTTTTACATAAGAAACCACTTAAAAGTGAATTTTGCCTAAGTCGGACTTACGTGGTTTTTGAAGAAAAGCATTGATATGTAAATTTCATTGGTGGCTCTTTGGTGTTGGTGATCTGATCGTGCTAAAAGAACTTCCTCATAAGGCTATGCTGATGCTAACCTACTTTTTCAACGTGGTTCTCAGACTACGTCATATCCCAAAGAAGTGGAAAATAACCAAAATTATTCTAATATCTAAATGTAGTAAGCCTTTAGAAGATCCAAAATCATATCGGCCAATTTTACTACTACGCACGGTATCAAAGTTATTTGAGAAATCATTTCTCAAAAGACTAAATAAAGAGACTGAAGTAAATTGTCAAGTTCCAGACCACCAGTTTGGTTTTTGGAGTAAGCGCTCGACAATCAAACAAATTCATAGAGTAGCCCAAGTAACGGTCAACCTGGCCTTCGAGGCGAAATGCTACTGCCCTGCGGTGTTTCTTGATGTTGGGCAGGCTTTTGATCATGTATGGATTGATGGCTTGCTGCACAAAATCAGCCACTACCTTCCAGCTTAGTTCATCCAAATCCTAGAATTTTACTTGTGAGGTAGGCAGTTCCAGGTCCACTATGGCAAAGCGGTGTCTTTACAAAAGCCCATTAAGGTCGGTGTGCTTCAGGGAAGTGTTCTTGGACCACACCTACATCTACTGCATACGTCTGACATCCCCACCCCACGGGATATCATGACGGCAACATTCGCTGATGATATGGCACAATTGGATCGCCAGCACCAAAGAGCCACCAATGAAATTCACGTATGTTCGAATAGGTTCGCACGAATGAGGTCAAGTAGAATAGCGAGAATGCCCCCCCCCCACTCATGAGACAACCTAACCTAACCCAACTTTGAGGTAAGGAATATAGGTCTAAAAGTTCCAAATCTGAAGATTCGAACAGTAGAATAGATAATGATGTAAAAATTTGGTGAAAATTGCATATGGTATCGTCCCATTCTCTTATAATATGCTTCTACACATAATACGTGAATTTCATTGGTGGCTCTTTGGTACTGATGATCCGCTCTAGCCTCACAATTACATATGCACACCACTACACACAGGCATGAAAACATGCAAAAGCACTTATTTAGCATTGTGGTTCTTTATGCCCGGATTTGACTTTTTCTATAGTTCATAAATTGTTATGGAGGAATGGAAAATAGGGGAATTTACCTTCATATAGCAAGAAAAAATTACACATACCGGGTGACTACTTGATTCGAGCATCCCAAGCACAAAAATCTTTCCCCGATAGATATAAATTATATATTTGAATGATGTTAGTAAGAATAAATGGCATAAATAATATTTGTTTAATGCTTAAAAGCGTTTATCAATGAAACGCAAAATTTTAATCTATACGTTCGTTGTCAAAAATGCGTATATGTTTTGAATTTTTTAACCTTTTAGCTAATTTTTTCGCTTAGGTGCTCGATGTATGCCATATGCTTGGCATTGTTAGATTACGAAGGCAGTTTTAGAATATTGTTATTGTATTCAGAAGCTAAAAAATAAACTTTCCTTCAGTTTTTGGCTATTGCAAGCATGGCACAGTCGTATTCCTAAAAAAAATATAATAAAAAAAAACAATATGTGTCAGTGAATAAAATGACAGATAGTGTTCGACAAAACTTAAAAAACCCATTAAATGTGTCTGCGGCTAAAACTAATAAAAACGAGTTAATTATGAGTGGATTAAAAATTCCATCACCGTTAGAATTGAGTGGTAACCTCCGCGAAAATTGGAGAAAATTTCGTCGTAATGTTGAACGTTATTTAATTGCAGCGAATATTGATAACAAAGATGAAAAAAGAAAGGTAGCTGTCTTTTTAAATATCGCAGGAGAGGCAGCAGAAGACCTCTTAAAAACATTCGAGTTGAAGGAAGAGGAATAGGTATACGCTAAAATCCTTGATAGAAGCGTTTGAAAAATATTGTAACCCAAAAAGTAATGTCACTTATAATTGTTATTTGTTTAATACGCGAAACCAGAGTTCAGGAGAAACAGTGGATGAATTTGTTACCGAACTACGGAGATTAAGCAAGCTTTGCGAATTTGAAAAGAAAAATAAAAACCCTAAAGAAAGTTTAATAGATACGTTGATAAGAGACCATTTATTACTTGGTACGGTAGATACTGTGCTACGTAAAGAGTTACTGTGTGAAGAAGAACTGACCTTAAGTAAGGCAATCACAATATGTAGGTCTAGAGAATCGAGTAAAAAGTAACTTGAAGAAATCGTGAAAACGTCAGATACTGAAATACTCGTGCTCTCAAATACAGAAACATACCTTAGTAAAAAATGTGAGACAAAAGATAAGGCAAGATCTTGTCCTGCATAAGGTAAAAAATGCAACATTTGTGGCAAGCTTAATCATTTTGCAACAGGCTGTAAACTTAAAAATAAACTGTCACAAAAAAAGAAGACAATTCATGAACTCCAAGATGACGAGGACGAAGAAATAATTTTAGACACGATTCGCTTAGATACAGTACAAGATGAAGAATCTGAAGAAAATGAATGGTTGGAGCCAATAAAAATCAATGGAAAAACAATTAAGTGTAAACTCGACCCTGGAGCACAATGTAATGCAATTTCAGTAAACGAACTTAAAAAATGTGGTATTAATAAAGTGCAAAAGTCAAATGAGCTATTGCGTGCTTATGGTGGCATTAAAATTAAGCCAGTTGATAACGTAACGCTTAAATGCGAAGTTCGGGATCGCAAATATGATATCAAGTTTCATGTTGTAGATTGTTATGATAAAACAATTTTGGGGATGAAAACTTGTAAAGCTTTAAAACTCGTCCAGCGAATTGATAAAGTTACGTTTGATGAACAAAATAAGGTAACTATCTGTGATCAAAATGATATAGATGAGATAAGTGGTAAAATTATGGTCATAATTGAAAAATATAAAGATGTTTTTGATTCAATTGGGTGCATTAATAAACCATACACGATAAAATTAAGATATAATGCCCAACCAGTCGTGAAAAATTCAGCGCGATTACCGTATAATATTAATGAAAAGGTCAAAGCTCAGCTCGATGCATATGAAAAACAAGGAATTATTGAAAAGACAGCAGAGCCCACTGAATGGGTGAATTCAGCCGCATATGTAGAAAAGTCCGATGGTTTGATTCGGCCTTGTTTAAATCCACATTGGTTGAATGAGTTCGTAATATAAGATAAATTTCTAATCCCTACCTCCGAAGAAATTGCAGTAAATTTAAAGAATGCTCAAATATTCACAGTATTAGACGTGAAGGAAGCATTTTTACGCATACCTCTTGAAGAAAAGAGTAGCTTTTTAACTACATTTATAACACCTTTTGGTAAGTACCGATATAAACGCTTACCATATAGGTTATCAATCAGTGCGGAAGTGTTCCAAAGATATATAGTAGAAATATTCGGCGATCTACCTATAAGTAATTATTTCGACGACACAATAATCGGTGCTCGACGACATAATAATCGGTGCACGTTCGAAACAAGAACATGATAAGATCTTGAATCAAGTTCTAGAAAGGACTAGAGAACATAATGTAAAATTCAACTCTAAGAAAATGCAGTACAAAACAGATAAGGTAACGTACTTAGGCTTAGAAATTTCAAAAAACGGAGTTAAAACAACTGACGAATATGTAAATTCAATAAAAAGGTTGAAAATTCCAATAGATCGAAAAGAATTATCGCGATTTTTAGTAATGCTATCATACATTGGAAAATTTATTCCAAATTTAAGTGAATTAACAGCTCCACTACGCCCTCTGAATTCTGAAAAAAAATGAATTTGTAATGGACGCTTGATCATACCGCAGCGTACAATAGATACTCGACGTGATTTCAAGAACTCCAGTTTTAAAAATTTATGACCCAAAATAGCAATTGAAATTTTTGTCGATGCCTCTAAAGGAGCAGTTTCCAGTTTTTGCGATATCTCGATTATTAACGCAAACTGAGCAAAACTATGCTAAAATTGAAAAAGAATTGCTAAGTATATGCTTTGCATTAGAGAAATTTCATATGTACGTCTACGGCCAACCCCTAATTTCGATTTTAAAGAATGACTTTGTTGTAACTTTCGCGATTAAAATAACGAAATTACTACATTTTTACGATTTATTATTTTAAATTAACAACACTAATAAAAGTAACTAAATACATTGGATGCAAAAATTCCTCCATATTGCATCATTTTTTTGAAACGCCACTAGAAAATAAACAAAAAGCAATGTTGCTAAACACAACACTCCTCTCTCCTAAGATAAAACAAAGGATAAAATAAAACAAAAATGAGAATTTATAAATCTAATCTATTCGGAGGCCGGCGATCTCTTGTGGAACGACGTAGCTCAGGCTGAGGAAGGGCTGGAGTCGACTGGAGATTAGTTGAAGATGGCTCCGGGGTAGATTTTTCAGTAGGCTGAGAGACTGGAGTTCTCTGGATTTCAGTTATAGGTTTTGGTGTTGAAACATTACGATTTTCCACAGGACTTTCTACTATAGGTGAACTAATATCCCCGGTAGGCGAACCAGTACTCCGAATCTGCCCTCGCAGAAAAACACTATTGGTTTTTGGAAAAACTAATAGTTTTACTATTCGTATTACTATTGAACTAATAGTACAATTCATGAATGAATAGTGTGACTAGAAGTGAAGATGAAACTTTATAAATAGCGCTGTAGTAGTAACAACGAAACACTACCAGTATCACTAATAGTAGTACTAAAAGTATTGAAAGTAGTAGTGGCACTATTAGTAGTTATCATAAAACACCACTAATATCCCTAATAGTATCACTAAAAGCGTTGATAGTAGTAGTGGCACTATTAGTAGTGGTCATAAAACACTACTAATATCCCTATCTAGTCGATTTTCAAACTATGTCGAATAGTTTCGGCATTTTAAAAGAAATTAATGTAATATAGTTTTATTTTTGGGGCACGGAATTATACAAAATTTGTAGCTGAAGTTTCCATGCACATTTTAAGCCCTTTTCTACTTTGTTTAACCCTATTTTTAATTAATTTTTACTTGGATTAAGTTTTCCAACGCTTCTCGCTGATAAAGTGACGCGCTAGATAATATATAAGGAAGTCCATAACAACTCTATGATATATGAAAATAACACTCTCGTAGAAGAGTACTACTGTTAGTATTAGTGAAACTTCACTAACAGTTTTTTGGTCCAATAGTTTACTTTTAGTTTTGTGATTGTTCACTATTAGAGTACTTTCACTAATAGTTACCTATAGTGTACTATTTGTAATACTATTAATACATTTGTAGTATTACTTGTAGTGCACTAGTAGTGAACAAACTAAAAGTAAACTATTGGACGAAAAAACCCATTAGTGAACTTTCAGTAATAGTTACCAATAGTGTACTATTTGTAGTACTATTAATTTCACTTCTAGTATTACTTTTAGTGCACTAGTAATGAACAAACTAAAAGTAAACTATTGGACGAAAAAACTATTAGTGAAGTTTTACTAATAGTTGCCTAGTAGTGTTTTTCTGCGAGGGTGATCAGCATGTCTTCTAACTAAACGATCTTGGACTTGAACCGTGTACATAAGTGGTCCGTCCTTATTGATTACTTTTCTAAGTTCCCATCGATTATTAGGCGCCGAATAATTCCTTACAGCCACGATCTCATTTGACTCATAATATCTATTTAAGAACTCTTCTTGCTTACGATTTCTACCAACAACGTGCTTCAAATCGGGTTTCAAACCATTAAGCATTGATCGAAGTTCTCTTCCCAGCATTAATTTGGCTGGAGACTGGTTGTTTGTAGTATTTGGTGCCCGGCGATAGGCAAATAGGAATTTATTCAGACGATCTTGCATTTTCACGGAGGAATCGTCTTTTTTAAAAGCTTTCAACGACTGCTTCAACGTACATACAAAACGCTCCACCTGCCCATTCGAAGCGGGATGAAACGGGGCACACGTTTTATGGCGGATAGCGTACATTCCCGTGAACTTTTCGAAGTCAGCACTCGTAAACTCCGAACCATTATCAGACACAATAACTTGTGGAATTCCAAACGTTGGAAATAATTTGTTTAAACAATCGATAACGACCATTGCCAAAGTATTGTTTACAATTTCAACTTCTAACCACTTACTATAAGGATCAACGACGAGAAAGAACAATTTTTCTTGGAAGGGTCCAGCGAAGTCAACATGTATTCGTTGAAACGGACCAGTAGGATATTCCCAGAAATGAGTCTTCGATTTCACTTGTTCGGGTTTGATTGAACGACATGGTTCGCAATTCTACACTAATTTTTCGATATCAAGATCGATATTCTTCTAATACATCAATGTACGAGCCAATTGTTTCATTTTTGAAACACCAAAATGACCTTGGTGCAATTCGTTCAAGACAAAAGTCCGAAATTTCGCTGGTATAACGACGCGTATTCCTTTTAGGATAACATTACAATGGAGTGAATAATCATCCACCTCCTCACCAGACCTTAATTGTTCGAGTAACGGTCTTAATTCCGGATCTTTTGGTGTTTCAGCAGCAATTTTCCCAAAATCAATAGGTGTTGACTGGGCAATGAGAGTATTTATGCGATTTGCGCTCGCATCAAATAATTCCATCGCTTCAGTAATAGAACTAGGAAACCTTGAGCAAAAATCTGCATTTCCATGGTTTTCGCTTCGCCGATAAATAATATCAAAATCGAACATCTGGAGGAAAACTGCATAATGTAAACGTCTCGTTGCCGAAAGCACTGGTAATTTTTTCCTCTTCGAAAAAATGTGAATCAACGGTTAATGATCAGTTATGAGTGTAAAATGACACCCATAAAGATAATAAAAAAACTTTTCGACTGCCCATTTGATAGCGAGCGCCTATTTGTTAAGCTGAGAGTAGTTTCATTCTGAAGGAGAAAGTACTCTCGAAGCAAATGCAATGGACCGCTCATCTTTACCAACGCGATGAGATAAAACGGCTCCAACTCCAACTGGACTAGCATCGGCTGCTAGCACCAATGGCAATTCTGGAGAATAGTGTATCAAAATATTTGGCGTTGCAATTTCCTTTTTTACCACATCAAACGCTTGTTGACAATCTCGAGTCCAGGTGACTCTGTCTTGGCCGCTTTTATTATTCGTTGATTCATAAAGGGGGTTGGCTAAGGTTGCCAAATTTGGGCAAAATTTCCCATAAAAATTGACCAATCTCATAAACGATTTTATGTCAGTCACTGTGACTGATTTTGGAGCCTCTAAAATAGCATTAACCTTTTCAGTAGTCTTCGATAAGCCATTTTTATCAACAATATAGCCTAAAAATTTGACTTTTTCTTGGAAAAATTTACATTTTCATAAATTTAGACAGATTCCATTTTCTCTATAGGCTTATAATACCAATCGAAGATTACGTAAATGTTCCGCCCTTGTTTTACCTGATATGAACATATCATCGTGAACTTTGACAATAGGTAACCCAGCGAATACTTCATCTATAAATTGTTGCCATTTAGTAGGAGCCGGGGCAATTCCAAATTCTAGGCAAGTAGGCCGGTACAAACCCCGCTGCGTATTTACCATTATCCAGGACGACTTTTCGTCAACAGGCATGTGATGGAATGCAGAACGAATGTCCAATGTAGTAAATGAATCTCCAGCAACATTAGCAAAAGTCTGCTCAATACTAGGAAACGGATGCTGAGTAACGTGAATTTGATCATTCATGGTGCCCCTATAATCGCCACATAGGCGAACGTCTTCGTTCGACTTTAAGACAGGAACTATAGGCGAAGCCTAGTCAGAATAATTTACTTTTATCCATTTTCCAGCTTGAACCAAACGATCTATTTCGGCATTCACTTTTTCCTGTAAAGCGAGAGGAACGACTCGAGCTCGTTGAAAAACAGGTCTCGCATTTGCCTTCAGATGTAAAGATACAACTTTTTTGAGAGTACCCACTTCACCGGAAAAAACATCATCGAATTCACGAAGTAACTCATTTAAATCCGAATCACGCACTTGATTAATTTGCGCACTTTTAATATCAAGCATTTCACCGATTTTTAACGGCTTAATCCATTTGCGACCAACCAATGATGAATATTGGTTACCAACGACATACAGTGGTAACTTGAGAGATCGATCACCATATTTAGCGCGAACTTTCACCATAACACTGAACCGGATGAGAACCAAAATCAGAAAACTTCACATCAGTATTCTCTAATTTATCGAATAATTTCAAACGCTCAGCCACATTTTTAGTAATAACTGTTTTACTCGCGCCAATATCATATTCGAAGTCCACATCTGAACCATTAACACATACGCGAATGAAAATTGGCTGTTCATCAGAAGATGTATCTGATACTTTAGCGATAGAAAAATCTGAATTTTCCAGCGACTGCTCACATACGCGAAGAGTTTTCACTGCTTTATTTCTAGCCTGATTTTTATCATGCTTCTTCTTTTTCTTACAAACTTCAACAACATGTTGATCGCTTTGGCAAAACGTACATTTAAGATTTTTTGCTGTGCAATCTGGTGATTTATGACCAACTTTAGCACACTTGTAGCAACGAATCACTGTTTCAGTCGACGATTCATTTTTCGGAGGCAAGGGTGGTGCTTTTTTAACCCTTTCACGATCAGGATTCAGTTGCTTCACTGCGACGGTTGAAGACAATTGGTTTTGTTCTGCAACTATAGCCGCTGAATTTTTTAGGGATGATTCCACATTGAGAGCTATTTCAACAGTACTGTCGAACGTTAATTTTTTCTCAGTAAACAGACGACTCAGTATCTCTTTTGATCGTAGACCTCCGACGAACAGATCACGTAACATGATAGGGAGTGTGGTATCATCATAATCATAAGGTAAAGCTAATCAGCATAACTCCGCTACAAATTCGCTAATGTTCTCAGAAGCACCTTGCTTACGATTTATAAACGTGTACCTCGCCATGATCTCGAGTGGTTTAGGACAGAGATGGTCTGTTAGTAACCCTGTGATTTCTGTAAAAGTTTTCTTCTCAACAGCAACAGGTGCACATAGATGTTTTAGCAATCTGTATAATTTTGGCTGGAGCATAAAAAGAAACACAGCTACTTTTTCGGCATCTTGAACTCCTTGAGCGATGAAGTACTGCTCCACACGTTCGACATAAACAGTGAAAAAGTCTCAACGGATTCATCGTATTTGGCAAATTGAACAGGAGGTTTATTTTCTCTCACTGAACCGCCGGTAGAAAGACGTTTAGCCAATGTACTAATATTGGTTGTCTGGTCTTTGATCGAATTCAGGAGAGAAGCTATCTGCTCTGGTGTAAGTGCCATTGTACTCACCAAAACGAATATAACAAGGTACTAGTTATCATAAAAATAACGTTGAACGAACAAAACTCATTACTGACTGCGCCAGTTTGTTGTAACTTTCGCGATTAAAATAACGAACTTACTACATTTTTACGATTTATTATTTTAAATTAACAACACTAAAAGTAACTAAATACATTAGATGCAAAAATTCCTCCATATTGCATCATCTTTTTGAAACGCCACTCGAAAATAAACAAAAAGCAATGTTGCCAAACACAACAGACTTGCATCAAATGACTACACGCTTACAAAAAATGAGACTATGTTTGTTAAATTATAATTTTGAATTGAAATTTGTTACCGGTAAGCAGAATATTTTGGCTGATGCATTATTAAGAAACACAAACCCCGACGTAATAAGCGATACATCATTCATGGAAATGAAAGTATATGCCTTATCGAGTTTTTTGGTTATTAGCGATGAGCGAATGAAGCAACTGAGAGAAGAAACGATAAATGATCCCATTTCAAGACAAGTTGTGAAACAATATTCAACGAATTGGGAAAATTTCAAACTCACTGATCCAGATATGAAATATTTCTACAAATTACGCAATGATTTATTTGTCGAAAGTGGTGTAGTGTATTTCAACGGTCGCGTAGTAATCCCTGCTTCAATGCAACCAAAAATGTTGGAGCTATTGCACGCATCACATTAAGGTGAAGAAAAGACTAAAGAACGCGCTCGCCAATGCTGTTACTGGCGTAATATAAATACAGACATAGAACGATGGATTCAAAAATGCAAGCCATGTGAGAAATTCGCTAAAAAGAAAATTAAGGAGGAATTACACCCTCACGCTGTCCCAGATTTTCCATTCTAAAACGTTGGAATCGATATGGTAGAATTAGATGGAGTAAAATACATAATTATTGTACATTATTTCTCAAAATGGATAAAAATAATCCCCACCAAACAAACGACGGCCGACGCAATTATTAAAAAAATTTTGCCAATTTTTGCTACTCATGGCATACCTAATGTGATTATGTCTGATAATGTTCCATTTGATAGCAAAACTTTTAAACAATTTGCTGATCGCTATGAAATACAATTAGTGACTTCGAGTCCACGATATCCAAAATCAAATGGACAAGTAGAAAAAGCAGTGGGTATTACAAAAAATTTATTTCAGAAAAATGGAGATTGGTATTACGCTCTACTCGAATATCGGAATACACCACTAAAAGATTACAAATTTTCACCAGCTCAGGCCTTACTTGGAAGAAACACCCGTACTAAATTACCAATATCTGTTGAAAAGTTATAAAATCAATGTTCAGAGGAATACAAAAAATATCTTAAAGAGAAAAAATTGAGACAAAAAGAAATCTATGACAAACATGCAAAAACAGCTGATGTGTTCCTAGAAGGCGAATGGGTGACCTTTAAATTGAAAAATGATGATAAATGGGTGCCAGGAACCATTGTACGAAAAGAAAATGATGATCAACCTCGCTCATACGTAGTGAAAGATGAAAATGGAGTATTATATCGACGCAACTCAGCACACATCAAGTCATCATTAAATAAGGCTAACAAAAAGGAGATAGATAGTTAGATATATTGCCCAGAGTGAACTCCGTTGAATAATTGTGAACTACCATCCAACTCAAGAGTGGGAGACTATCTGATACCACCACCACTAAGGCGAACAAAGAGAGTAATTAAGCCGCCAGATCGTTATATGTAAAATTAATTTTTTTGTTGAATTAAGTAATAATCAAACTTGACTTTATTACTTACTGTTTATTTAATTTTACATTCGATGTTTTCATAATATCTGTTCTTGAGCGTTTATTGCTCATTTATTTTATTTTAGAATTTAGTAGTTTTCTTTCTTTTAGTTTCTTTTATTAATTTTTAGTTCCTTCTTTTAAAATTATAATTCTAAAAGGGAGGATGTATGTCATATGCTTGGCATTGTTAGATTACGAAGGCAGTTTTAGAATATTGTTATTGTATTCAGAAGCTAAAAAATAAACTTTCCTTCAGTTTTTGGCTATTGCAAACACTCGAATCAAGTAGTCACCCTATATAGTTATAATAATCTTAAATGTTGAATCGCTTATTGATCTTTGTTTTCGTTTTACTTGATCTCATCTTCCGCTCGATTTCCCATTTTCCATAAATAAAATTCCAACCGCTCGATCTCCATTTTACCGATTATTATGACCAGAAAGCACCGATATTCACTTACCGAAATGCACGACACAAATCACTCTTCCGACGTACTTCCCAGAATTCTGTAAACTTCAAAGCTCATCGAGAATACCCCTGTACTCATTGATGTTCTCTTTTCCTTTAACATCATCAACGAGGTTTATTTTCCCCAAAAACCTCAAAAAAACGCTGTGATGCAACAGGATAGTGGGGAACCGATACCTTCTCACTAACCACTCACCATTACCAATTTTTTTTTGCATTTCCAATTAATTAAGGTATGATACCATGAATTTTCTTCGTTCACTTTCTTCCGGATTACTATTTCCACCAAACACTCGATACCAGGAACACCAGATATTCTCCGAATCGTGTATTGGCCACAAAAAGCAAAACAGCGGAAGAAAGCACTGAACGAACGAAAGGAGAGACCAAATTCACAAAAAACAAAAATTTGAAAAACGATTAACTGTTATCACTTAGTATCACCTACCGCGAGTATATTTAACCTAAATTCAACTTATCATAATTATGTATGTGTTTTCGAACGTTTATACCTTGGTAAGACCATAGCTACCGCTAGACGGCTTTTTTGACTTGGCGGGATCCAAGTTCAACCAAAATTGAGCTCATGCTCTTTCTCGCATGACTATTTTAATTTTAATTAAAAACCCGATTTTATAATTTGGATTATTTTAATCAATTTTAGGCCTTGAATTTTTCAACGTTACGTTAAGTTATACGTGTTTGCCTGTTTACGAGTTTTTTCGAACTCTCACTCAATGGAAAAGGGTTGAATGCCCTCCATAGCCTTTAAGCTTACTAATTAGCCAGCCAAATGGTCAAATTGAGGCCCTACGTTGGGCGCCAAATTAAATATTATGAGACGTACGGTCCCATAAAACCTACTTCTCACGCAAAGAGGTGGTGTTGAGGGAGCGCAACCAAAGCCTCGGAGACCATTACCCCATTAAGGGCCCCAGTCTCCGCGTTATATTACAAAAAATAAAAAGGCAAAGTACAAACAGCAATAATCGATTTATTAATCGAACTTTATAAATCGATATTAGAACGCGCGGTCACAATTGAAAACGAAACATAAACATAATGCTTATTGAAAACAGATACTTTGCTTCAACACTATAATGTGGAATCTGTCTTCGAATTCATATATCGAATTCAACAATCACAGTATTGCAACTGATATAAAATACAATAATTACCGAGGAATTAACGCTTTTCGGAAACACATACTTTAATTTCGCGATCGATCTATCTCATAGCAATTCGTTGTCACTTTGGAGTCCCTTTCAAGACAAAGTTCGACATCAAAGGTAAGCAAAGATACCTGCTAACGTTGAGCTTCGGGGATATGTGATTGGTCTGATAAACGATAACATAATATCGTCCATCGGAGCGATCACAATTAATTTACCTACACAAGAATAGGCATGCTGAAATGGGGAATTCGGATTTTTTTAGACGTCTATTTCATTTACCTATTTCATCAAAAGTTAAGTAATAAAATAATTATTGTATTATTCTTTTAAATTATTAATATATCACCTATATGTTTTTTTTTTAAAGTACCTACCTATTCTGAAAATAAAAAACAAAAAATGATTCACCAAAAGGGAAAGCGAAGCAATCTTACAATAGGCGTGTAGCTCACAGCTTGTTTACACCAGTTTCGAGATATGAAGGCCATATCTATTAAATGTTTGAAAACTGTATAGCCATACTTTGCTGTTTTGTTTTATATTATAGCGTATGTTTGAGAGCAAGCACCTACCTGTACTTACACTTATGTACTCTATGTGTACTGACTTAATGTATCGGGGTAGGTAATCAGTCGCATTACGAACGTTGTACGATATTGTTATTAAATACAAGCTTTTATCTCATGTTATTTTCTGGTATAAAACGCGATAAGTGGCGACCGTGACTTTTTTTTTCATGTTGAAACGTTGTAATTTTCGGAGTTTTGGTTTCCTTTTCGGTCGAAATTAAAGCAAAATCGAGACGACGGACACAGCTAATCCTGCAATCGCAAAAATACGTTTAGTCGAATTCAGCAAAAAAAAGCCCCGAGCTCTGGTTCCTAACTGCGGAAGCACTTTTCCGCTCAAACAAAATCAGTGATCAAAATTTACAATTTTCACATCTGCTCCAAAGCCTGCAGGTCGAACACCTTGAACGAATTAAATCGGTAATAGAAGCTGGAACTACGGAAGAGAGACCATATGACGCAGCTAAGAAAAAACTTCTTGACGTCTATGGAGAGTCTGAAGAAAAAAAAATACAAAAACTCCTCGACTCGTCTTTAGTGAACTCAGTTGAAATTAAACCATCCTTTTTACTGGAGAAAATAAAAAATCTCGGAGGTAAATCTTTCACCGATAAAACCATTAGAGAAATGTGGCTTAGTCGTACCCCATCTAATACACGAATCCTAATAACTCCAAGCTTAACATTCCCACTTAACGAGCTGGCTAAACAGGCAGATACAATTTGGGAATTGCAACAAAAAGCGAAAAAACCAGTAAGTCACTGTTTCAAGTTGATGCCACAAATTCGAGTTTATCATCGAGTTCGTCTTCCGCAACTGAGAGTTCATTGTTATCAGCTGTTTGTGAATTAACAAAAGAACTAGCTGCAATCCGGGCAGAGCGACAAAGTAGACCAATGGCGATATCGCTTTATAGGAACCGTGGTCGCTCCCAGTCACGTAAATGGAGACATGCATTGCCATCACCATACCGAAAATCGCCTGATTTGTTTGATAACGAATGTTGGTACCATCATAGATATGGGAAGAAAGCTCGTAAATGCCAACCTGAATGCAAATATTATAATAAACACACACCAATTACGCCGGAAAACTAGAATAGAGGGTTCATATTGTAGCGGCGGTAGAGCCCTCGCCGAATTCGAAGTCGCAGCGATTGTTTATACACTGTGAAATTAACAATATAGCAATCTTAATTGACACAGGATCAGACGTTTCAGTATTACTAATAAATTATAACGGGAAAAAACTGCCTAGTAAATACGGAAAAATTTTCAAACTTTTCGCTGCAAATGGATTGGAAATTTCAACATATGGGTTATACGAATTAAAGTTGGACCTAGGACTTCGAAAACGATATGTATGGAACTTCATAGTTGCCGATGTCTCAACACCTATCATTGCCGCCGATTTATTGGCCGAGCTCCATCTACTGCCGGATCTTTAAAAAAGATGTCTCATTGATGGTAAAACACTTCTGAGCGCACCATGCCAAATACGTAAATGCATACAAAGTAGCGTACATAGTCTTAAAAAACACTGTAACCCAAAAATTAACGAGCTGCTTAGAAAGTATCCATTCCTGTTAAGACTGCCACAGTACCATGCCGACCCACCGCACGATGTCGAACATCATATTGAAACAATAGGTCCACCAATTTACCAAAAACCGCGAAGACTACGGCCAGAGTTAGCACGTGAATTGCGCGACGAATTCGAGAGATAGAGGGAAATTGGCCTAGTTCAACATTCGAAGTTACAATAGGCATCACCTGTCATCCTACAGAAGCGACGAGGGAAAAATTTACGCATTATCGCAGATTACAGATGGTTAAATTCTCGCACTATACCAGATAGGTATCCACTACCAAACATGATGGACTCTACGCAGAATTTATGAGGAAAAAAATTTTTTTCAAACTTACACTTAGTTCGTGCATTTCATAATATCCCTATCTACGTTTCAGATCAATGTAAAACAGCCCTGTCCTTGTGTGTTGGGTTTTATGAATGTAGAAGGATGCTGTTGGGGCTTCGAAACGCTCCTGCGATGTTTCAGCGATTTATGAACTTCCTACTTTCTAACGGACTTTCGTGTTTATTTATATTGACGATGTTCTAGTATTTTCAGATACCCAAAAACAACATTATGAATACTTAGATATTATATTTTCTAGATTAGTAAAGTATGGACTAACCCTAAATATCGATAAATCACAGTTTTGTGCGCCTGAGGTTATTTTTTTAGGGCATAAGATAACAGAAAAAGGATTCCTTCCAACAGATGAACGTATTATCTAGATCAAAACACTCAAGTTACTAAAAACAATTATGGCACTTCGACGAGTATTAGGTACGCTGAGTTTTTATCGAGGTTTCAAGAAGGAGGCAGCTGAAGTCTTGGCTCCGCTAAATGAAATTATAAAAAGACATCCTAGACGAAACGACCAAACACCAATCAAGTGGACGAAGGAACTACGTAATACATTCGAAAACGCGAAATTATTATTTTCGTCGTATACTCTTTTACACTATCCTTTAAATAATTCGATTTTATATTTAACTGCTGATGCTTCCGCTGTTGCAGCAGGTGCTGTTCTAGAACAGATTAATGAAACAGGCGAACGTGAGCCCTTGGGCTTCTTCTCACGCAAACTCACTAAAAATCAATGCAGTTGGTCAACATACGATCGAGAGCTATACGCGCTATATGCTGCAGCAGAACACTTCCAGTATATGATTGAAGGTAGGGAGTTGGTACTCGTAACTGACCATCGCCCACTTATACATGTTTACCACACAGAAGAGATGCGGACTTCAGCGGCGCTCACGTCAAGTAGAGTATTTAGCGCAATTTACTAATCGCATAATCATGTATCAAGATCTTCAAATGTAGTCGCCGACTGTTTAAGTCGATTAGAGATCGATGAAGTGTCTACCAAGTATGATTTTACACTAACTGAAATGTACGAGGCTGAAAAAGCCGATGACCAAATAAAAACAATAAAACTTGGCGGATATAGAGATCATGAAATTAAGGAAATTTTAATCGATGATGGTGGTGTTGTTTTGTGCTCTGTTTTCAGGGGAAAAAACCGACCTATTGTGCCAACTGTGCTACGGCATACTATATATAACAAATTACACGGAATTTCACACCTAGGATTGAAGGCAACGCAATGATAGATGGGCGAATGGTACTTTTGGCCTGGAATGAAGCGAGACATACAGAAATGGCACAAGTCCTGCCCAGAATACCAGAAATCCAAGATTACATAGCACATAAAGTCACCGCTGGCACGGTTTCCACCTAGCAACCGGTTTGAGCATGTTCACACGGACATTGTGACCCTAAAATTATCATATGGATATCGCTACCTATGCACCTTTACTGATAAGGCTACATGTTGGATTGAAGCCGTCCCCCTAAAAGAGATAATTGAGGAAACAATTGCTAGAGCTTTCGTCAAAAATTGGATCGCGCGTTTTGGGGTTCCATTACAATTAACGACTGACAGAGGAGCATAATTTACATCGCCTTTGTTCGCAGAACTGACAGTATTGTTGGGTTCCCGCCAAATACGGACAACTGCGTACAATCCGAAGGCGAATGGCATCATCAAGCGGATGCATCGGAAGTTGAAAAGTGCACTCAGATGCCGAGGCGGTGAATGGACCGAACACCGAACCAGCGATTCTCCTAGGCCTTAGGGCCGCACCACGTGATGACACAGGTGTTTCGTGTGCAGAAATGACTTATGGCACCACCCTGCACTTACCAGGTGAAATATTCGAAGATTCTCCTGAAATTAATGATTCGTTTTCTTATGTTAAACAGTTACGCAAGGCATTTTGGGGAATACGACCGGCACCATTCAAGTGGAGACGTAAGCAGAATTTTTTCGTGCACCCAGATTTGAATAGCAGTGCTCGGGTATATCTACGCACGGATAGAGTAAAGGCACCATTGGAATTACCGTATGAGGGCCCATTTAAAGTAGTTAAGCGGCGACCAAAGTGTTTCACAATCGATTACAAAGGAAAAAACCTTAACGTGAGTATCAACTGACTTAAACCCGCCTACAGCCTTGACGATGACGAAGTAGGCGAACAAAAGGACCAAAATACTGTAAGTAGCGGTAATATTAAAATAAAGCCACAGATTGATAATCTTAGAGATATAACACTTAATAATACAAAAAAGAATCGGCTTATACACCTATTTATGTCCTTATAATAACGCCTGCTAATGCTGGTATTGGTAATGTCCCTATTGATCCTGCTGATATTCCACTCCCTCCTTCTCCTGAGGCCAATTTCAGAGCTGTGCGTCGTATGTAGCGGCCGAGGGCCAATGGTAGAACGGTTCGGTTTCAGCTACCTAGCACAACGTGCAGTGGCAGGGACGTTAAACCACCGGATAGATTCCAGTAGATATGGTAATTTGTAATGCCCCCTTGTTGATTATGTAATATTTTTGTAACGTATTTTTTTCCATGTACTTTTTTCCCCTTGTTAATTGCAATCTTTTCGGAAAAAAAATCATTTATAATTTAACAGTAATTTATTATATTCACGTCATTGATGCTGACGACGAGTCTTGCTTTGTGATTCTATTTTTTTACATAATAAGCTTTAGTTACATATCTATGTTTGAATTTTAGAATTTTCCTTTTATCATAATTTTGAGCTCCGCTCTTGGGGGGGGGGGACGCCTTGTAGCGTATGTTTGAGAGCAAGCACTTACCTGTACTTATACCTACATATGTACTCTATGTGTACTGGCTTAATGTATCGGGGTAGATAATCAGTCGCATTACGAACGTTGTACGATATTGTTATTAAACACAAGCTTTTATCTCATGCTATTTTCTGGTATACAACGCGACAATATATTAAGACGTCTATTAAACGATAGTGGCCACTAGAGACGTAGAGACGTAGATACGAGTAATTTCAAGGAAACAATCACTTACTTTTGTTAAAATTACAAAAAAA
Source organism: Phenacoccus solenopsis (assembly GCA_009761765.1). NCBI lineage: Eukaryota > Metazoa > Arthropoda > Insecta > Hemiptera > Pseudococcidae > Phenacoccus > Phenacoccus solenopsis. The sequence goes on from CM019753.1 coordinate 53,011,532, forward strand.
TACTGTAGTCATTCAGTTCAAGGGTATGCTTTCTTTAGCTTATCAGTAGGTAAACTGATGGGTGGGAACAGCAAGGGAGGAGCGATCACAGACTTCCATACTTCGTTATATATGTATTATTATTAGATATCATCGGATTTTTGTTTTTGTTGTGCCCATCGACAAATTAATGGTGTTAACACTGTTAATAGCATTAAATATCATCAAGTGTGGTACTTAATGATATAATTTTATGGAAGTCTTTAGAAACGATTCGCTTCCTTTCCTACCATTCTCCCATTCCCTCACATCAAGTTGCGAAATTAATTTCTGAAATATCTCCAATGTTTTTCATTCTTCTTTTAATTTTTTAGCCGAGTTTTCAACTTGAAAAATATACCTACTATTTTATCAAATGTAAAGAAGAGAGAAATATTTTTCCGGAAATGTTGAGTTTTTTTTTTAATACCAATCTTGAAAAGTAGATGGCTAAAATGTTGGATTTTCTCGGTTTGCGACTCTAATTTCCAAATTATCTCAGCAATAATTTTTATAAAATACTTCAAACAACAGCATGAAAAATAATCATTCAATTCCATGCAATATTCGCGGACAAGTTTTAAGATTAAGTTGATCTTTTTTTACTAATAAGATACCAAAACTAACCTTCATGAACGTAAACTTATAAAACGGTAAATGAGACTTGAGCCAGTGTGAAGGCGAGGTGTTCACACTGTTTCATATGAGATCAAAAAGGAGAATTTTGAGTTATTTGCTTTATGATGTTTAAAGTACCTACATTTCCACACCTAAAATCAACTCCCTTGCTCTAGTTTCAGGTGCCATAGAAAGGAGATTTAAAAAACAAATTATTTTCCTTAAACAATAAAAAGAGGAGATACACAGTATTTTTTACTGATGAAATTTTTCTTCCACGCGTTATCAAGTATTTTGTTCAAAATGATAGCAATTTATTGAAATTTCAATTCATATGCAAAAATTTTTACTTACATTTATTTCATCTAAGATTTTTTACCCGCGCACTGAAAAATCTCAAATTCGACTTTGTAGAATCAAAGATATAGAGAAACAAAATATGCCACGAGACATAAATAATTTTCGGTTCCACTTTTTCAATTATTTTTTAAATTCAATAAGAATGAACAAAAAATTATTAAAGAAAAAAAAAAAACAATTATACTTCTAGAATGTTTTAAAATAACAAATTGGAATCTCCGTGTTGACAGCAATTTGCTCTCTGCTGCTCGCACACCCTTAACCATAATTAAACACATTGCAGGTACCTACTTACTTAATGTTTAACATTCATTTATGTCTCTTCGTCACATGTAGTACTTGATGCAGATTTGCGGAAAAGAAATAAGCCAAAAGTTACGAGAAATAAAATGCGTTTGAAAAGCTTTGGTACACGTATGCGAGTGGATAAGTAGATGTAGAATTAATATATACACTTGCGATTGGGTTTTACCGAAGAGTGAGCGGTTTGTAATGATAATGAATTCCACTCAATATGTTGTCTTTACCAGTGTTGCTGTTTACAACATTTTCGTTAATGAACGCAATTGTGGTTGTTTATGAAGACTGAATCATACATCTTGTACACTCGACAAAAAAACAAAAACAAAGTATGAAAAATTTCTTTTTTTCAATACCAATCTTTTTTTCTAAAATTTTATATTTATGTTTCAAGTCTTTATTTTTTCCACTACAAATAAAAAGAACAAAAAAAAAAAAAACAATGGACAACTTATAATCAAAATTTTTACGAGTCACAGTGCTTTCCTCTTCTTCAAGGCTATAACGTGTACCACGAGCGGATCGCCAGCACTAAAAACCCACCGATAAAATGCGTGTACTGTTATCTCGTTTTTGCCGTTTTATTGTAATCTCCATCAGGATATCTTTGAACCTTCACTGCTTTATGATTTCAAAATTATATTTCCCTGTTTTAATTGCTCGAAAAATTTTAACTAACGTAAGAATACATACTGGTAATGACCATGAATTTTGATTCAAAAAGTGTTCTTTATCAAGACATGCCTGAATTGAAAACCATTCTTCATTTTTGCTTCTTTAGGTTGCTTTAATGAGGTATTTATTATTATTATTATTTTTTTATTATTTATAATTTGCTTTTGTTATAAGTATAATTGCTTTCGATGTGAATGTGAGATTTGTTTCTTTCTTTTTCAATTGTTGATTTAGTACATGGTATACCTATTACCTTGTTTCTTTTAAAAATAAAAAATACAAGTTGAAATTTGAAAATGTTTTTATTTTCATTCATTTTAAACATAATGCAGGAGCACAATAAAAACTTGATTCATAATGTTAATGATTTAATGTTACATACCATGCGCAATTAATTACTTACACACCAGCGCAAAAATGTTCAAAAATTCATTCATGTAATTTTGAAATAAGCATTTTTAACAGGAAATTGTGGGTTTATTTTTATTTTAAATTAATTTAGTAACATAATTGAATTACGAGCGGGGGTAAAAGACCATTTCAAAACGTATGACACTATCTTGTAAATTTTGAAAAACTAGTTTCAACACATTTTTGCGCTGGTATGTAAGTAATCATTTGCGCCCACACAGTATACACTAAACTAAACAAGGATTTAAAAAAATAAAATGCTTTGAATAAAAAAAAAATTACGCAATGAAAATTATAAATCTTATTTCAGTTATTTCCATTGGAAGCGTTTTTTTCAAAAATAACACAACGAAATGATTAGAAATTACAATATGTTGTTATAGAAACTTGTTAAAGGGCATTTAGCATTCAATTTTCCAATTTTTTTATTTCTTTATTTTAAAATCAACTTTTTCCCATTTACCAACTTATTTTCTAAAGCACCGCTTTAAGGTAGTGCTTTGGAAAATAAGCGGGTAATTGCGAAAAAGTTGATTTTAAAATAATGAAATGGAAAAATTGGAAAAAAAATGCTAAATGCCCTCAAAAAAGTCTCTAAAACAATATGAGGCACGTTAAAAAAAAAAAGTAAAAAGTAAGTAAGTAATTTAAAATCATTTCATTGTGTTATTTTAGAGAAAAACACTGCCAATGAAAATTATATCTTATTTTCATTGGCGGCGTTTCATTGAGGAATAGATTATCATCTATTCCATTGGACGATATCCTTCTCCTTCGAAATCACTTCGAAATATTGAAAGATTTCGAGTTTTAGATAATTGACATATTTCATTCTTTATTTGCAAAATGAAAAAGCAAATTAATACCTAGGTGGTAATAAAATAATGGAAAATCAAGGTGCATTTCCCCGGCACCCCCACTCCGGAATTTGGAAATGAAACTTAGTGCATTTGTTTGTGCTACGTTTGTGCTGGTTTGTACCGCAAACCCCGTCGTTTGTGCTACTCTCCTTCTCGAGGTATACCCAAAACAATTTGGGGGTGCTGGGGAAACGTCCGCACCCCCACCTCCGCCAACGGGGTTGAAACTGGGCGCAATCGTTTGTGCTACGTTTGTGCTGGTTTGTGCCACAAACCCCGTCGTTTGTGCAACTCTCCTTCCTGAGATATTCAAAAAACAAGTTGGGGTGCTGGGGAAATGAAAATTGAAAATGTGTATAAAAGGGTTGAAAATGATTCGATTGATTTGAATTTGATGGCAATCGTTTGTGCTACGTTTGTGCTATCGGATGCACTAATTTTTGTCTCTCCCCCCTTCCCTTTCCCCTTTTCCACTATTTCGGGTTAAGCACATAGGGAAATAACTCAAATACATATGTTAAGAAATGTTTTATTACCGAATACAATAGGAAAGACCATCGTAAACAACGTATTAAAAATTATCACCCATCCTCTATACCCGAACCCCCCTCGAAGTAGATCACAGCTCCCCAAAATCGGTTTCTTCAATATATCTTGATAGAGTTGAATTTTAGGACTAAAATTGTTGAATTACATTTTGTTCTACACTAAATTTCTTTTACTGCGATGTACTGAATATATTTACACCATGAATAAGAGGAGAGTAGTATAGCATTTCAAGCATAGAAGGTTTAGAGTGGTACTAAATTACACCAAAGTCCAAATGCATACATGTACCGACCTATAAAACACCAAAAAAATCATATTTGACCTCTTTAACTTGATTTGGTGGGGAGATATGGAAGATTCAAGAAATTTCATGACTCAAAACTTCCTCAAAAAGCCGTTTTTTGATCTAACTCCTCTCAATATACACTCAAGGAGCTGAAATTTGGATATGTCAGTATCCGTGACTCACTCTTTCATATGAAATCAAAAACGAAAAATTTGAGCTATTTGCCCGTTCTCCAGCCCCCCTCAAAATTTGAGTGATTCACCATTTTGAAATTTATCGAAAAAACAAAAAAACTATTTTTGCGCATTTTCAAGAAAAGTCCCTCACCAAGATCTTAACATAAGGAATTTCAATTTTTAATCTTTGAGAAATTTATATGCAAAAATCGTCAATCTGCATTCCAAAAAATCGTGTTTTTTCGCTTCTGTAGCCTCCAGATCGATACATAACCATAACCACACAGGGCTAGAAAGGTGCAATTTAAATCGTCAATCTGCAACTAATCAACCCCTAAGTAGGGCGATCAAGATGGCCTCCAATCGATCTGCCGATGCGCTAGAGACAAGTAAAAACTCAAATTGCACCCTTCCAGCCCTGTGTGGTTATGGTTATGTATCGATCCGGAGGCTACAGAAGCGAAAAATCACTTTTTTTTAAATGACCCTGCTTTGAGGACCCCTATCTCCCCCCAAATGATCCATGGGTTCTGAAATTTTGTATGGGGACTTTCAACTCGAAGTAAACCACCTCCCGAAATTTGATCAAAATTGAAGAGCATTTTTTTTTTACTCCACCCTAGTGCACATCTCTAATGCGATAATAAGTACATACCAGTCTTACCAACCTCCTCTTATTTTAAACATCAGGAATGTTCGCTCTCGGGGGTACCAGAATCAATTGGGGATATTGTATGATTTTTTTGGTGTTTTATAGGTCGGTACATGTATGCATTTGGACTTTGGTGTAATTTAGTACCACTCTAAACCTTCTATGCTTGAAATGCTATACTACTCTCCTCTTATTCATGGTGTAAATATATTCAGTACATCGCAGTAAAAGAAATTTAGTGTAGAACAAAATGTAATTCAACAATTTTAGTCCTAAAATTCAACTCTATCAAGATATATTGAAGAAACCGATTTTGGGGAGCTGTGATCTACTTCGAGGGGGGTTTGGGTATAGAGGATGGGTGATAATTTTTAATACGTTGTTTACGATGGTCTTTCCTATTGTATTCGGTAATAAAACATTTCCCAACATATGTATTTGAGTTATTTCCCTATGTGCTTAACTCGAAATAGTGGAAAAGGGGAAAGAAGGAGGGGGGAGAGAAAAAAATTAGTGCATCCGATAGCACAAACGTAGCACAAACGATTGCCATCAAATTCAAATCAATCGAATCATTTTCAACCCTTTTATACACATTTTCAATTTTCATTTCCCCAGCACCCCCAACTTGTTTTTTGAATATCTCAGGAAGGAGAGTTGCACAAACGACGGGGTTTGTGGCACAAACCAGCACCCCGTTGGCGGAGGTGGGGGTGCGGACGTTTCCCCAGCACCCCCAAACTGTTTTGGGTATACCTCGGGAAGGAGAGTAGCACAAACGACGGGGTTTGCGGCACAAACCAGCACAAACGTAGCACAAACGAATGCACTAAGTTTCATTTCCAAATTCCGGAGTGGGGGGTGCCGGGGAAATGCACCTACTTGATGCATTGGAATGAAAAGCTTTCATTTACTTTGGTGATTACCATACAGCTCCAAAAAGACCACATGTTATCAACTTAGATTCTAAGCAGAAGGCGAAAAATGATTTTTTTTTGGAAAATTTGTGTTTGAAAAATAATAAGAAATTTATCATTGAACGTTGATAATGTTCATTGCAGTCATTTTTTCTGCATAAAAAGTAATTCAAAAATGGAAAGAAAATAGTAAAAAGGGCAAAAAATCAACTTTTCTTACTTTAAAAGCAATAGAATTATTTAAAAGAAATAAGCATTTTTAGAAAAATAGGGCTAGACACCAGTACCAGTACCGTACTGACCGCAGCGAAATCTCGATACCAAATACCGGTACCGTACCAACCTTTGAGTATTAATATAGTAATACTCAAAGGTACCAACCACGGCGAAATTCTGATACCGAATACCAGTACCGTATCAACTGCGGTGAAATCCCAATACCGAGTAATGGTACCATACCAACCGCGGTACGATCCCGATACCGAGTACCAGTACCATACCAACAGCGGTGAGATCCCGATACCAAATACCAGTACCGTACCGACTACAGTGAGGTCCCGATACCGAGTACCGGTACCATACCGACCTCAGTAAAATCCTGATACCGAGTACCAGTACCGTACCAACTGCTTGTAATACCACCGGTACCCAACCCTGATGGAAATCGACCACAAAATGTAGACTATGATCAAGGTTGTAAAGGATTCGAATCCATTTTCGTATTCGAAAAAATGGATTCGAATCCACTAAAAGATAATGGATTAGTATTATGATTCGAATCCAAAAAAACTGTTCGGATTCATAAACAAATTCGAATCGTTTTGATGGATTCGACGGATTCGTTCATTGTTTCGTTTTTATTTCGGTTACTGGCGTTACTATTATTTAAAAAAAAATTATCTTTGGTTTTGCGAATCATTCATTTGAAATTTCGAATATTCGAAAACAAAATTGAAAATTCTATATTGAAAGTAAAATTTTAATAAAAGAGAGAAAAAGACGAGAACGGGAATGGGATAGGAATAAGAATAGGATGTAGAAAATTTTGAAATTTCAATTTCGAATTATTTTACTATTTTTACTTGAGTTGAATGGTGAAATGTGAAATTTTCTTAAATGGATAATTATAGTAAACTTGTGGAGGAATCGATCAACGATCCTCCACCACCTCCTGAACCTGATCTCATTCCTCAGCCGGCTCAGCTATCAAAAAACAATGAGTTTAACCGGCCTAACGATAACGACGACGCGGAATCTGTTGGTATAAGCATGAGTTCGAAAAGTAAAAGTAGTCGAAGTTCGAATTCGAGTACAGCAACTGTAAAAATCATTATTACTTATTGAACTTACTGAAGCAACAAGCAATTAAATATTCGGAAAAAATTCATTTTTTTCAGAGTTTACTTTAATCGTCTTTAAAATTGAAACTTTAGTACAGTGGTAGGTACTAGGTATAAGCCATTTTTTGCTCTTTTTTTTACCATTTCACCGAGAAAATGATGGATTCGTGGATTCGAAGATTCGTGGATTCGAATCAGGAAAACGGATTTATTCGAATTCTATTCGAATCCAAAAAAATGCAGTGATTTGTGGATTCGGATTCAAATCCAATTTTAGGTGGATTCGTTTCAACCTTGACTATGATGGAGATAACAAAATAAAGCGTCGGTTAATGGCACTGAATTTTTCACAGAAAAAGTTGAACCTGTGTTTTTTTATAGAACCGTTTATAATAGCCAGTGAATCAGGTAATGAAAGATTCACTGGGTTTCAGTGAAAAGTTGAAATATTTTAACTTTTCAGTGAATTTCTACAGTGTCAAACATTTGTTCGTTCATGTTACTCTGTTATCGCTTTGAAGTAATGGGGATTTTTTGGGTAGTTCTAGCCATTCAGTGAAAATTTCACTGACCTAGTCAGTGTCATTATAACCGGCTCTTAATAGTACACGCATTTTATTTGTGCAAAGAATGGATGAATTTTATCGGTGGCTCTTTGGCGCTGGTGATCCACTCGTATTTTCACACTATAACGCGTGGGGTTAGAATCAGTGTTGTAGGAACAAACCAAAGAACAAGAACGAAGAACAACAAGAACGGAGAATTTTTATTGTTCCTGAGGAACAGGATCAAGAACGAGAACATAAAAGTGATGTACCTGAAGAACAAAGAACAGAACGAGAACAGAATATTTTCAAACTGAAAGATCAAAGAACAAAACGAGAACCAACTAATGAACAATGTTGAGGTACAAAAACAAGAACAAGAACGATGTAATTTTTTGTTGTTCTTCGTTCTTTTGAAAGTTCATGATTTATTATAAAATTAATAGATATCATGAAGGGAAAGAGAATTAAGAAATTTATACTTCAGGCAAGTGTTACATATACCTATATAAGTATATTTTTTTTTAATTATTAGCTTCAATTAATTGATTTTCAATTTCAACAACAACATTAACTGTAAACACGTTATCAAAAAAAAAAAAGAAAGAAAGAAAGAACAAAAGAAAAGTTGAAGAACGAGAACAGAACGAAGAACGAACAAGAACGAGACCATAAAGGATTGAAAGAACAAAGAACAGAACGAGAACAACATTATAAAGAATTAAAAGAACGAAGAACGGAACGAGAACAGTTGAAACATTGAGAATAAGAACGAGCCAGGAACATGATCAAATGACTGGGTCTTTCCAGGAACGAGAACAGGAACAAAAACAGACCTATGTTCGTTCCTACATACAACACTGGTTAGAATACAAGAGTAGTATCGTAAATTTTACAGGAGAAGGAAAACTAACTTTGTCAGGGCTGTGTAAGACGAATTATTAATTCCCTCGAATTTTTTTTTTTTTTTAATGAACAGTGTAACCATTTGAAAATATAGAAAAATTACCACATTCATCTTTTCCCTTTTCATTTTTTTGTAAATCAAGTTTGAAAATAATTAAATGGAGATACGACCATTGTATTCTACTATTCTATCTATTTTTGATTTCAGGAGGTAGTACATCCATTTTAAAAAACCAAATGCGGCAATTTTTTTTTGGAAAATTGACACTATAATACATAAAAAAAATTAAATTTGAGGCATATGATAAAATAATTTTTTTTTTAAAAGTAAAACACAAATCACAATAAATTTTCATTGTACTGAAGAAAAAAAAATATTATATGAAGTAAAATTAAAAATTGAAATATCATAGCAATTTCCCAACTTCTTCTCAAATAAAATAAAAAATTAAAATATTGTAATAATTTCTTCTTCTTCTTCTTCGAGGAGTTCTACAAAAGCCCAAACATCCTTTACTTTTCCTGAATGTGGCAATTCAGTATAGTACGAGTTGTATCTTTCAGGGATGATTTTCATATTTTGCTGTTGGAATGGGCAACTTCTTATCATTTTTTTTTCCAACACAATCTTTTGAAAATCGATGGCAGGCTTCCTTGAACTGAGACAAACTTTGAAAATTTCTTCTTCTTGTAACGAGTACTTAATGGTGGTTAAAAAACGAACCAACAAAATAAATATTATTCAACTTCGGGACGCTTTATTTTTACATTTTCATGCTTTCAAAATCACTATCACAATAATAATTATTAATAAAAACTCGAGTAAAGCATGCTGTAGATACAAAAATAATTTTCCCAATCTGGATATACGACACTTGTATTCGAGGGAAATTTAGGATCTTTGTACATACGATTTTTTTTAAGTAAAATTTTTAATATTTAACTAATTTTTAGCTAATTTTTGAGTTTTTCACCAGAAAGAGGACATTTTACAGAATGATAATTAATCAACATGTCAAAATTGCTAAAAATGTGATATAGGACTGTTGTATTCTAACCCCACGACTAGATGGACCAAGCTAGCAACAAGCAAATGCCAACCCAAAAATGGTGATACATTACACAGATTTTCTCAGAACACTCGTGACTAAACCCCAAATGCGCATGCGCAAATTTCATCGATAGTACTGCTTAAAATCAAAATAACATGAATGTGATAAGGGACTTCAAGCATGAGCAAGATATAAAGTTGCAACGAGTGTTCCGACTCTGATGCATGTAATGTTTCACCGCAGTTTTCCTACACGTAACTCGGTCCATCTAGTATATAGTCAAAGCAATAACCTCATATTTTTCTCTCTCCATATCATTTATATTAATACTCAAAGGGCGAGATATGTGTTAATCGTTATTACAGTGTGCAGAATGCCTAAATACCCACAGCACATACCACTGCGCCATCGAGAGCTCAGCAACAATACTTAATCATTCCATAGCATATATAAGCGTTGGACGCATTCATCTAGCTGTGCTACTTTATGATAACCGATACTACGGAGCCATTGTTTTGCACATTTGGTCGTCGATTGAGCCTCTGGTTGTCCACTATGACTTCATCTTCAATACTAATCAAATTCCTACTTTCATCAACCTACTATTTGAAATTTCAATTTTCAACTATGTGTATATTTTAAGGACCATTTTGACCAGTTTTTCAGCACCTCATTCCTTAAATTTGTCCTTGAGTAAACACCATGTAGATTTGAGATTTTGTGTGCTTAAACATCACAATGATATTCGTATTTACGCAAAATTTCAAAATTTCTACCTTTTTTCATTCTCAAACTATAGTGAAAAAAAAAAAACAACAAAAATAGTGAAACAAACCAACTAACCAACCATTAAACTACTTTTTCTGAACGAAGGCAATAGCGGTATTCAACGCGCTTCGTAGCGGTGAAGATTGCTCGAAAAAAAAAAAAAAAAACATGAATTTCCAATAATTCTGCGAAAAATAGTTCTAGTACGATTTTTCAGGTCTAAGCACGAAGAATTTGCGTTGAAACTTGAAAAACTCGTTTTCACGAATTCGCTGGTCATTATTTTCAGGATACGGCATTGATGGCTATATTTATGTACATCAACATATTTTCGTAATACCTACGTAGTATAGGATATAACAGTGTGGATTTTTTCCAAAATATCGTTTTATTTTTTTTTTTCTACATCAGTCAACACCTGTCAACATCAGTTAAGCATAACTTCACGAGGTACGAATGTATATTTACTTGAATTATCTATAGAATTTTAATATCATAAGTTGAATTTATCTCGGCCTAGGTTCACATAAATTTTTTTCTCGTTTCATTTGCTTGTTTTTTTATCCACTCCTTTTTTGATAATGTCGCAGGAATAACATAAAGTTATCGTGTTGGTACATTTGATAGTAGGCTCATTCTCATAAACATCTACTTGAGTAAACGTATAATTGCTCTGTATTTATTTATAATGTACAGTTGCTGATATATTAAACATATGAAGACACGTTGCTAGATAGGTATGAATGGAAATTTTGAGTGAACTACGTACAATAACCGATTGAAGTACAAAATTCAGATAAACATTATTATCCACCCGTAACTTATTTATCATCACTTACGGTCAGTGGTGGTTGATATTTCGTACTCCACATTTGTTTTCTAACAAACATTTTAAAGTTGACTACTTTCTTTTTTATGTTGGTATTTGTTTTGTTGTCTCCTTTCTGTTTCAATTCAACAGCAAGAAAAACAAGTATATGTGCTAGGTAGGTATAAATAATTAGCTACATCTTCTTTCAAGAATAATGTGAGAGATACCCTAATATTAGAGCTTTTAGCATGTGATTGTATTTTATAAAAAATAAAAAAATAAAAAATATAGTAATATTTTTACGCATTTAGCTTCAGGTTAATTATATATTCACACGTATGCATCAGGCAATTGTGGGAGAAATGTCCACTTTTTTTGGGCGTTTATAACTCATTCACTAATTATACCAATTGCGATAAAGTTTAGTCATAACCTAAAAACTTCGTGCGCTTCTGCATATGCAACAATGTTCGGGCCATTTTTAATATCAACAGAAAAAAACGTGTTGGGAATAAAAAGGTTTTATGTTTAGCCATCTTCATTTTCCATGGTGGAGGGGGAAAAAATGTCCTACCGTTTTCATGAAATTTTGGTGTTTGCATCGAATCGAAATAGTTTTGACATTTTCAGGACTAGTCAATCATTTTAGGGAGGGTCCATAGGTTTTTTTAAAGTGGAGCAGTTTCCGAAAAAATCATTGTTTTTCACTATTTTGACTCCCAAAAAAAAGTGTGGAAGGGCCGAAATTTATTCCTACGTTATTTGTATCTAGATTATTATTATTTTTTAGTGCTCTACAATTCTATTAAAATTTGGTACTTTTGAGAAAATTAGGTATTTTTTTTTTTTTTTTTCAAAAAATTCCTTTTTCTTGCATTTTGATTCCCCAAAAAAAGTTTGAGGAACAAAAATTTGTACTTACAGTTCAAGATTAAAGACGCTAAATCAGACTTAACGAAGGGTAAATCGGTAAACCTTACCCCCCTTCCCCCTATTGAGAAAAAATGTATTTGCTCAAGATTAATTAAGATAAACAAAAAAAAGTTCTTCATCTTTTGAGTACTGTTATTGAACCAACCTTTATTCAATATCATTTTACAACTTCAAAAGAGTACAGAACAGTGATTTGACCGCGTAGCCAAATATTATTATTAGATACAGAAAAAAACAAGAAGCGATTAAGATCGCTATCATTCGCGACATTCTCGACAATTAAAGAAAAAAGAAATAATTCAAAAAAAAAATTTTAATTATTACGTTTCGAGCGGATATAATTTTATAGTAGGTCAAATAAGAACACCCGTATTGGCTTAAACTTTTACAGAACGAACAACGCCATCACAACTTTTAATTAATTCATCTCCTTTCCCCTTTTTCTATTTGCTTCTTAGAAGATATTTTGTATCTTCCAAAAGTACTGTTTCACCAATGGAGAGAATGCGAGGAGCTGAACTTTGCTTTGAATTTATTATCCTGTTCTATTCGTGCAAATTTAATACATAATCGTTTACTCATATAGTCCAAAAATGATCGAAAATTTTTTTTCTGATTCCCCATATTTTGCAAAGTTCATTTTTGGTAATCGAAACCAGTGGCGTAAATACCCGGGAGATGGGGGAGGGGTACTAATTTTTTATTTCGAATTGGAAAGTATGTGTGATTTCAATTGATATCGAGATCGACCAGCGTTGGGTAAAGAGTAATTGTTTTCAACCCTTTGAAGAGTTAACTTAGAGTTCAACTAAGAGTCAACTTTTTGCGTTTTTTTAGCTGAGTTTTTAACAAAACGATAGCTATTACAGCCTACCTGATTTGGGAAGGGAAGGTCGGGGGAGGGTGGGGTCTTCAAATCTTTGCGTTTCAGACCATTTGTAATCATCTGGCAAATGTCCAACTTTTTGGTATATATATATATATTTTTTTCCCCCACGCGTAGCGCCGGCGAGTATTCATAAAATTCACTCAAAATTTGGTGAGGAACTCTTCTTGAAAATGCGCAGAAGTATTTTTTTGTTTTTTCGAAAACTTTCAAAATGGCGGATCACTCAAATTTTGAGGGGGCTGGAGAAGAGGAAATAGCTCAAATTTTTCGTTTTGATCTCATATGAAAGAGTGAGTCACGGACACCAACATATTTAAATTTCAGCTTCCTAAGTGCATTCTGAGGCGAGTTAGCAAAAACCGTTTTTGAGAAAATTGCGTTTTTTGTGTCACTCACTTTGCGCAGGCTGGTGTGGATAAAATTCGCTCAAAATTCGGTGAGGAACTCTTCTTGCAAATACGCAAAAATAGTTTTTTTTTTTTTCGATAAATTTCAAAATGGCGGATCACTCAAATTTTGAGGGGGCTGGAGAAGGGCAAATAGCTCAAATTTTTGTTTTTGATTTCATATGAAAGAGTGAGTCACGGATACTAACATATCCAAATTTCAGCTTCTTGAGTGCATATTGAGAGGAGTTAGATCAAAAAACGGCTTTTTGAGGAAGTTTTGAGTCATGAAATTTCTTGAATCTTCCATATCTCCCCACCAAATCAAGTTAAAGTGGTCAAATTTTGTGTGTGAGGTTAGTTGGTGACCACAATATGACCTCTTGAATTTGGATCAAAATGGATTCAAAATGGCGGATTATCAAAATTTTGAGTAGAGCTTGAGGAGCCTCAAGTTGGTAAAAATGTAATTAATATGAATTCATATGGTTATTGGGGATAAGTTGTATACTATATCCCGAATTCACTTCCATACATGATGTTGGAGGGGGAAGGCGGGGTTACCAACCTAAAATAGTGGTGGGGGTACAGGAGGGGTCGAAAATTTTTTATTGCTGTGTCATATGATAAAATGAGCCCAAGTGACAAACGTATTTTGATTTTAGCTTCTCAGTGATTTTGGAGGGGAGTTAGAGCAAAAAACGGCTTTTGGAGGGGAAATTGCTGCAGGAAATTTCATGAATCTTCCATATCTCATCACCAAATCGGCCTAGAATGGTCAAACTTTGTGTGTAGGATTAGTTTGTGACCAGAATATAACCACTTAAATTTGAGTCAAAATGGATCCAAAATGGCGGATTTACTAAATTTGAAGATAATTTGAGGACCCTCAAATAGTTATAATTTGAGAAATATGCGTTCGCATGATTATTTCATGGCAAGAAATACTACATTTGTGTCAAATTGAACTTCTTAAGTGTTTTTGGAAAGGATAGGGTAGGGGTTTTCAGACTTGGTATTGGGTGTGGCCTGTAGTGATGAACAGTTGAGCGTAGTTATTACTAAATCAAAAGAAGCCCCAGTTAAAAACTCAGCTCCAGTAATGCGGCATGGCTGCTTACGTTTTTTTTTTTTTTTTTCTTCAAGAGTTGAAAAGACCAGAGTTGAAGTAACTCTTTAGAAAGAGTTGCTTTATTCAGCGAGTTTCCTCAACTCTTTTTCAACTCTTTTTTCTTGAAAAAAAAAAAAAAAATGAAAAATGAAAAAAAAAATACAGACAGTGCAATAATTGGGCAACTTGCAATTCTATACTTTTATAATACAATCTACTCGTTGAAATAGGTTGGGTAAAGACTTTAGACATCTTTGACTACATACTAGATGGACCGAGTTATGTACGTAGAAAAACTGCGGTGAAACATTACATTTTACATACATCAGGGCACCTATTGGGATCTTTCTGCGAAAGAATTGGTACCTGGTGGTGAAACGATGCAGGGCACCTATTGGGATCCTTCAGTGAAAGAGTTGGTACCTGATGGTGAAACGATGAACTACTGAAAACGGGGATTTCAATAATTTGATAAAGTATCATTATTGGCAATGAATTAATAATTGTGGTACTGAATTGAATTATTTTAAATAAAATTAATTGTTTTTTGCTCAATGGTAATGATAAATTGAATTCCAGTGTTATTGTTACGAAATAAGTGATTATTTTTCATACACTTACCAATGACTAGTGATACAATTATCACGAATATCATGAATACCATGCGAAAGAATCTCATTTATAAACCAAAATGATGGATAAGTATTAAATTAGCCAAACCCAATTTATTCATTTCGTTTATTTGATTTATTTTCAAATAATTTAAACATTTCACTGTGCGAGTCTACAACTGGCGGCAAAAATTCCCTGTTTTCAGAACTGATAATACCATTTAAATGTAAATACGACACTAGCGCGCCACTGCTCTGAAGGGTCCCAATAGGATTTTTACTTATATTGAAAAAAAGGAAAACCGTCATTTAAACATTTTGATGTTTATTCAATCTTCTCCTTGTACAGAATGATGAAACAAATTAGAATACATCTCGCAGAACGAAAACTTTAAAAGGAATCACAAAAAAAAAACATACAATAATGAGAAAGTATTAAAAAGAAAACATATAAACTCTATAATATAGATAGCGCTCATAACCTAAATAGTATACTGGGTGACTACTTGATTCGAGCACCCAAGCGAAAAAATTAGCTAAAATGTGAATAAATTCAAAACATATATGTATTTTTGACAATGAAAGTATAAATTAAAATTGTGTATTTCATTGATAAACACTTTTAAGCATTAAATAAATATTATTTATGCCATTTATTGTTCTTAATATCATTCAAATATGTAATTTATTTCTATGAGGGAAAGATTTTTGCGCTAGGGGTGCTCGAATCAAGTAGTCACCCATTATAATATAGGTAAGAAAAGAACAAAAATTACACTAACGTTGTTACGTAAATCCCAATATCCCCCCATGACAACGACATCCTTAAAATTATAAAATAAACTCCAATTAAATTGGAAAGTTGAACTCTAATAAAAACAATTGAAGAACATAAAACATAATAAAAATAATTGAAATTTATAAAAATAATGGTTACATCATATAAGACCTTTAAACATTAATATTTTGAACAATAAAAGGACGCAACTCCAAAAACGTTTTATGAGCACATCATCAATATACACAAAAATAAAAGGAAGGTCGGATAGAACAGATTGCATAAAGCGTTGAAACGTAGCAGGAGCATTGCGTAGACCAAACGGCATCCTTTTGTATTTGTAAAACCCCGTGCATGTTATGACTGCAGTTTTTTCAATATCTGTAACATTTATGGGTATATTATGAAAAGCGCGTACAAGATCAAGATTATAAAAATACATAGAGTTTCTTAAATTATACGTTGCATCTATTATTTGCGGTAACGGATAACGGTCTGGCTTTGTTCTTGAATTTAGCAACCGCTAATCTCCGGCAACTCGACGTAGTTTTCCATTTCTACGCACAGGAACAACTGGTGATGCCCATTGCGACTTAGAATGTCTTACGATACCTGCTTTTAACATGGTTTGGAATTCCCGATTAACCTCTTTCGCTATGTCCGGCCTCAGACGTTTTGGTTTCTAGTATATAGGTGGCCCTTCAGTCTCGATGAAATGGCACACCTCATGCGGCGGATTTTCATCGTATTGAGGTGGCCTGAGTAATCCTGGGTACTTTCACAACAACTCATTGACGTTTTTATTTGGGTGAAGCTTATCAGTTGTTATTGAATGCACACTTTGTTGCTTTAGTGTGTCTAGTTGGCACGGTGAGCTACATAATGTATCTCCATCGACCAAATGCTTGCGCTGCAAATCTGGTAGTAAGTGGAAAGCGCTCAAGAAATCTGCCCCTATGATAGGTGTGACGACATCTGCCACAATAAAATTCCATCTGAACTTTTTGGGTAGCCCAAAATCCAAGGCCATTTCTTTCAATCCATACGTATAGATGCGCGAACCGTTTGCTGCAAACAACTTATACAGACAATATTTACTATAAGGTTGCGAACTTTTTTTGATTACCGACATGTCCGAACCTGTGTCGATTAAGAATGATGAACGAGTGTATTTATCTTCGACATACAAGCGCAGCGATGAATTTTTCGAGAGTCGTTCCGCCGCGCAAATTTTAACCCTTGGATTCAGTTTTCCGACATATCATCTGCTTTATAGAAATATCGACAATTAAAATTACACTTACGCGCATTCTTTCCAAATTTATCATGGTAATAGCATAACCCGTTATATAGTTTTGGAGCTTTATCCTCTCTAAATGAAGTTGGCGTTCGATTATGTTTGTTTGAAAACGACCATCTATTTTTCACCTGTGATCTGGATCTGGACCTGCTCCGATCCTCACGTTCTGCTCACACTGCTGCCAATTCGGCCATCATTTCTCGTACTGCATTTATAACGAGTAATTCCGTACTTGATGAAGATTGTACACTTGGCGCTCCAGCTCTGGAATTTTTGGACTGTAAATCCCAAATAAGATCGGCCTGCTTGGCCAGTTCGGTGATGTCTAGGTTTAAACTTGGTGCTATTAACATGCGCGTATTTTTAGGTATTCGTCCTAGCCATATTTCTTTCATAACTTCGGCACTTATAGTCTTGCAGGCTAAATTAGAAATTTTTTCCAGTACCTGTTTAGGTTTGAGATTTGCACTAAACATCTAGTAATGAGGCGTCGAGTAATTTCCGCAGCTTCTGCTCTTCAGTTTCGCCATAGGCTTTTAACAGCTTAGCTTTTGCTTTTGTATATAGTTGTTGCTCACTTTCGCCAGCTGCGACTATTGATTGAATCTTTTCTAGGTGATTCAGTTTCAACGTTTGTAACAGACACGTGAATTTCTGAGTTTCTGACTCCACTTAGTTATTATGAAACATGGCTTCAGCCGTCATAAACCACAACTCCGGGTTTGACTCTGAAAAATCTAAAATTTTGAGTTTTGTGGCGGCATTTACCTGGTTGGCGCCGTTAACGGGTTCATCTGGCATTTTAGCACGAGAAGCGATACGTTTTAATACTTAAAATTTGCGTATATCGAACAGAAACGTAGAATACGATGGAAAAAGTAGAGAAAAAGTAACCAAAATCTTCACTTTACGTAGGAAAAAAATCATAAAATTTTTACTTTGTGCAAGAAAAGTCATGAATCACGGTCGCCAGTGTAGGGAAAAATCAACGATATGACGTTACGACGTTATCTCATTACCGTTTAATAGCAATCTGGTAACATGCAATAACTTAATATGTGGTGTACCTATTATCTATAGTATCTACTCCTGCTACATAGTACATACCCATAACATATTCTCTTGCATTGTCACATTGAAATAATTTTATTTTTACTCCAGGAAAATCAGCCTCAACCTTTTTTACACAATCATTAAATGACTCATACACTTGATTTCTCGATGCAATTGTATATATAAATGTATAATTTGACATATTATCTATGAAAGAAACTACATATTGCTCACCTGTTCTTGGATTTTCTATTAAAGGCCCTAAAACATCAGAAGATACGATTTCTAAGATTTGAATTCCTTTCTCTTTCTTTTGTTTGAGGTACACGATGAGATTTTGCTTTCTTACAAATATCACAATCTTTTGCTAACTTTGTGTTAAACTTTATTTTAGGCACACCTTCAGCTACTTCACTCAGTTTTTCGAGACATTTGAAAGACATGTGAGCCATACAACTGTGACATAGGAATTAGGGGGTACCCAATTCTTTGAGAAAATACGGTAATTTACCGTATTACTGCGAGCGCACAACTGATAAAATCCTCCCAACATCCTGGCATCGTGTGCTCGCGTGTGTATTTAAAACTCTATGTAGGTATGACCAGCGTTTCTCTATGGAAACTAGTTTTACCTACTGATAATGAATCGCCAAGCGTTTGGTTGTGAGGCTCATGCCTCGGTTGTTATATAGACCTCGGAGTGTAAACATCTTTGTCAAAACGCGCGTGATATTAATTGTGTAAAACTTTCGTTTATTCGATTTTTATTTTGTATGTGTAAAAACTTTTAACCGTTATCGCGCGAAAGCGGTGAAATAATATTGTGGTGTATAAATACGGAAGATCTCCAATATCCACATTCTATTAATGGTGGAAGAAGCTTAAAGAAGATCCGTCTACAAAGTTAAGTTTGTAGTTACTTAGTGTAGTATAGGGAGTAGGTGCCTGCCTTTATATATAAATAGAAAATAAAGACTGTTTTCGCCATTGGGCGTTTTTCTTTTTATTTCATTTAGTTAGGTAGGTTACCTACCGACATAGGGTACGTGGTAACACGACCCATGTCGAGAGGTTTACCCCTGGAAAATTTCCAGCTGCCCCCTTCACACCTTACCTCTGCGTGGTAAGGTGGCTTGTATGATGGCCTTACGCCACACAACAATGCCACAAAAGTGATAATTCTTCATTCATACTAAATATTGTTAATGCCTTCTGAATTTCATCACAAATTATTTTACATTCAACAATCTTAGCTCTCTTTTTCTTCCTGGCTATAAAAATAGACTCGTTTGTATATGGATTAAAAACATTAGCAATATCACGTTTAAACAAAATTTCACAACCAGCTTCAGTGATACAATCTTCAGATATCATACAATAATGAAAAGTTGGAACATACTCGTATTAACGTTACGAAATACAACATGATTTTCATTCTCATCTAAATTTTTTACCTTTACGTTGATATCACCCTGAAACTCAATTTTATGAAATTTACCATCTGCAGATTCCATTTCATTATTTTTAACATTACTAACATTATACATACCATCAGAAATATTAATAACATGATTCGTTGCACCCGTATCTAAAATAAATTCAATTTTTCGATTTTTTATGTCATTATTAATATTATCACTATCATTACCATTAACATATAATGAACTTTGCTCATTACTTCGTACAACCATAGCAAATGGAATATCTTTCTTCTTATCTCGTTGACGGGAACTTTCATCTTTACTCTTCAAGTTGATTTCATTTGTACTCAGTAATTTTGTTGACTCATTGGCACTTTGATTACTATTTGATATTGTTGAATTGTTCACATTATTAAATTTGCGACGACCGACGAACTTTAATGAACAATTTTTTGAAATATGGACATAACCTTGACAATTGAAACATTTTACATCTTGATGATTACTACGACCATCATTACTTTGCCGAACATTATCATGATAGGTACCGGTTATTTTTATAATTATTCCTTTGATTTTCATTTTGATAATTTTGGTGATTATTGTTATCATGAATGACGGTAATTATTTTGATGACCACCATTATATCGATTATTATAGCTCCTTGAAGTGAGAGCCTATTTTGATTTCTTTCATCACTATTCCTTTCATCTCTTTTAGAAAATTCAGCTGTTTCTCTAACTTTTGCTTTTAAATTTGTATTAGTTTTATTTCTTTGAGGCAATAATGAAAACCAAGATCTTACTTCATTAAATGTGCTGGGTAAAGATGTTCTAAACTGCTCCATTTCTTCTTTTTCATCTAAATTTCCTCCAGCAGTCCCATATCTTTCTGCTATATTTTCAAATTTTTCTATATATCCATCCATATTACCACCTTCTCTATATTGTAAACTATAAAATTCAGATCTTAATGCATCTTTTCCAACATCACTTTTCAGTTGATACAATGTTTTTAAATCTTCAACCATTTGCAATGCAGTAACACAATTTCTCAATCTCATTAAAACTTTTGGTGTCAATTGTTCAATTATATAACACATAGCACTATTATTCTTTTTTCTAAAATCTTTAAATTCGTCCGTTTTTCTTGCTTCAATACTTGCTGTTCTAAATTTTCGTTCTTCTTCACTCTGTTCAATCATGCTTTCAAGTTCTTCTCTTACAAGGCCATATTTTAAACGAACTAAGAAATCTTCCACATTTTTACGATCAAAAATTGATAATTTTGAAACAAAATTATTCTCCATTTTCAGGGCTGTTAACAATAACTAAAACTCTTAACCTTCACTCAAACTGACTCGTATTTTCACGCATTAAGAATATAACTGAATTTAACTTTAACTATAAATCCCCATTATGTGTAACTGAATAAAACTTAAACTAATATTTTCAGTCCCTGATACTGAATTAAACTTTAACTTAAACTTAAAAAAAATCGTTTTGGTTAAAGTCTCAAGCTAATTTCCAATTTTCTAATTTTGAACGAACATTTAGCGACTTGAGGTTCATTTTAGACCCTTTGCAATGCAGTCTCAAAGGGTCTATTTTCTATTATTAATGATCTTTTGTTACTGCGAAGAAATTATATTAAGTAGTTTTGAAAATTAAAATTTTAAATGTGAAATTTTAAATTAAATTCATTTTATATTTTTGTAAACGCTTAATTTATTGAATTTGGAAACTCTTATGTCTTATTTCATCTTTTCATCGTACATAAAAAGCGGATATGATATAATCGGTAACTACATTATTTCATTCTAACTTCAACTTCTTCAACTATTTTAAAAGAAGAATTAAACTTTAACTAACTTTAACTTTACCTTTTTTAACTATAAAGAAGAATTTAACTTTAACCTTAACTCTAAACTTTTATTTTATTTAAGTTAAAACTAGTTTACATCAACTTTAACTATAACTTAAACTTTAAGAGAAAAGAATAAAACTGATAACTTCAACTCTTATTTTTGTTTTGAAAGACTAAAACTTTAACTGAATTTATCTAATATACGTTTAAGTTAACAGCCCTGATTCGGGTATTAATTTGTTATGAATGTGAAAATAATTTTTGCAAAATTAAATAAGCATAATATATTTCCTATTTTTTATCAAGTTGGGGTTGAGGCTTGAAAGCAAAGGGTATCTTTCAGTTTTTTTCCATTTTGTAAATCCAGCAGCAATCTTTGGCCGAGAAATTATTCGACAACGTATAGTACTGTTAGTCTATTACATAGAGTCGGTTACTAGTAGGAATGGGATGAGAATATTCTTGCATTTTTGAGAACATTTTAGAATATTCTTTGAGTCTTGAAGAGAATATTCTTACATATTCTCATGGCATGCTGCATATCATTCATGATACTTGTAAGAATGAGTTAATCATAGCAAAATATTGAAAAAAATATATATTCAGTACAACCTTGGACCAGCTAATTTAAGATAGAAATTGCACTTATTGTAACTTATAAATTGTATATAAGTAAAAAATGGAAAATATTTTAAAATGGTAGAAAATTTCAAGTTCAACAAAACAAATTATAGCTCTCAGTGCATGGAGTATTTGAATCGACTTCTAACAAAAGGATAAAAAATTAAAATTTTGCATTTCATTGATAAACGCTTTTAAGCATTAAATAATATTCATGCTAATTATTCTTGCTAATATCATTCAAATACATAATTTATTTTTATGAGGAAAAGATTTTTGCATTTGGTGTGCTCGAATCAAGTAGTTACCCCATATAATGCAACATTTTTGAAGAATTATAAATTACTTAAATTACTGGTAAGTTACCGGTAAGTTACTGGTAAGTTACCCAAACTTAAATTACCGGTAATTTTGCATCTCTAGTTGGGGCAGACCTTTGACTATATACTAGATGGACCGAGCTAGCAACAAGCAAATGCCAACCCAAAAATGGTGATACATTACACAGATTTTTTCAGAACACTCGTGACTAAATTCTAAATGCGCATGCGCAAATTTATTTCGCGCTAATAGTGCGGCAAGGGGACATCGATAGTACTACTTAAAATCAGAATAACATGAATGTGATAAAGGACTTCAGCATGCGCAAGATATAAAGTTGCAACGAGTGTTCCGACTCTGATGCATGCAGAGGTGTTCCCGCTCACGAAAAATATGAGCGCGCTCCCGCTCCCGCTCTTAAAAAATGAGCGCGCTCCCGCTCTCGCTCCTAAAGAATGAGCGCGCTCCCGCTCCCGCTCTTAAAGAATGAGCGCGCTCTCGCTCCCGCTCATGAGCGCAGTTCCGCTCTCGCTCCCGCTCATGAGCGCAGTTTCGCTCCCGCTCTCGCTCAAAATATAAAATTACTAAACTATTATGTTGTATGTTCTTAAAACATGTTTATTTACTTTATTTCAAGCACAACTCAATATTTAATGGAGTTAAAAATTAAAATTATAACTTATTAGAAGTCAATAACAATAACCTATACTAGTTCTTCTCATTAGTAACTTAATAGCGCGCTCATTTGGCATAAGCCGAAATGAGCTCGCTCTCGCTTCCGCTCATATGAAATGAGCGCGCTCTCGCTCTCGCTCATACAAAATGAGCGCGCTCTCGCTCTCACTCATACAAAATGAGCGCGCTCTCGCTCCCGCTCATACAAAATGAGCGCGCTCCCGCTCCCGCTCACGAAATGCGCTCTCGCTCGTGAGCGGGAACACCTCTGGATGCATGTAATGTTTCACCGCAGTTTTCCTACACCTAACTCGGTCCATCTAGTGTATAGTCAAAGGGGCAGACAAAGTTTTCAGTATCTTCATTTGTTAAACCAAATCAAACATGAACATATTGTTAGCAAATGCAGCAGCGACGCCTATTTAATTGCTTGCTGTTATGGCACACATCGCACCCCTACTGCAACAACACCACATCTCAAAACACGTCAAATAACCGAAACTCAAGAAAATTGCTTTTTATTTGCTCTGTAAATAACGAAATACGAATTCAAATTCATTTTTTTTCATCGATCTTCGCTAATTTTTCACGTTCTTTCCAATGATAAGAGCAGATTTTCGCAACGCAAATGGACTGCATTACGCAACAATGTTCTAAGTGTAATGAGGCGCCATAAACTTTAACTACATCAAGTTTCTGATGTAATGTAAATTATAACAAAGCCAGTCAATCAAACTGAACAAATTTCGCTTGTTTGTCTTTGAAATTATTTAAATAACATGAATGATTTCATTCATTACTAGTTTTTCTCATTAAAAACGAAAATAAGATCGATCAACAAGTCTATGACGCCTCATTTCACTTGAAACATTGTTGCTTAATGCAGTCCAAATTATTTTTGGTTGTTTTTTGAGATGTGGTGTTTTTGCAGCCGAAGATTTTTTTTTGAGATCTAGTGTTGTTGCAGAACGAGAACATAAAAGTGATATATCTGAAGAACAAAGAACAGAACGAGAACAGTATATTTTCAAACTGAAAGATCAAACAACAAAACGAGAACCAACTTATGAACAATGTTGAGGTACAAAAACAAGAACAAGAACGATGTAATTTTTTGTTGTTCTTCGTTCTTTCGAAAGTTCATGATTTATTATGAAATTAATAGACATCATGAAGGGAAAGAGAAAATAAGAAACTTATACTTGAAACTGGGAAAGTGCTACATATACCCATATAAGTAATTTTTTTTAATTATTATAGCTTCAATTAATTGATTTTCAATTTCAACGACAACATTAACTGTAAACACGTTATCAAAAAAAAAAAAAAGAAAAAAGAAAAAAGAAAGAAAGAAGAACAAAAGAAAAAGTTGAAGAACGAGAACAGAACGAACAAGAACGAGACCGTAAAGGTTTGAAAGAACAAAGAATAAAACAAGAACAACATTGTAAAGAATTAAAAGAACGAAGAATGGAACGAGAACAGTTGAAACATTGAAAATAAAAATGAGTCAGGAACATGATCAAATGACTGGGTCTTTCCAGGAACAAGAAGAGGAACAAGAACGGACCTATGTTCGTTCTTACAACACTGATATTGACGGCAGCTTTGGTTCGTGGTGCATAATTTTTGTTCCTGTATCAACCAAAGTCGTCACATTTGGCAATATCATGGAAGTTTCAGAGAAAAATCAATTAGAAAACTGGCGTTATTGGGGCACAGTATCTCTCATTTTACAGTGATTTACAGTTTTTTACATGTCAAGTATGTTTAGTATGCCTAAATCAATGCACAAAATGGCACAACTTCTTTATACTTCATCTGTATGAAAGGCGAGCATTGCATTGCAGTAAACGCAACATAAAACTAGCTTAGTACCTCATACTATGAATATGAAATCATAAAACATTTTAGCTTCTCCATTTAGATTTATTATGAATTTTTTATTTTGTATTCATTTTAGGATCAGTAACAATTGAAAAATATGCTGGCATTCAATCTATTTCAATTTGTGTTGGTATTAACACTACTTTATGTTACGCATCAGACGTCAAATGACGCGAATGTGCAAGTTTTGCATCAATGGAGTTTCGTTGATTTTTTATATCCCAGCCAGCAGTCTCGATTAGTAGCAACAACCCAGCGTCTTTACATTCCACAAAATGTTGCGATATTGGATTCTGATTATTTTTTTTGTAAGTACCTATTTTATTTTTCATTTCTACTATCAATTTGTATAATTTCTCATTCTCTAACCAGTGTTGGACAAAGAGTTATTGTTTTCAACTCTTCGAAAAGTTAAATTAGAGTTTAATTCAGAGTTAACTCTTTTGCGATTCTTTTTTAGAAAGATTTTAAAAGACTGAGAGTTGGAGAACTTTAGAAATAGTTGCTTTACGCAGCGAGTCTTCTCAACTCCTATACAATCTTCTCGTCGAAATAGGTAGGGTAAAGAAATGTTTTATACTTTGGAATTTCTAACGCATAACGCTCATATAAAATAGATACCTATTACAAACAATAAAAGTACATATTCCTATTTCAGTATTACTTTTATTTATTTTTTCACTTCATAATACTTATTCTCGTTAAAATAGCTGAAATAGGTAAAGAAAGAGTTGATTCATGTTTTATAATTTGGTGTTTTTGAAACGCATTTGCTTTTTCAGTATTTTTGTTCAGTTTCTTTTTTAATTTGATGAAATTAAATTTTGTGAATTGGATAACTGATTACCATAACTAGGTAGGTGTTAAAAGAAAAACTAGAAGATACTAGAGTATCTTAAAAGCGGACTTCACTAATTAGTAATTATACTGTTTTAGAAAATGTTATTAAAATAATTTATTTTTTTAACAGAATAAAAAATTTTTATAAAATTTTTATTCTTCTACCAACCACACTTATTCTAAATTTTATCAAGTATCATACAAAACATGACCTCACGTAATTAATCTTCTTACCATCTAAAACTTGGAATCGTGTGAGGTTAGGTCATTTTACGTTCAAACTTTATCTTCACTGGCGTATAGGTATAAATGCGGAATTTATTTTTTTAGATAAACAATAATATTTCAGACAGTTTGTTCAAAAAAACGTAACCGCACGTAAAATTATACTTCCTCACGTTCGACATGATTTCAAGGATGGCCAACTTTTCTTATCCTCCTTCTTCGGTTCAGAGGCTGACTATACTCACTTTTAAAATTTATATTTTAAACTGTAAATTAAAATTACATGACGTCACGTTACCTCATGCTCATTCCACTTCAAAAATCAATCAACTCTAGAAATCTACTCAGTCTACCACTCCTCAAAATTTCGAGTAAATCTGTCAAGTTTTACTCCAGTTACAGCGAGAGAACGAAAGTTTACAAAAAAACGTGACCTCATGTTAAATCATTCCTCCTCAAGTTGAAAAACTAATAATCGCTGAAAGTCTGCGTACTCTACCTTTCCTCCCAATTTGGTGTCACTCGCATTCAACTTAAGCCCTGTCACGTCACGTCAGGTCAGGTCACGTCAAATCACATCCACTCACATCCAAGAAACATTCAATTCCAAGACTACTACGCCTACTCTTTCAGCTATCCGCACCACATTCTGATAAATTTTTGATACAAAAAGAAAAACCGTAACCTCACGTTTCATTGAATCACCTCACGTTCTGATAAATTAGATATCCGATCATTTATAACGCTCAATCATTCCTTCCTGCTATCATGTCATGTCATGCCAAATCACACACAAAAACTAATTACCTCTAAAGCATTACTATCCTTACCCTTTCACCAACGTTGAACTCGATATATCAAGTAGTATTCGAGTTATCGTGGGAGAATAGAAAACCTCAACGAATGCCTCCTCACGCAAAACTCACGTCCGATCACCTCATAAAACTAATAATCTCTCAAACTATTCCACCTCCACCTTCTTTTATCTTTTAATCATTCTGTTCAATTTTTCCCGACTTATCATGAGAACACAAAAAACTTCAACTCACGCCTCCTCACGTCTCATCATGCTCAGGCATTAAGTGGCTTTAATGATCACTAATCTTACCCTTCTTCTATGTGTCAATTCAATCTATCAACTTTTATCTTAGTTATTGCGCTAGAACCAAAAAAATCTCAACTTACGCCTCCTCACGCAAACTCACGTTCAGTCACGTCCAACAACTAATCAGCTTCAGAGTACCACTACTCCCATCCTTCTTCCAACTTTCAACTCGATCCTTCAACTTTTACTCAAGTTATCACGTGAGAACCAGAAAACCTTAACACACGCCTCCTCACGCCAACTCACGTCCGATCACGTTCAAAAACTAATCAGCTCGAGAACTCAACTACCCCAACCCTTCCTCCGAATTTGGTTTCGATTCGATCACTCCTACTCGAGTTATTGTGCGAGAACGCGAAGAAAAAAGAAAGAAAGAAAGAAAGAAGCAAACAAACTAAGAAACTGAGTGAACGCAATAGCGGATTTACTTGAAAAGTAAAGTCTGCTAAAAAGGAATTCAAATATCTTCTCAAACTACTTCGACAAATCTTGATTCCTAAATGATAAAGGTCTATTTCGCTGGCCACACCCATTTCAAGGCGGGGTTTGAAAATATTGGCAATCGTTTGCGCATCATCTGTGCACGTTTGTGCACCCATTATTTTCGTTTGTGCCCACTCCCCTTTTTTATTTTTAAAAAAGTCTATGGGCTGGTCTGAGGAAATGCAGCCCCGCCCATTTTAGGTGGAGAGTTGTAGAATAGATCAATCGTTTATGCTTCCTTTGAGTACGTTTATGCACACACAATTTTGCTTTGTGTTCCCTCTTTTAATAGACGGAGGCCGGAGAAATTATTAGATTTGATCAGATAGTGAATTTCTTTGATAAAATTTTATATCATCAAAATGTATCAAATTTGATTCAGGTATAGTTTTCATTTTTTTTTTTTTCAGAATGATGCGAAAAATGATCCAAATTATTTGATCCGGATCACAATCTTCCAATTTGATTTGTGATCTCTGATGCCGATCATTTTATTTTTTCGTGATTCGCCCAACCTTGATTCTACCTTTTTTATTCTAAATATTCTACACTTTACACAGTTATTCTACGTTATTCTAAAACATCTTATTTTATGCGAAAAATGCCATCCTTTTGCGCTCATCATAGTAAATACAATTGAAGAAGTACTGCTGATTTGAATTATCGCTCATCTCACATTAGCGATTTAGGTAAAAAATTATAATTGTTGAGAGTGCAAAGTTCGATGACCTATAGCTACATAAGGCAAGGCAAAATAAGCAAAATACGCTTTAAAAAGAAGTAGAATAAATGTAGTACTTACAGGAGAAATAGAACTTTTACTCAGACAAATTGCCGTAAAAGTTTTTTTTTTCATAATTTGGTAGTAGAAGGTGTCTTGAACAATGTACTAAAACTCTCACTGTGTAGCTCTTGTGTGTCGTATGCTAGCGCGTGAAATATGTCACGCCGCAGCGTTTCTTTATGTTACCTCCATAAATATGCATTTTTACGCAAAAATAGTCCAGTAAAAAAATGTTCCTTGGTAAATTTTACATAAAATGGACTATTCATTTTTATCCCTTACCTTTTATTACGTCGAAAAAAGATAGTGTCTTCGACAACTATTTTTCACACGACCCAACTATGCAATTTTACGGCAATTAGTCCGAGTAAACCTATTTTTTGGTCCTATTTTGCCCATACCAATGTATTTCTATATCATAATTTAATGTATAAACTTTGGTTAACATTATTTTTTTAAATCAATTTCATTATTTTGCAATGTAGCTCAAAAAACATCAACAAAACGGATATTTGTTACAACACCCCAATTCAGGACTGGAATACCAGCTACAGTTTCTGAAATTTCGAAAGAAACAAATATAAATGGAGAGTACCTGTTGAAACCATTTCCAAACTGGGACTCTTTGGGCTCTGCATCCTGTGAATTTGCTATATCGGTGTATAGAATATATGTAAGATGAAACATTAATTTTACATTTGTGAGAAACACTATATATGTATAATCAATTATAAGAACAACAATGTTATAGATAGACAGATGTGGCTTACTGTGGGTTTTAGATACAGGGAGAGTGGATGGTTTTGGTAATGTTAGAAGAGCATGTCGTCCTAAACTACTGATATATGATCTTAATGACGGCGATACACTAAGAGGTATTTCTAATTTGAGTTTCAATTTAAAATTTGTGCGCAAAATTGAGCTTTATATTTCTTTCCAATGTTGCATGTAAAGACTAGTTGAACATAAAAAAATTGGTGTTAAATCAGTCCACCCTCAATTAGTTACAAAAGCGACCACCATAACCATGAGAAGAGCAGTTTTACTTGAGAAAACTGTGAGCTTTTACTCGAAGAGTGCATTTAAGTAACATCAGGTGCCCAATTTCTAGGCGCATTACGTCGCCCCTTGTAATGCGAATTGAGAGTTGAAATTTTGTGAATAGGTTGTGCTCGAGTTGTGCGGTCACTAATTGTACCACTACCCTAAGGGGTACAGAAGGGATATTTTATCGGGGGCCCGCCCCCTAAAATTCGATTTATGAGCTGTAACTTTGGGATGAATTTGTGCTCACGTTTTACTGCGTTGTGCCACCATTACTTATCAATCTACCCCTGACCCCACTCCCCCATGAAAGGGAACTGATTAAGAACTAGCCCCACAAAAATGCGATTTGAGAGTTATAAATTTTGGAGTTAATTGCGCTCACGTTGTGTTGCCTCGTGCCGTCATTTTTTAACAAACTACCACCAACTTCCTTTCGGTAAATGTAACCACCCCCCCTACACCTACCCTGCCTGTAAACATTACAAATGTTTATTTATGTGCCAGCTAGATATGCCACATTCAACGGAGTTTGGTAAGTACATAATGTAAGTAACGTAATATTACCGAGGTTTTTTTGATAATAATACCAAATGGCAAGTTACACTATTGTCACTATTTTAGTAAGTTACTAAGATATGGTAATTTATTACATTTTTTCCAAATTTTTGAAATTTTTTTTTATAAATGATATGGTATTCACCAAACACAATAACCATGGAGATAGTAGTAAAGCTAGAACCATAAGCTAATAAACCAATTTAAGAGAATGATATAATTCCTACTTTTGTTTAGTATCATGTGCTTCATTGCCTACTTAAATTGAAAAGTGTTGACAGTTGAATCGCAAGCTTGATTTATTTTATCATTTTCAATTATATTGTTATGTTATCTACTAGGTATATAACTGAGGAGGGTAAAACTTTCTCCGAGGTAAAGTCGAGATACACGCAACGATGAAAGTTGCGAGTGGTTTCATGTGATAGGGCTGAACGAGGAGATCATTCGTAATGCCTCAGGCACTCACGAAAAGCTCCATGAAGCTCGAAAAAAAAGCTTTAAAGAAACGTCCCGTAAATGGGCCAAAGAAGTTGTACACATATCTATGACGCTCGACCAAACGTCATTCCACAGCCCTGAAGAGTAGTTAATAAATTATCCACCAGGATCTCCCTATGATGTGCGCAATTTTTAAATTTTGGACTTGGAAAGTGAGATTGTGTGACCTCACGTTTCAATATTATGGAGTAAAATTTTATATATGTAGTAGAAGTGTGAGTTTGTGTGAGCTCACTGAAAAATTGAACCAGCTCATGTTTTAATATTATGAAGTGAATAAAATTTTATAAATGTAGCAGGAGGTGAGAGGATGTCCTCAAGTTTCATTCAACCAGCTCAGGACTTGAAACGTGAGATTGTGTGACCTCACGTTTCATTGAACCAACTCACGTTTCAATATTATGGAGTAAAATTTTATATATGCAGTAGGAATGTGAGTTTGTGTGAGCTCACGGAAAAATTGAACCGTGAATTAGCGTGACGGGGCATGAGTCAAGGTCTTTTAGTTCGCAGTTTTTTAGTGTTGCAGAAACGTGAGTTTGCGTGACCTCACATTTCATTGAACTGTGAGTTAGTTTGATGGGGCATGAGTCCAGGTCTTTTAGTTTGCATGGAAGGTGAGTTTTTGTGACCTCACGTTTCATTGAACTGTGAGTTGGCGTGACGGAGCATGAGTGGAGGTATTTTAGCTCCCCCGTGATAAATGGAGCAAAATTTTATAAATGTAGCAGGAGGTGAGAGGATGTCTTCAAGTTTCATTCAACCAGCTCATGTTCTAATATGGAGTGCACTTTAATTGAAAGAGCTGGAGTGGTAATAAAGTAGTGGTGTGGTCATTTGTAATATGGAGTAAAAAGCATAGGGATCCCTCCTCATGGTACCTCATGTTGAATGATTAGCGAACGAAATAAAACCTCAACTTATGAATTCGAATGGCATCTTATGCCGAATGGTTGACTAACGAAATTATTATTTTAAACATTTTTTCACTGTCTATGTTTTGAAATCATTCAACGAATTGCGATGTAGAGCACAAACGAGTATAAACGAAGCACAAACGATTCGGAGTATCAAACACGCCGCTTATATTCACAGCTCACAAATCCCATTTCTACATTCCCCACCCCCTAATTTTTTTCACATATTATACTTGAAAATGTGACAAGCACAAATTATTGCACCCTCTCCCTTCCCCACCTTTCACAAGGAGGGCCAAGGAAATGTACCTCATCAAATCTTTCATTACCATGGTTGACGGCAAACATGGTCGTGATTCATAAAAAACGAAGTGTATTGAGTCCCAATAAATGTATGATCTTTTAAATAATTATTGTTCTTGCCCTCGTCCTTTCAAAATTCATATACATTCATTACTATAGTTTTCTAGAGATTACATTTTTTCTCTCTTTCTCTCACTAGAAAGATACGAATTTCCGGATGGAACAATTAATGAACGAAGTAATCTCATCACACTTGTAACTGAATCATATCAAGAAGATTGTCGAGATTCTGTTGCATATATCGCAGATGTAAATGCTTATGGTTTGGTTGTGTTCGATTTAGCAAACAGAAACAGTTGGAGAATAGAGCATAAGTTTTTTTATCCGTTTCCCAACCATGGTACCTTGACTGTTGCAGGAGTAACATTTGATTTACTAGATGGTGTATTTGGTTTAACTTTAGGTAAGATCATATTTTTATCATTTTACTTGAATAATTTCAAATTTCACAAAGAAAAAAAGAGTTTCAGGTAACTGTTAGGATGCATATTTTCCAGTAATTTCTGGGATTTATAGGCATTTTAAACATTTCACGAGAACCCGGGAAAATAAACCTCTTCAAAGTATTCATTATTATCTATATTTATACCGATTTCTCTTGGAGAATTCCAGTTCAGCATTGTGCAAAGTGTGTGAACGCCAACTTGTTTGGTTACAGCGCTCGTCTATAGCTCGTGCTGCAATTTCCAAACACATTGGTATTTACGCACTTTACCCACTTGTTAAATAATACCAAAGTGCGTTTGAATATTCTTTCCAATACATTCGGCCAACCAACCGCCGTGCCAAAGTGGTTTCAGCGGTATGTAATAACGCGGGTACGTAGGTCCGCGGTTTGAATCCCTCACAGGTAGTGATGGAAGAGAATATTCTCACGACCGCATAATCGAGAATCTTCTAAAAAATTTGAGAATATTCTCTAGCCTCAAGAATATTCTCTGAGAAAAAAGGTAAAACATGCCTTGTGACATATCAAAATACTCGTACTGAAAAGCCAAATCTAAAAAATATTGTTGAAATTAAATTAAAATTCATCAATGCTAACTATCATCATCCTTTTTATTATATCTAAACTACGAAAGTACACCTCCTACCATATTGCATAACATTACTATCAGGCTTGGAATGCGATTTTAGATTTGATAGTATTTGGTGCTATTTTTTTTACCACTCTTATTAACAATCCACCTATATCTTTAGATGAGTGGAGGAATGGATCATGTGCCTAATATTTGTAAGTTCGTGTATCCTCCCAACAACATCACTCCCCCCCGATCCCAATCCCCCTCAATAATCTTCTTTTATTTCTTTTTTAAATGGTTTTATTTTTTTAATATTTACAATAGCTTGTGGTGGGGAGTTATAACAGGAGGTTTCGTATGTCCAAATTGCAAACCTGAGTGAAGAAAGTTGTAGTTTGCATTCTCGCCTCCTCTTTCCTTCGAATATAATAATAATAATCAAATCAAATCAAATATTTATTACCCCTTAATGTCCGGCGTCTTCTGTCCAAATTCGTACCTTATGATAAGTTCTTGAGGTCAATAAACCGTAAATCGTGTGAAAGTTGAGAATGGAAACTCATAAACAAGAAGTGATCAAAGTTGAAAGCTAACGCGCATTTTCAGAATGCATAAACCGTTTGGTGCGATTTCATAAATAGGTAGTCAAGTATCGCAAAATTCCATAGTTTTTAAAGTGCAACTTTTATAAATTTTTATACTTTTTCTGTTCGTGAGAAAAAAAAAAATTTGTTGGTAGTGTTATGAAATATTGTACCTAGGTAGAGTTACGATTACGAATATTCTTTAATTGCAATTCGCGAATTTTCATAATAAAAGCGAATTTTTGTAACTTTAATTGAAAATACAATACATACCTATTTGATATTTCACAAAGTTCACCAACAATTTTTTTTCCTTTTCACGATTGAGAAAAACGTGAAATGTTATGCAGGAGTGTACATTAAAAAATCATTATGTTATTGAATGGAGTTCGGTGATATTTCAATTACAATGGAGCGCCATATGGTTTAGATATACCTATATTCCAAAAACGTGCGCAATCTTTCAACTTTGATTGCTCATATCTCAAAAAATTGTGGATGGATTTTTTTTTTCTTTTCACGATTGGAAAGAGCGTGAAATTCTACATACAATGGCAACTACAAAACTATAGGGTGCCGCGACAAATTTCGAGATATTTCTATCGAGATTTTACACGACAGAGTTTGCATATTTGTAAAAACGCGCAACTTTTTGACTTTGATGGCTTATATCTCAAAAAGTTGTGGATGGATTTTTTTTTTATCTTCACCGTCGCAAAGAGCGTGAAATTTTACATAAAATAGCAATTTCAATACTATAGGATGCCGCGACAAATTTCGAGGTATTTTATTAAAATCGGCGCACAGTCGCGTTTTTCCCATATAAACTCGTGCAAATTATTTTTTCAACCCCAGGTACTATTTCCTGACGCGCTGGATGTGCCAACGTTGGTTACTAATCGACTGTGGCCATATTTCGCTTAAGGCGGTGCTTCGGAGAATAAGTTGGTGAATGCTTTTTTAGTAAAAAAATGAAAAAATTGTAAAAATAAATGCTAAATGCCTTCAAACAAAGTTTCTAAAACAATATATTATAATTTCAAATTATTTCGTTGCGTTATTTTTGAGAAAAACACTGTCAATGAAAATAGGATATAATTTTCATTAGCAGTGTTTTTCTCAAAAATAACGCAACGAAATGATTTGAAATTATAATATATTGTTTTAGAGACGTTGTTTGAGGGCATTTAGCATTTATTTTTTCAATTTTTTCATTTCTCTATTTTAAAATCAACTTTTTCGAAATTACCTATTTATTTTCCGAAGCACCACCTTAACATTTTTCTACTGAGTGATTATACTTGTTCTTTTATACTACTTTGCATTTTCCAAAACCGTGTCGTTATTAACGCTAGTAACCATCGTTACCAGCGTTAAATAACGTGCATAACGCGTGTTACTCACATAACGAAATTTCAGGAATAGTGCTCCTGGTTATTTAGTTTAATAGATATTACAATTTTACAAAACTGCTTCAAAAATCCTCTATTTCCCTTTTTTAGGAAATATTTAGTGCATATTTTACCTCTTTTTAGCGCATAAAATATGCGCATATTTCACTGTTTTTAGCGCACATTCTGCCTTACCCTGGTCATCACCCATCAGCATGAGTGTTTACAACAATATCGGTTTTTGTTATCATAGGTCCCATCAACTCACCAAATCGAAAACTATATTTTCATAGTTTAGCCAGTCTCCGAGAATCGTGGGTTTCAACTTCTGTTTTAAAAAATACTACAATCATCGAAAATCCTGATCTTTTAAGGAACCAGTTTACATTATCTGAAGAAGCTAGAGATGGTCAGAGTTCATTAGAAGTGATGACAGATGATGGCATACTTATATTTTCTTCTTTACCTCAAAATGCGATTGTTTGTTGGAATTCATCATTGCCATTTACTAAACGAAATTTACATATCGTTTATCAGGTACGTAGACTAGCACATTCTTGTATATCGGGAATATGCTATTAATGAAAAACAATTTATTTTCTAAAAATATTCACAATTGATGGGATAAAAGAAAAAACAATTGAGAAAATAATTTCATGACAAAGTTTGCAACCATAAGTATACGACCTCACGAACGCAGAGAGGGATTTCCTATACCATGCGCGCAATTGATTTATAACGCACCAGCCCAAAAACTTCCAACAAATTATCTCTCTATATATTAAAATCAAAATAGAATCGGTTTTGAGATGCGCGCGCATCTTGGTTTTAAATAGCAGGTATAAAAGGTATATAAAGGATAGCACATATATAAAGGAAAAAAAGGTTGTAAATTTTAATAAAAGCCTGGTACCTATATGCACAAGGGTAAATCATAAAATTGTTTCGAGTAGCAAATATACAAAAGGAAGAAAAGTGATAAATTTCAATAAATGCTTTGTATATGGACAAGAGTAAGGGTGGAGTTGTAAAATTGTTTAAAATGGCAAGTATAAGGTATAAAGGGGCGAGCCCATCCTGAAACGAAGAATTCTTGGTGGGGGGTAACAAATAAAAATAAATTGGGTTGTGCAGTTTGGAATGTAGCAGTACTTGTCTGATAAAATAACTTTTTTCTTCATTTAATTTTTATTGCGAGCCCCGAAGGGGCGAGGAGGTACTAGTTTATATTAAAATTCTAAAATAACGTTATAACTTCAAACTGTGGGCTTACTTATACTTTTAATCTATTTTATTATGTAATTTTAAGAAATTTGAATGAAAGACAGTTCTACATATTTTTAATTGTGATTTCAAAATCATGTGAAACGAGTTTTGGTTTTGGCAGATTCTTGCGTTGATGTGTAAGGAATCAAAAGCCCTCAGATTTATACGAGGAGGACATCGATGCACAAAACACAAATCTATTTTTTTCACATCGACACTATTGACTTTTGGATCACCATTTCGGCCATTATTAAAGTTATCACTATTATATCCACGACGAGTATTATTATTGTAATTAAAATTATATTGACTGGGATTAAAATTACTTCAATTAAAATTTTTATTAAAATCACGATTAAAATTACTATTATTAAAATTACGATTGAAACCGCCTACATTTGATCGATTATCACGATGATTATTACCACGATTAGGCTTCTTTCGACAAGTAACCACTTTGTGGCCCAAAATACCACAATTATAGCACTTGACCTTATTTACTGGTTGAGAATCCATGTACATATCTTGTTTTCGATTGGCGCTGAGGTTGTTGATGACTTAATCATCTCTTCAAACGACAACAGCTGATCAGATTTCCAACAAAAAAATGTCACTACACATTTTTTGTCCAAGCTGATAGAATCGCGAAAAAGCGACTTTGAAATGCACCACTTTCATTGCACATAAGACCATAGCGCGACGTTTGATATACCTCACCACGTTACGCTAATGTTTCATGTTCTCATCAGGCACATTATTACCACTAGCGTATAACAAATTTTGGTTTCTCTCAAAAATCAATCTGGCTTAGCGGTTGGTAGTTCCAAAATATTTTTTGATACAACAGTAATTAATTATCAATTTATCAAAAGTATCAAATGTAATGTAACAAATGTATTTCATGAGGTGTGTCATTACATATATAAAGCTACAAGAAAAAAATAACAACAACAGGGCCAAAAAAATGTTGTTCCAATCGCCCAGCCTCTCCTAATGGACGGATTTCGACGAATTTTTTTTTTTAAAATCGCAAAAATTATGCAGATATGTCATCAAGCAAAAAAAAATTGAAAAATTTAATCAGAGAGTTGAAAAAAATAATTTTTCCCTTTTTTATTGCATAAAACTTAACGCGTTCGTTACGCGTTGCCGTATTCCACTCCACGTCTTGCTTGGTTGTGGGCGTGGCGTTTGCCGTGCCGCATTAGTTCGTCAGTTACACGACACATATCATCATTCATGTTATGTTGTTCGAAGAAGTCACATCAAATAGGCAATCCGAGCGAAGCGAGGAATGCCGCGGGGTTGGGCCGCGAAGCGGCCAGGGGGCGAAGCCCCCTAGTATTCAATACATTCCTCACGTAGACACGTACACAATGATAATTAAAAAAAAAAAAAACATAAATATTTCATGTTCGCCACCGAAGCAGCGTCACAATTCCCTACATTCGGCCTCCCGACATAATTTTCTTCTCGAAAATTCTAAATACCGAACGAAAAAAAAAAATACTGAAAAGCACAAAAGAACTAAAATTCTAAATATAGTAAAAAAAAAAAAAAAAAAAATAGACAAAAATAATGGAAACGCCATATTTTTAAGTATCTTAACTTTAAAATTTTAAACTTTTACAAACGTATCTATGTTGAGTAAATTAAACAAAAAAATGAAATTTAATCAAGGGTGTGATTTTCATCAATTTCAGCTTAAAGATTTTCATCATTTATTTCGTCGTCTGACTCTAGATCAGCTCCTGGTTTCCACAAACGACCTTTCGAAATATGTATTGTAGTCACAAGACTACGTTATTATTTTTTTTTTGCCTAATATGGGGTAATGCCCTTACCTACGGGAGAAGGCCTGTTTTAATCTTATACCCCTACCTATATACGAAGCTACAGGCGATAAATCGCCGCAGCTCAAGACTTTATTATTAACTTCGCGTTTAGGCTGCGATAAATCGCAGTACACCACGCGAAGTGATTTTTTTATTTTATGAATTCGTGTTTAGGCCGCGATAAATCGCGGTACACCACACGAGTAACTAGAAAGAATAATGAAACTTACCAAAATTTCCGGAAAGGAAAAGAAAAAACACCGTACACAAAACTGGTATATTCGCACTTGTTCTTACACTATAAAACTTGCGTTGCTGCTACCAGATTCGCGGCGGCTTCGCAAGACTCAAGATCGAGTGTTCAATCGCGCGCTCGCACCTGTATATATACATGGGGATTTTTGCTAACCGCATATTTTTGAGCATAAAATGCCGGAAAATAATACTAATACTAATTGAAATTTAAAAACCAAATATATTTCTTTTGACCTTGTCTGTATATATTGGTGTGCGAGCACGCGATTTTACAATATATATAATGTACGTGTATATTTAATGAATGAGTAAATATGAATTAATTAATTTTGAATGAATGAATGAAAGAATGTACATTTGTGAGACTACAGTATGTTCATAAGGCCTTGATTTGAACCTTCATACTTCAAGTTTTGTAAGCAGTGAATATCGCCTGCTATTTTACAAATAACTACTAGAGGTCCTTTGTATTTTGGAGAAGATTTTGTAGGTTCTCCAGTTCCTGACGGAGGTGGGCATTTTATTAACACAATTTCCCCATCAGTACATCTCCAGGGCAAACCCTGCGATCGAATGATTTTTTCATTTTTGCCTGTTTCTTTTCAATGTGTTCAGTTGCTACTTGACGTAAGATTTCTAAATCTACATTCTTGTCATTTGCGGCAAGTTCAGTTATTTGTTGCAAAGATGCATCAGGAAAACGTGGTTTATAACCACGAAGGAGCTCAAAAGCTGATTTGTCAGTCGTGTGATTTATACAAATATTCAAATTTCGTTGGATTTCTGGTGGGTATAAATCCTAGGTATTTTGCTCATCAGCAGTGTAAATTGCGAATTGTTCGAGCCGTGGCTTTAACATTGCAATTAACTTTGAGAAAAGATTGTGAGATTTCATTAATAGGATCTTTTTTCTCTCAAATTGTTAGCAGTAAATTACCTCCAAGAAAACAAACATTGAAAGTTTTATTTTTTAATTTAAGAGTGGTAAAATTGAATTTACAAGATAATGCTCGTTTAACGATTGGTAAAACTTTGATATTTTGTGGGAAAAAGCAAGAATTCCTGTTCAGAGTGAAAAAAATTATGTGCTAAAATTGAAATGATTGTACGAAGAATAACGAAATATTCAAAAATGTTCTGGTCGCCCAATATAAAATTAAAAACTCAGCTAAAAAGTCGTCGACACAACTAAACAAAGAGTGTAGATTTATTAATGAACTTGACGGTCTTTTTGACATTGCTGCAGAAAATGTTTCATCATCGATGAAAAACAAAGAAGACATTGAATTTTTGAAAAAACAAAGGGAAAAAATAACGAGGTGGTTATATTGTACAGGACAGACAAAAAATTTAACTAACGAGGAAGAGAGAAAATTTCACAGAGTTTAAAATGCGGAAGATTATAAAAGAAGAAGGTCCTAATTTTTCACTATTTAAAAGATTTCAAGATGCATGGCCAAATATCGATAAAAATAAATTCCAACCTGGTATTAAAGAAACAAATATAGCCAAAATTTTCAATGAAGATAAATCTCTCTTAGTTATAGAATTTTTGAAAAACTTGAAAAAAATTATATGAAATGATACTAAAGAATTCGTTGAATTATGCTCGATTTTTGTAGGTACTAGAACAAAATGTAAATTTTCAATTTCCACATGCTATGCATCATGCTCGTTGGATGGCCAAAGCCATTAATTCAAAATTAATTTATTTAGAAGTAAATTAAAGCTTGGTTTTTCTACTAAGAAAGGGCTTTGTGATATTTGTTTTTTTTTTATGTCAATGTATGCGTGAAACATTAGTTTTTATCTACTCTTGCAAAAAAAGCAGCACAGTTGGGTTTTAATTTAATGAAAAATTTGCATGGATATCAAAATATTAATGAAACGATACCCAATACTGCATTGTCTAAACTCAACACAAAAACATTTTTTACCAAGTTTGATCTAAGTTATTTTTTTTGCTCGATGGTGCATCCACAATCCACATAGAGCGTAAATATCAAGCAACAACAAAGTAATTGAAAAGCTAAAGATGGTAAATGACACACTTGATCAAGGAATGCGGTTATTGGAGGAGTATAATAATAAACTTTGCGTTAATGAACATCAGAAACATTATATTTTGCATTTTGTGAAAAATATGTTTTTCAAATTTTAATAAAATTGAATATTGTTTCATATATTCTGAAATTAAAATTATTTTAATACCCTATACTCTCATTACAATTATATGGAAGTGTATCATACAATACTGCGTCTCAACACACTCCATCATGTGGTTCGCTCGAGGTAACAATGATGCGACGCGCTGCTATCATCATCAACGCTTCAACACGTTTGCGGCACGGGTTAATATTAATCATTTTGGTCAACATTTTCAGGAAATCATTTTTTCATAGTAGGTAACAATTTCAAGGGGTAGCACCTTAAAAAATCCCCCGCCAAAAAAATCACAAGCATAAATAGGGGCCATTCTAATGTATATACACCAAAAAGTTGGCCATTTTCGTGGTGATTACCAATGATCTGAAATGCAACTATTTGAAGACCACACCCTCCCCCTACCCTTCCTCCACAAATCATGTAGGCTATAATAGCTATCGTTTTCAAGTTGAAAACTCAGCTTAAAAAATAATGGTATGGTATCGTGTGCTACGATATTTGTATATAATACTGGTAGTGGTTCGTGGTACCGTGGATCAGCCAATAGGAGATTGGTTTGATATTCGTACATGTACAGTATACTCGCGGTTGATTAGTACTGTATTGCTACATGATAGGTAATTATAGAGGACTAATGGGCGGTTGGTACAGAACTCGTACATGGTACAATAGGCCAATGAGTGGTCGGTATGGTACTGATACTTATGAAGTACCAGAAAACTGTAGTATTTGATTGGTATTTTATCGCTGTATTGTAATGGTATATGACCCTGGTCATAAATCATTTTGCCTAATGAGTTAGTTGGTATCAATTTTATTTTTCTGTCATTTTACAGAGCGCGGATACTTTACAATTCATAAGTGGTATGAAACTGAAAAGGTCTAAAACATTGTTAATAACCAGTTCCAGACTACAGAACTACATCGTTGGTAATTTAAACTATACGGATGCGAAGTACCGTTTAGTTATCATCGACGATGTGAACGAACTGCTCAAAGGGACACCTTGTAAAGGAGTTGAAGATTCACTTAAACCAACTTCAGCTCAAAAACCATCCGGCTTTCGTCCGTCATCGCCACCTTTCAAAATAGGCTCACCTTCAACGTCTTCTACACCAAAAAGATCTCCAGATTTTTCTCACTCTCACGCGCAGCAACCACCAGTATGGCATTCGTCTACGTAATTTCATTTTTTTGTGGGCGAGCTGGGTTGTTAAAATTGTCTCTTCCTAGGCTCATTTATTGCAATTTTCGGGTGCTATCAATACGTATTATATAAAGTGCCTACATAAATTTACCTCATATGATTCTACATTTGGGAATGAGTAACTCATGTATTTTGTGTGAGTAAGTATATGTTACTGTAAAAGCAAAGAACAAGCGAATGCTAAAATCTACTAGTAAATAATTTTCAACAATCGTTGTTGAATGTTGACATGTATATCAATGACTTGTAGCGAGTAGCTATATGTATAGTGATAATAAATGATACGATTGTGGCGATAGATAGTTTAATATTGACTCGTGCTAATAAATGTTAAGATAAGTGTGTGGTAACTAGTAAGTATATCGATACAGATAAACCCCACAAATTTCCTTTTTTTTTTTTTTTTTTTTTTTTAAATTACAAAAATTTCGCATTTACATAGAGCATAGCATAACGTTTCGATTCTAAATGGGATGACAAAATATACAATATGCATAAAATTAACCTAAGTTTAAAATGAAATACATTAGTGATAGAAATTCATAAAAAAATACACAAAACAAGAAGATTTTAATTTACATAGTACACAGTTGATGAGTTTTAATTCTGAAACCTAATACCTACTTAATGACATAACTAATCTGAACAACCAATAAACTTCGCACTAGTAATTTTTTCAATTAAATCTTCATAGAAATGAATTATTTATGCTTACATATATACAAGTATTGAGAATCCAATAAATTCGCTACTACATGATTGTGTTACCTGAAATCGGCATTGAGGCACAGGTGAGCGTAGGAATTGAATTAGGTTCAGGTGTTTGTGAAGGTTTTACATTTTCAGTTTGTATCTGATGAGAGTTTAATAAACGGCGGAGTTTTTTCTCTTCTGTTTCACCATATTCCTCCAATAATCTTCGTTTCGCTGCGTCATATGGCTCTACTTCATTTTCACCTGCTTCCACTATCGATTTGAATTTTTTTATTTGAGCCATTTGTAAGCTCTGTAGGATGTAGCCAAATTTCTACTGTTGCGACTCAACACCAGCGTTTCGAAAAAGGACTTCTGCGTTTGTTAACCAAAGATTGGGTGCTTGCTCCAAAAATTCAATTAATTTCAATTTTGTTGAACCATAATTTACATCAGCCTGCATTTGATCCGGCATTTTTCTATCGTGCTTTCTCGAAAACAACGGCAACTCGAAT
Organism: Phenacoccus solenopsis; assembly: GCA_009761765.1. Lineage (NCBI taxonomy): Eukaryota > Metazoa > Arthropoda > Insecta > Hemiptera > Pseudococcidae > Phenacoccus > Phenacoccus solenopsis. The sequence continues at coordinate 53,054,382 of CM019753.1, forward strand.
TTTTCAAATCGGCTACTCGAATATTACGAAAAAACTGATTTTTAATTTTTTTTTTTTCTTTTACTATATGGAATATCCCGATTTTTTGAAAAATGATTACACGAAGTTCATAAAATGACCAGCTTTTTTTTCGGCAAGAAAAATCGCGTCACGGTCGCTACTTGTAGCGAGTAGGTATATATAGCGACAATAAATGATACGATTGTGGCGATAGATAGTTTAATATTGACTCGTGCTAATAAATGTTAAGATAAGTGTGTGGTAACTAGTAAGTATATCGATACATGGAAAACCCCACAGACTCATTGGAGTATGTTGAATTTGAATATTTGAAAAAAATACTTTTTACCTAAAAGGTAAGTACAATAGATACAAAACACTTTGGATAAGCCATATTTCAAAGTAATCATATTACATAATTTTGTATTTTATTTTTAATTTTTTATGTAGTTCATCCACAATGTTTACTTCTTGTTTGAGTTTTAGAAAATATATCGAACACATCTCCATTGATAATGTAATAACTGAGAACAAATATTACTTTTGCCCTTTGACTATATATAGTCAAAACTTTTGCCAGTTATGAAAGGAACCATCAACTTTTAAAACATCGAAAGTCTTGAAAGAATTGATTTTTTGTTGACGGAAATATCTTAGGCTGCTGTTATATCTTCGATTTTTTTGTTACCTATTATATTATTTTTCTTGAGGAATGTAAAACGAATAGGTATTGTATTTTTGCAAAAAACTTGTTCAACCCGATGCAAGATCTATTGTTATCTTATTATTACTTTTTGACCGAAATTCATCATAAAATATATTAACATTTAATAAAGAAACAGGGCATTATGTTCCTCTAAATTTTTGTTTGTTGTTGTTCATCAACATTTTAACTATCAGCAAGTCTTTATAGGTAGTGATTGTCTACATTCACCCACGAGGCCACGAATATCCCAACTTACAATAATTTCGATCTTCCAACAGAAGAGATAGCAAATATATAAGCATGTAAATATTCACTGGTGAATCCCTAACATTCACCGCTTTTCGTGCTTTCACTGTAACAAATACACATTTTCATAATACATACGTAAAATCTACGTCATTTTACCACTCTTTTAGAGAAAAGTAGGTCCTTTGGAAGTAAACATTTCTTTCCTAGGACGAAAAAATAAACTGATACTGGCGTTGTTTTACTGAAGTTTGCTAAATGCCAACACTGTTTCTTTTAAAAAAATGAATTGATTGAGCGCCCGATAAAACATTGTCAACATAAAAATCGTTCAACAACGCACACCTAGCTGATAGAAAATGATCACCTTTGTCTTCCGCTAGCCTTTTTAAACAACAGGTTACTAAGAAGGGTGCTGACGTTTCATCAAATGTCACGGTTGTTAGCTCGTAAACCTTAATCGATTCATTTGAAGACTCGCCCCACAATATTCGTTGTAAATGCGTGTCACTAAGGTGCATTCGTATTTGCCTATACATTTTCGTAATATGGGCAGTAACTGCATAACGCAGTGTTCGAAAACGTTACACGATGCTTATTAAATCTGAATGAATGACCGGTCCCTTCATTAAACACGCATTTAACGACAGTCCTGACGTAGTTTCCATACTAGCATCGAACACAACTCGTAATTTCGTCGTAGACGAAGTTTCCCTAAAAATGGCATGATGAGGAATGTAATAACATCATCATGCTGTTCTTTAACCTCTCGCATATGATCTTGGTTCGCATAATCTCTCATACACGCTATGTATTCATTTTTGAATTTATCATTTGTGTAAGTTTTCTTTCGAGGTGATGGGATCTCTTCAACGCCTGAGGTTTTGACTGGTCTAAATTTTCCCGGGAAATTTTAAAAGGTAATCAAACAATATAGCGACCCGTGCCATCTTTAATGGTCGTTTCAGAAAAGAATCTTTCGCATTCCTTCTCTTCAAAAGGCAATTCTTTTTTGTTACACTCATCACATAACCATAAGCGCTGTAAGGTTTGTGAAAGACTCGATTCGGACTCATCAGCACATAGCATATTATATATGCATTTAGGCGTATCGCATTCTGCTAGGTTGACATTACGAGTCACTAACCAGCCAAATTTACACTCTTGCAGACGTGATAGGCCATCACCTAACATCAAAAATTTCGAACTAAGCACCCTCCAAAAATATCTAGTCCTAATAAGTGATTGACATTTGACAAAACATTAAATTTATCATCTGCCAAAACCAATTTATGTGGAATATTCCACGTTGATATATTGAATGCTGTCGAGGCAGAGCATCTACAATTTCGTCTAAGATTATGCTGTCGACAATCGCATGAAATTTGGAGATACGAGAAGAGAGATTTATGTGTACGTTAGTGTTCGGTCTAGTGCAAATACTACCTACGCTGCTGATTGCCTGCGGAGCTCCATGAACCGTTAAGTTCAGGCGTTTTACTAAACGCATAGTAATTATGTTAAAGTGACTACCAGAGTCAAATACTACACGTACATGCAATTTTTTATTTTTAGTGCCAATCATTACCATCACAGTAGCTAATAACACATGCATACCATCTGTTACTATACTCCCTACCCAGCCATATAATTGATCAAAGCTAGAATTCGGCAATTTGTCTATAGAATCTGTACTCATACAGGGGTTCTCTATTGGCCCGATACCTGAACTTATGGTACTGGTGGGTATAGAAGATAGAATAGAAGAAATGCACTTACTCAAGGCTACTACGCGACTTTGAGCATCTATATGCAGTATGTGTGTGATGGCTACCCTTATGTGTTTTGCATGCAAAATGACACCAACGACCATTGCAGCGCCCTGACAAACATCTTGTGTAAATCTGCCTTTTACAAACAAAGGTGACTCGATCAGTAGGCGCGAGTTTTACTAACTCTGGACAATTATACAATTTATGTCTAACATTTCGGCAGTAGTAACATGGTGGGTGCTCGTACTTACTGCGAGATATTTTTCTCGCAAAAATGGTGATGCCCTTGATTGCACTATTTTTGAGCATCCCGTTGTATTCGCGCGCTTATATATGCACTACAACGTGCCTCCATATGCTGAATAAATTCCTTGAAAGTAGCGAATCTTTTCGTTTCAGCTACCTCCCACTCCCAATCTGCCGTAATTGCCTTATCTGCCTCAGATAAGAACAAATGAACGCAAAATTGGCTTACTGGGTCAGCCTCTGGCATTTCAGTAAATGCTGTCTGCAGTGCCCCAAGCCTCTTGAATTTTGCCCCTTATCAGCCATTGACATGTACCCTCCTCCGACCGCATTTAGGCATTTTGCAATCCACTTAAGGGGGTCATCGTAGTGGGTTACTAAGACTTCCCATGCGGCTGCATAACACCCTCCTTCTAATGGAAAACCTTCCACTAGTACTTGAGGCTCTCTACTCAAGCGCGATTGTAAATATCCCACCCCTACTGCAACACGACAGGGTTGGAAGATATTGGAATGAAATTTTTTTGTATACATTTTTTTCATCGAGGGTTTATCTTCAAGTAGGTACAAAAGAAAATACACGTTCCACAAAATGTTATTCGACGTTATCGAAAAATTTCCCATCTTTTCTAATAATTAGTATATAAATATTTTTTTAGTACTACTTACATATATAGTTTCACAACACAAACATTACACTTGGAAATAATTGCAACCGGATGGTATAAACAAAAGTAATAATGAAAATACCAAGAAATACAACGCGCGCTTAAGCGTGGGTGATAATTGTTTATAAAATTTAACGGCTCTCTTGCCAATATCTGCAAATCGTAACATGAAATTCGTCCCATGCGATTTAATGGTTGACATACAAGGATCGATTTAATTATCGCATTAATTTCATCCTATTAATCATCTTTAAAAACTATCATCATCAAATGAAAACTATTAGGATCCTTCAGCAAAAGAGTCGGTACCTGATGGTAAAATGATGAACTACTGAAAACGGGGATTTCAATAATTGATAAAGTATCATTATTGGCAATGAATTAATAATTGTGGTACTGAATTTAATTATTTTGAATAAAATTAATTGCTTTTTGTTTAATGGCAAAGATAAATTGAATTCCAGCGTTATTATTACGAAATAAATGATTATTTTTCATGCACTTACCAATGACTAGTGATACAATTATCGCGAATATCATAAATACCATGCGAGAGAATCTCATTCATAAACCAAAATGATAGATAAGTATTAAATTAGCCAAACCCAATTCATTCATTTCATTTATTCGATTTATTTTCAAATAATTTAAACATTTCACTGTGTGAGTCTACAACTGGCGGCAAAAATTCCCCGTTTTCAGAACTGATAATACCATTTACATGCAAACACGACACTAGCGCGCCACTGCTCTGAAGGTTCCCAATTACCGATTCGTTGGATATTTTTCATATTACTGTCTGTCAAATATAACTTGAGACTTTTTGACAGGGCAAGGTTAGGCAACAATTCGTGCATGGTTACTCAAAATGTGGATTGTATTACAAAGTAGGTTAATGTTTTATTACCTATCAGTTCATCGAATTTAACTGGAAACGTATTCACCGTGCTTGTTTGTGCTTTACTATTTCGACTATTTGGCCAGCATTTTCAATTTGAAAACATTTTGGGAAGTAATGAAATCGTGAAAATTGTCGCGCTTTTTGCCTATCCTTGTCCTGCTAAAAAGTGTCAAGTTATTTTTGACAGACAGTATTTTCAGTGAAAAATGTTGATTTTTTCGGTGTGTTCGACCTTGAATTCTCGCGTGGATGGATATTATACTTCATGCTCAAACCCATTAGAAAGGGTATGAAGTTCGCGATTTTTTTTTTCTTTCCGAAGGTGTTCCCCATATAACTTATTTTCCCTTTATAAATTTTAATTTTTAAAAAAGTCTAAATAAAATGTGCATTTTAAACGTTTTGGAAGAAATGGACAATGGACAACTTTTGAAATGATGAAGCAAAAAAAAAAAAAAAAAACATCCACGTATGTAGTTTTACAACACGTCAAAAAAATTAATATTATTTTTCATACAAGCAATTATGATAAGTTTTAGAGCCGAAAATTAAAATCTCCGTGAACGTTTTTGCAGAGCGTAAGCGTGTGTATTAGCACAACAGTCTGTCAAATTTTAACGGTTTTTTGACTGATGACTTCGGAATTTTTTCTTAACACGCCAGTTGTTGATTGTCATCGCAACTACCCACAGCTTTTTTCAGTTTCATTCAAATTTGTATTTTTTTGCAATTGAATATTGAATATCTATATACTTATATAAATCTGCATGGTTTGAGTTTTTCCTTTGTGACTCTTCTCCTCTGCAACTATTGATACGATTTTGACAAAATTTTGGACTTCCCTTCGAATTAGCGTCTAGAAGGTTTTTAACTATAATCCAAACCCCCAACCCCAAAATGGGGGGAGGGGAGGATCAAAATTTTGAATAGGGCTCTTCTAGATTTCAAAATTACATTTTTTTTGATAAATGGATTTTAGAGTATGAATCGATTTTTTCATGTTCTTACCATTTTTCATTTTTGAGGCACCCTTACCCCTCAAATTTCACTCAAAAGTGGCACTTAAAAATCAAAAATCGTTAAATTTTACTTTTTTTTTCAAAAATAAGCAGTACATTCTTTGCGCTGTAGTTATCCAAGTATTTATGTAGATTTTCAACGTTTTTCGATCATATTTGGGGGAGGAGGTGAAGAAAAACCAAAATTTCTGAATTTTTTTTTTCAGTTTTTGAAAAATTTTATTTAATTAACACGTTGAAAATAACAACAATAAATATGTATAAAAATTTCGAAAAGAATGGACCCAAAATAAGGTTGTAATCGCGAGTTATAAATTCGAAAATGTTTAATGTTTAAGCGCGTTGTAGAACATTTTCGTTGCTCTTGCGTTTCGGTAGGCGCGAGATACACGAGGCAAACATGTTCGACTTGGAATACTCGCGTTGATATGCTATAACTGTTCAAACCCGTTAAAAGGGGATTGAATTATGCGATTATGTTTTTTTGTTGTTTTAATACTTATAATGTGCTTTCCATACACTGTATTTTCCCTTTATGATTTATAATTTTTTTTAAATCGAAATAAAACGCACATTTTAACGATTTTTAAAAAAATGGACAACTTTTAAAATAATGAACAGAAAAAAAATTACATCCGCGTTTACAGTTTTACAACAGGAAATAAAATGGATATTATTTTTCATATGAGCAATTGTTATGAGTTTTAGAGCCAAAAATTGGAATCTCGGTGCACGTTTTTGCAAAGGGTAAGGGCGGGTATTAGCACATCGGTCAGTCAAATTTTAACGATTTTTTGACTGATGACTTCAGAATTTTTTCATAACACGCCAGATTGTTGATTGTCATTGTTACTCTTCGACCATATACTATGGACTGCTAATGTTCGTACAGAAACGAACACAAAAGTGAAGCAAACAATAACAACATCATAGATGAGCTCGCGCATGCGTAGTGATATTTCAGGAATGAAAATGACAATTTTCAATGATAAGAATGTTAAATCAACATCAACTACTGATTTAATTTCATTAATACTACTCAATAATTAAAATTACGTTAAAGAAAGTATATTAATAATTATTTCAGTGAATCATAACTGTATAAGTTGATAAGGAAACTGAAACTACGCATGCGTCAGCGCATCTAACTACTGTTGTTGTTGGATTCAATTTCTACCATTTGAATTAGCAGTTCATAGTATATGGTCGAAGTTGTTACTACCCAGTATCCACAGATTTTCTTTTGATTTAATTCAAATACTCTGCTTATAAAGAAGCTAAACTTATAAACATGATGATTGATGATAAACAAATTTTTCCCACATCATCTCTGTGCATCCCCATAGACCAAAAAAAAAAATCAGCTGTGTAAGGCTTATAAATTTGTGTTTGAAAATCAATTTATAAATTTAGAGGAGACTCGCTTTTTTTAGGCGGTTCTAAAATACGATGTAATTGCAAAAAACATCTGGAAACAGCTTTATTATGAAGAAAAAACATTTCTCTTTTAGAATATGTGAAAATTCATGTAACAAGGAAAAATTCTTTTGAAGATGCAACAAAAGTTTGAAATTTGATTTTCGATTTTTGGTAGTACACAATCAGTTTGTCAAATTGAAAAAAAAAAAAACGAAAAAAATTCCGGTTGCAAAATGTTACCACCTTAAATCCCTACCAAATGTAAATATTGCCAACTTTTCAGAATAAATAGGCACAGCCATAATTTTGATGATTCTTTATGCCTGGCCGGTTCTCTTATTTTATGGAATTAATAATTGTTATTCAAAAGTGAAAAGAGGTGATACGAATCGAGCAAGCAAAGCGAGTGAGAAATGAAAAAATGAAACGATGTGAGCGAGCGTAGCGAGTGAGCAACGGGGGTCTGGGGGCGGAGCCCCCCGCTGGCAGCGCGAAGCGCTGCTAGTGTAATTTAAATGCAAGTCGCGAAAAAGATAGCCCTTCTCACTGCTGCGGTGGCCGCGTTTGTAACTAATCGAGGGTGGACGGATTTTACACTGTTGTTCTTATGTGAGTGAGCTAACTAGTCTTTATATGTATATAACTTTGGGTAAATGGAATTTTAATTGAAAATTTCAGCGAAAATCTTTAGGCAGTTTTTGAGAATATCTAGGATAAAGAAACCAAATCTACTCTATTATTTGAATTTTTACAAAAAACGTAAACTCGTGAGTAAATATTTTAATTAGCAACTAAAAAGTAACCTCTCGCCGTCGTACTTAGTTAACAGAATTGACTATTGTTTACAAATTTAAGCAAAACCATGAAATTTATCACTGAACTTTTCCAGACATGCTAAAGCGATTGAAGTTCTATCGAATGATGTTCAATACTACAGCGAATCGTTCGCAGTGGTGGAAACTGAAAACTGAAACTTTCATTACCTATGTGATTTTTGATGAAAATGGGAAACTGAAACTGAAACGCAATTTGAATCAGTTTCAGTTTTTTGAAAACCTTTTACCTTTCCTTCTTTTATTATGCGCATTGTATCACTATTTAATGCTGCTTAATAGCAGTGATGAAAAGTGAAAACTGAAATTGAAACTAAAAAATTAAGAACTGAAACTGAAAAAATTGAAAATTGAAACTTCAAACTAAAACTAATACTTTTTCAGATCCCCATCACTGATCGTTCAATCTTCACAACTACTGTGTTGAATTTATGTATCAAACAATTGGGAAAAATAAAAACTAAAAAAAAAAATTCACGACTTTTCTGTAAGAAATTAAGTACTTATGGATATATAATGTTACTCATTGACTTATTGTACCTATGAACTATTTACTTTATTGATGTGATACATCCTATCTTACATAATACAATGTTTTAATAAATAATTTACCTCATTCCAACTCGATTCGAACAAGCAGAACCTAGTAGTATAATTTTTACTCACTTAATACGAGTAATCATATTTCAGATCTGTCCACTCAACGCTGTGAGCTTCTCTTGTTTCATTATAGCAGCATACCTCAGCAGCTATTATTGCTACTAGCCAACATAGGTATGTAAACAGTTTAACGCATGTAAGAGTAGGGTATACATGCCTTACTTTCTTTATACCTTTCTCCTATGTATAGTAGCGCAATAAATGCTATCGTCACTGCGTACATTTCTAGATACCTATCTATAATTATGGTTGTTATACCGAACTGTTTCGTCGCGCCGATCAGATAGCTTTTTACTTGCAGTTGTGTAATCACTAGTAAGCACTATTCTAAGATAATTAACGACATCTACAGGTTGCGAGTTATATGTTTTTTCGGGCGGTTTATATTCGTAGCTGTTGGAAATTAATCCAAGTACCAAGCTGATAGTGCTCATTCGGTTTTAAATAGCGAACAATCTGTAATAATAGTATTCTTTATGCATATATTTCTAATTTATTTACACATGTGTTCGTGAAATATTATTGGATATCGAGAATAGAAAACAATAATGAACGTTCACATACGATTATTCATCGGATTCGCGATTTTGTTTGTGATCACATTCATCCGTTTGCGCGAGATGTTATAGACACTCATTGGTTCAACTATAATTGTGTAGTACAGTACAAAGTGACAATTAAGCGCATAAAAGTGTTGAGCATACGACATATCATCTTGACTGTGAAAGTATTCAAGGAATTACAGGTGATCTCATAGGTTTATTTATGCATTCGCCTAATATGTGAGTTAACTAACAATACATTATCATGAAGGGGGAAAGTCGTCCATTCCTTCGATGATTAAGGGCCGTATTCATAAATGTTATGGTATTCATCACCTGGCCAAGTGGGCCAAGTATTGAATATTTTCTTTCATTTTTTCAGTAACTAAATGCTCATTTCAGAATTTTTAGGTTCAAAATCAATACTTCAGAGCTTAATCCTTGAATCTCATGCAATAATTTATTTTTTGTAGCTTTATATTGCCCCTAAAAATTGCTTCAAAAATCATTACTTGCTCAAGTAAGGTAATGATCTTGTCTATGAATGCAGCCCTAATTCATCAAGATACAAATTTCAATTTTTCAATCCCTGAATACTAATATTTTGAATTGCAAATTTCTACCCAATTGATAATAAACGCATTGATTACCGAACATAAGGTAAAAGTATACCCCTGTCACTAACGGCCAGAATTGTCAGAGGCAAGGAACAACCAGTAATTGACATCTATATTTATAAAAGTAAGAAATTGTTTGTGTGTATGTTTGTACGCTTATAACTGAAGAACCGTCGGAGCGATTTTTTTGAAATTTCGAATTCGAGTATTTCAAAAATTCGAGAAAATCGATTGGTAAATGATCCCGCAATTGAAGACGAATGCGCGGAGAATTTCTATATTTTTGCGACGTTGGTCGCGTTCGCGCAACGCGTTCGTTGCTTCGGCTGTAGGGACCAAACAGAAACGAAACCTGTCTGACCTTGAGCGTAGCGAATTTCAACACTTGAAAACGCTACTCTTATAATACGTATAATGGGGCTGGAAAATATTGGAATGAAATTTTTTTTTGTATACATTTTTTTCATCGAGGGTTCCTTTTTAAGTAGGTACAAAAAAAAAATCGCCCGTTCTAAAAAATTTTATTCGACGTTAATGAAAAATTTCCCATCTTTTCTAATAATTGGTATATAAACATTTTTTTTAATGCTACTCATATAATTTCACAACACAAATATTAAATTCAAGAATAATTGCAATCGGACAGCATGAACCAAAGTAATAATGAAAATACCAAAAAATACCACACGCGCTTACGCGTGGGTGAATAATTGTTTACAAATTTTAACGGCTTTTTTGCCAATATCTGCAAATCATAACATGAAATTCCTCAAATGCGATTTAATGGTTGACATAAACGCATCTACTTGATTATCCCATTAATTTCATCCTATTAATCATCTTTAAAAACTTTCATCATCAAATGAAAACTATTACCGATTCGTTGAATATTTTTCATATTTTCAGTGAAAAATGTTGATTTTTTCGGTGTGTTCAAGTTTTAGAGCCGAAAATTAGAATCTCCGTGAACGTTTTTGCAGAGCGTAAGCGCGTGTATTAGCACAACAGTCTGTCAAATTTTAATGGTTTTTTGACTGATGACTTCGGAATTTTTTCTTAACACGCCAGTTGTTGATTGTCATCGCAACTACCCACAGCTTTTTTCAGTTTCATTCAAATTTGTATTTTTTTGCAATTGAATATTGAATTTATCTATATACTTATATGAATCTGCATGGTTTGAGTTTTTCCTTTGTGACTCTTCTCCTCTGCAACTATTGGTACGATTTTGACAAAATTTTGGACTTCCCTTCGAATTAGCGTGTAGAATGATTCCGCAATTGAAGACGAATTTTCGGAGAATTCCTATATCTTTGCGACGTTGGTCGCGTTCGCGCAACGCGTTCGTTGCTTCGGCTGTAGGGACCAGACGGAAACGAAACCTGTCTGACCTTAAGCGTGGCAAATTTCAACGCTTGAAAACGCTACTCTTATAATACGTATAATGGGGCTGAAAAATATTGAATGAAATTTTTTTGTATACATTTTTTTCATCGAGGGTTCCTCTTTAAGTAGCTACAAAAAAAAAAAAAATTCGCCCGTTCTACAAAATGTTAGCATCTCCTCCGCACCTACTGGTCCGATTTTGACGAAATTTTGGTTTTTCACCCGAATCAACATGTAGAAACCTCAACCCCAAATTGGGAGGGAGGAGAATCAAAATTTTGAATAGAGCTCTCCTAAATTTTAAAATTACATTTTTTTTTTAATGAATGGATTTTAGTGTATGAATCGATTTTTGCATGTTCGTACCATTTTTCATTTTTGGAGCACCCTTACCCCTTAAATTTGACTCAATAGTGGCATTGTAAAATCAAAAATCGTAAAATTTTACTTTTTTCCAAAAATAAACTGCACATTCTTTATGCTATTAGTTACCCAAGTATTCATGTAGATTTTTAATGCTTTCCACCATACTTGAGGGAGGAGATGAAGAAAAACCAAAATTTCTGTATTTTTGCTTCCTTTCAATTTTTTTGTTTTTTTGTTTTTTCAATTTGACATAAACTGATTGTGTACTACCAAAAATCGAGAATCAAATTTCAAACTTTTGTTGCATCTTCAAAAGAATTATTTCTTATTACATGAATTTTCACATATTCTGAAAGAGAAATGTTTTTTCTTCATAATAAAGCTGTTTCCAGATATTTTTTTGGAATTACAGCGTATTTTAGAACCAACTAAAGAATGGTTGTTCTATACACCCAAGTCTCCCCTAAATTCATAAATTGATTTCAACATAGATTTCTAAGCCTTTCTCAGCTGAATTATTTCTTTTTTCCATTGGGATGTACAGAAATGATGTGGGAAGAATTTGTTTATCATCAATCATCATGTTCATATGTAATTACTAAACTTCTTTATAAGTAGAGTATTTAAATTAAATTAAAAAAAATCTGTGGGTAGTAATAATGACAATCAACAACTGGCGTGTTGTGAAAAAATTCTGAAGTCAGCAACAGTCATTGCGCTAATACACGCTTACAAAAACGTGCACTAAGATTCCAAATTTGGCTCTAAAAGTCATCATAATTGCTTATGAAAAAAATGTTCATTTTTTTCCTGCTGTAAAAGTACATACACAAATGTAATTCATTTTTTGAAAAACCGTTCAAATGTGCGTTTTATTTTATTTTTTTAAATTAAAATTCATAATTGGATATAAAGTGTATGGGGAACACGTTGAAAAAAAAATCATCGCGTAATTTATACCCGTTTTAACGGATTTGAGCATACAAACGCGAGTATTTAAGGCCGAACATGTTTACCTCGTGTAACTCGCATCTGACGAATCGTGAATGCAACGAAAATGTTTTACAACGCGCTTGTCATTTTAGTACACAGCCCATCTCGAAAAAGTGTTCAACCTGCGGGATTTTTTGCGGACCAAAAAATACAGCTGGCAATGGGTAGATATGGGTTGGGCATTAGGAAATACGATAATTTTAGCGATGGTCGCGGTCACAGTGGGGGGCTGGGACCTAAACACCTTCTTTTTTTGACCTTCAAGGAGACCAAAAAACTCAACGGGGTTGAAAAGGGGTATGTCTACTGAATATGAATATGAATTCAAATCTACTGGCTGCGATCACAACTGCATTTTATTGCAGTTTGTATGCAATTTTCGCCATTTTCCACACCTAAATTGCTCTGTGAGTATAATTATGCCCAGGGACCGAAAAAATAGCTCACACGTAGCTAAAGGAATGCGCGAAGCGCTGCTAGTATATATATATATAGGTATACGTTTCCGGTAAAGTCTGCCACCATACGGGTATTTTTTACTAGTTATGTGGGCCATGTAGTGTTATGGGCCATGGCCCACAATACAAAGGTTATTCTTACTGGTCTTGTGGACCACCCTTTGCGGGGTACATGGGGAATATATTTTCCAGATTTCTTTCGACTGACTTGTGAGCCACTATAGTTTCACACAAAACCTATAGGTTACGCTAGAATCATGACATCGAAAAGATGAAACAAGATGAGTATGCATTGTTGTATACTGTAATGCATGAAGGAATTTGACTTTCTTTAGAGTAATATTTTTGAGGTTGTGAATAGGGTTGCGGTAGTAAGAAAGGAAAGGAGATTGAAAACATTTTATTCGTAGTTCGGCTTATAATAAAAGCATACATACATGATGAAATAATTTTTCTCAATTTCAAATTTATTCAAAGACGCAAATGCAGAGAAAATATAGTTTGAATGAAAGTTTTTTCAAGAGAACAGACAAATAAGATAAATATTCTTCATTGAAAAGTATGTTTAAAATGCCAAGAAAATATTGTTGATAAGTACATAAAGTGAAGAATGAGAGATGTCCAGCATTTTAATTTTGTTTGAAATTATTAAATTTCAAATTACTAAAAATTTTTATATGCATATCAGTTATCTATATTCTTTTCATGATTATTTAAGTTGGTTTTAGTAGAAATTATGTAAATGTTTATTCCGCGCAGATACTTGCAAATAAGGTACGGTAGTTAACTGATTAGGTACTAACAGCAAAACTTCACACCTTACGTCATTTCTTTTAATCATGAATCATGATATCCAGAGAACATGAAATGGCATTAATACATGCAAATGACAAAATAGTGAGAATATTTGTTTCAAAAATATTTATTTTTGAATTGAGGAGTTCAAAAACACATTTTTTTTCTCAAATTTCTTTTCAAATTGACTCAGGGAATTGAAATTTACATATGTTGCTGTACGTACATTAGGTAATTATCTAACATGAGGATAAAAAATTTTGAGGTATTTCGTGCCCCTAAAATTTGTGTCAAAATTTGAGTGAACCGTCATTTTGAGATTAATCAAAAATTGAAAAAAATGTAGTTTTAGATATTCACTTGAATATTTTGTTTCTAAATTTTGATGGATTTTAATTCACTCTCGAGAGTTTTTTCATGCTTGAAAAGAGAGAATTTTCAAATAAGTGGTAATAATGGCAGAAAACGATCAAAAAAGAATAGTCCTATTCGTTTTTGTCCGAAAAATCCAAATTTCAGTTAATTATCCTGACATCACACATTTCAACCTCTGAAAGTACGATTTTTCAGAAAAATCAACAAACAAGAAGGTATGTTAAAGAAAGCGGGTCAATACCTATATAATCCATATAGACTCGTTACGTGAGCTCCGTTCTTCGAGGAAATACCTGACTAAATTTCAAAAAATTATTCGTAAGCTTTCTTTTTGATGTAGGTAATTTCATTCAAGAACATGTATGATTTTCATTAGGTACTAGACCAGGTTTGCAAAAAAATTTCTTGGAGGCTCCTCATTTTAGCACTTGAATTCAAAAATAAACCTCAAAAAACTCTTTTTTTCCATAACTTTCCTTTAAATTGACATAGGAAATTGGGATTTGGTTATGTTTGCGTCCTTACATTACTTCATTAGACGACATTAAGATTAAACATTTTTACGCATTTCGTGTCCCTCAAATTTGTCTCAAAATTTGAGTGACTCGCCATTTTGAGGTTAATCAAAAATTGAAAGAAATGTAGTTTCACATATTCACATGAATATTATCTTTTCGAACTTTGAGCGATTTTCATTCACTCGTTAGAATTTTATTGAGGTGAAAAGGAAAAAAATTGGAAATAGGGCGTAATAATGGCGAAAAAACTATCAAACAAGATATATCCTACTCTTCTTTGGACAAAAAATTCGAATTTCGATAAATTTTCCTGATACGACTAATTTGAAGCTCGGAAAATGGAATTTTTCGAAAAAATTAACGAAAAATAACGCGTGTTGAAGAGATCGGGTCAATACGTATAAACGATATAGGCTCGTCACGAGAATTTCGTGTTTAGAGGAAATATCGAACTGAACTTCAAGTAAGATCATTTGTGAGCCTTGTTTCAAAGCATAGAACATTTTTCCTACAATATGTATAATTGTCATCAAGCAATAGTATAGGCTTTCAAAAAAATTTATTAAACGCTCCATTTCACCGCCTAAATTCCCGAAATATTACTGCAATAAGCCTTTACCTCCTTTAACTCTTCTTTAAATTGACATAAGAAATTGAGATTTGGTTATGTTTGCGTCCTTACATTACTTCATCAGACGACATTAAGATTAAACATTTTTACGCATTTCGTGTCCCTCAAATTTGTCTCAAAATTTGAGTGACTCGCCATTTTGAGGTTAATCAAAAATTGAAAGAAATGTAGTTTCACATATTCACATGAATATTATCTTTTCGAACTTTGAGCGATTTTCATTCACTCGTTAGAATTTTATTGAGGTGAAAAGGAAAAAAATTGGAAATAAGGCGTAATAATGGCGAAAAAACTTATCAAACGAGATGTATCCTACTCTTCTTTGAACAAAGAATTCGAATTTCGATAAATTTTCCTGATACGTCTAATTTGAAGCTCGAAAAACGGGATTTTTCGAAAAAATTAACCAAAAATAACGCTTGATGAAGAGATCGGGTCAATACGTATAAACGATATAGGCTCGTCACGAGAATTTCGTGTTTAGAGGAAATATCGAACTGAACTTCAAGTAAGATCATTTATAAGCCTTGCTTTTAATGTAAGCAATTTCGTTCAAGAGCATGTATGAATTTCATCAAGTATCAGGCCAGGTTTACAAGAAAATTACTTGGAGGCCTCTATTTTAACACTTAAATTCAAAAATAAACCTCAAAAGTTCTTATTTTCTTCAGTTTTTTTTTTGAAATTGACCTGAGATATTAAATTTGCTATATGTTGGCTTCAATTCTTCACTTGATCATATCACATTAGGACCAAAGATTTTGAGGTTTTTTCGGTCCCTCTAGCCTCTCTCCAAATTTGAGTGAAGCGCCATTTTAAAATTAATCAAAAATTTAAAAAAATATAATTTTAGACATTCACTCGAATGATAAGGTTTTTAAATTTTGAGCAATTTTCACTCATTCATCAGAGTTTCTCCACTCTGGAAAAGCAAAAATTTTAAAATAAGCCGTAATAATGACGAAAAATGATAAAAACAAAAGCATAATCTTATTTGCCTCTCAACGAAATTCCAAATTTCGAATTTTAAGTCTGGCATAATTCACGTATTTACTCATAATTTTGTCGAGTTTATGTAGTCTTCGGCAGTGAACATGTGTTAAGAAGTGCCTTTACCAGTTCCTACGCGAACATCGTACATTTAATCATTCAATAAAAAAAAGGGAAAACAGACAAAAAAGAGGTTATTCACTGCCTGCCTGACCCTATATCTATTCATATCCTGTCTCTCATTGTATTGCTCATGAACGAAAGATGGAATATTTCACGGTTGTAACTACCTGCTATCAGCTGATGAAGACGCTGCCATGTTCACTGCCGAAGACTACATAAACTCGACAAAATTATGAGTAAATACGTGAATTATGCCAGACTTAAAATTCGAAATTTGGAATTTCGTTGAGAGGCAAATAAGATTATGCTTTTGTTTTTATCATTTTTCGTCATTATTACGGCTTATTTTAAAATTTTTGCTTTTCCAGAGTGGAGAAACTCTGATGAATGAGTGAAAATTGCTCAAAATTTAAAAACCTTATCATTCGAGTGAATGTCTAAAATTATATTTTTTTAAATTTTTGATTAATTTTAAAATGGCGCTTCACTCAAATTTGGAGAGAGGCTAGAGGGACCGAAAAAACCTCAAAATCTTTGGTCCTAATGTGATATGATCAAGTGAAGAATTGAAGCCAACATATAGCAATTTTAATATCTCAGGTCAATTTCAAAAAAAAAACTGAAGAAAATAAGAACTTTTGAGGTTTATTTTTGAATTTAAGTGTTAAAATAGAGGCCTCCAAGTAATTTTCTTGTAAACCTGGCCTGATACTTGATGAAATTCATACATGCTCTTGAACGAAATTGCTTACATTAAAAGCAAGGCTTATAAATGATCTTACTTGAAGTTCAGTTCGATATTTCCTCTAAACACGAAATTCTCGTGACGAGCCTATATCGTTTATACGTATTGACCCGATCTCTTCATCAAGCGTTATTTTTGGTTAATTTTTTCGAAAAATCCCGTTTTTCGAGCTTCAAATTAGACGTATCAGGAAAATTTATCGAAATTCGAATTCTTTGTTCAAAGAAGAGTAGGATACATCTCGTTTGATAAGTTTTTTCGCCATTATTACGCCTTATTTCCAATTTTTTTCCTTTTCACCTCAATAAAATTCTAACGAGTGAATGAAAATCGCTCAAAGTTCGAAAAGATAATATTCATGTGAATATGTGAAACTACATTTCTTTCAATTTTTGATTAACCTCAAAATGGCGAGTCACTCAAATTTTGAGACAAATTTGAGGGACACGAAATGCGTAAAAATGTTTAATCTTAATGTCGTCTGATGAAGTAATGTAAGGACGCAAACATAACCAAATCTCAATTTCTTATGTCAATTTAAAGAAGAGTTAAAGGAGGTAAAGGCTTATTGCAGTAATATTTCGGGAATTTAGGCGGTGAAATGGAGCGTTTAATAAATTTTTTTGAAAGCCTATACTATTGCTTGATGACAATTATACATATTGTAGGAAAAATGTTCTATGCTTTGAAACAAGGCTCACAAATGATCTTACTTGAAGTTCAGTTCGATATTTCCTCTAAACACGAAATTCTCGTGACGAGCCTATATCGTTTATACGTATTGACCCGATCTCTTCAACACGCGTTATTTTTCGTTAATTTTTTCGAAAAATTCCATTTTCCGAGCTTCAAATTAGTCGTATCAGGAAAATTTATCGAAATTCGAATTTTTTGTCCAAAGAAGAGTAGGATATATCTTGTTTGATAGTTTTTTCGCCATTATTACGCCCTATTTCCAATTTTTTTCCTTTTCACCTCAATAAAATTCTAACGAGTGAATGAAAATCGCTCAAAGTTCGAAAAGATAATATTCATGTGAATATGTGAAACTACATTTCTTTCAATTTTTGATTAACCTCAAAATGGCGAGTCACTCAAATTTTGAGACAAATTTGAGGGACACGAAATGCGTAAAAATGTTTAATCTTAATGTCGTCTAATGAAGTAATGTAAGGACGCAAACATAACCAAATCCCAATTTCCTATGTCAATTTAAAGGAAAGTTATGGAAAAAAAGAGTTTTTTTGAGGTTTATTTTTGAATTCAAGTGCTAAAATGAGGAGCCTCCAA
The DNA here is from genome assembly GCA_009761765.1 of Phenacoccus solenopsis. Classification (NCBI taxonomy): domain Eukaryota; kingdom Metazoa; phylum Arthropoda; class Insecta; order Hemiptera; family Pseudococcidae; genus Phenacoccus; species Phenacoccus solenopsis. The sequence goes on from CM019753.1 coordinate 53,072,681, forward strand.
GAAATTTTTTTGCAAACCTGGTCTAGTACCTAATGAAAATCATACATGTTCTTGAATGAAATTACCTACATCAAAAAGAAAGCTTACGAATAATTTTTTGAAATTTAGTCAGGTATTTCCTCGAAGAACGGAGCTCACGTAACGAGTCTATATGGATTATATAGGTATTGACCCGCTTTCTTTAACATACCTTCTTGTTTGTTGATTTTTCTGAAAAATCGTACTTTCAGAGGTTGAAATGTGTGATGTCAGGATAATTAACTGAAATTTGGATTTTTCGGACAAAAACGAATAGGACTATTCTTTTTTGATCGTTTTCTGCCATTATTACCACTTATTTGAAAATTCTCTCTTTTCAAGCATGAAAAAACTCTCGAGAGTGAATTAAAATCCATCAAAATTTAGAAACAAAATATTCAAGTGAATATCTAAAACTACATTTTTTTCAATTTTTGATTAATCTCAAAATGACGGTTCACTTAAATTTTGAGACAAGCTGAAGACAGCCAAAAATTCTCAAAATTTTTGATTCTAATATCTTAAGATCAAGTAAGGTAGGGACGCCAACATATCTCAATTTCAATACCTCAAGTCAATTTGAAGGGAAGTTAGAGAAGAAAGGAGGATTTGCGAGTTTATTTTTGAATTTAATTGGTAAAATGAGTGAATTCATAGAAATGTTTTTGCAAACCTGGTCTGATACGTATTCTTGAGAGAAATAGTCTACCCGTTCAAAAACAAGGCTTATAAATGACTTTTTTGAAATATAATTGGATGTTTCGTCCAAAAACTGAGCTCACTCAACAAGCCTATATGAGTTATAAGCATTTACTTAATCCTCTCATCACGTGTTTTTTAAAAGTCGTTCAGGTAGTATGGAATTATGTACATGTTAAGCCCAGATTCATGAATTATTGGCCCTATGAACAACTATAGATTATACGAGTACTTTTTAAAGTTGTTGACCAAAAAGTTAATATCTTCGTGAAAGATTCGAAACATCAACCTATATGTGAAGCATGATATTTTGGCATGAATATCGTTTGGTTAGTGCCTAGAATAAGAGGAAAAACGCTACTATAATTTTTTCCCATAGACATAATATAGTGTTGCTAATATTTTAATGTGATGGTTTAAGCGAGTTAGCAAAATAAATGAAAAATTCGTTTCAAATAGCCTATGAAAAGCCGGCAACGCTAAAGGTACCTAATGTTGTCTGTAAAGAATTCATTCACAAAGAATAGGATGATGACGTTACAATGACCATTTTAGAAAACTATAAAAAACTGGTTGCTCACAGAACAATTCTATTCCCGCCTTTTTCACTTGTATAGTATATTTTTGCGACCGAGGTTAAAATACCCAAAAAGGCGCCAAATGATTCGAATGCAACAACAAACCTTTACCTACGTACTCAGCCCTCCTCTAACGGTTTACTTTTTTTTTTACATCTTTTGACTGGTTTAAATTCTTTCGAAATACGAGTGACAAGTTGTTATTCTGTATCATTCGTGTATACACGTATACCATTTAGAATGGAGTAGTGATTTTTGCAATTGGAAGAAGATGATATTCTGGAAAAATCAGTCGGTAAGTACGAATTATAATATGTATAAATTAATTTACATAGTTGAGTATTGGGATTTTAGGAGAGTGGAGGGGAGGATATGACAAAATTTCAAATTTAATCCTGTGGGTGGAAATAGAATAAATTCACATAATTTTGTTTCAAATGTAAGAAAACCATTATCAGTCCACCCCTCAAGACTGTTTAACTGAACTTTCAAAGTTTTTAGCATTTTTCAATTTTCGTGAAACATGATCCAAAAAGTTCAACTTTCACTGCTTTGATGAAATGTGCTCACTCTTTCAACATTTGATGAAACAATTCAACGTATTTTCCAACTATAGTATTTTCAAAATGAGTCTCTTTTCGAGCCCCTTAACAAATGAACTAATGACCATGAGAAGTAATTGAATGATTTTTATTATAATTATAAATTAACGCAATTGAAAGGAAAAGTTATTAAAAGCTAATTTTTGTAACTAACTGAAATTTAGTGTCAAAGATCTTAAAAACATTCAAAGATGAAAAATTACTTTAAAATCATATTCAGTACCTACCTATATTTAAATACTTAAAGAACAATAATCACATGATTGTTCTGCTTTTTTCATTTTGTTTACAAAATTTGAGGCATCATAAACCCTCAAGAAAGCATAAACTCATTTTGAAAATGCTAAAGTTGAGAACATATTGATATGTTGCATTTTATATGTTTTAAAAATGTGAAAAAAGGCTGCATACACTTTATCAGAGTGGTGATAGTTGAGCTTTTTATGTCCAAACTTCAACTTTCAATATCTGGTAATTGTAAGAGATCGTTGGATTATGCTTCAGGTTGTTTATTGAGCTGTCTATAAATGCATTTGTTTGCCAAAAGTATGTTATGTGTTGCGAAAATTGAAAAACGCCAAAAATTTTGAGGATTCTCTTCCTTTACCTAGAAAATTTAGGGGCTGGACTAGTGACCTAGCCAACGGGAGGATATAGAGGTTCTGGACCCCACTGGTGATATAAAAAATGGTGTAAGTATTCCTAAAATTTTGAACAAATTATAAAAATTGAATAAAGTTTTGGCATGCATATGGGTGAAAATTAAAAATTGTGAATATAAAATGCCCTCAAAGATATAAAGTAGTGATGTCAACTCGAACTGAAGAATCGAATATTCGATTCTTCATTTCCGAATATTCATTCAGAAATTAATGTTGAATGGATAAATTGTAAAGGGTCTCTCCTGATAAGATAGTGAAAATGGTCCTTGACCCAAATTCGGTCACAAGTGGTCCTAAATGTTGTCCTGGATGAAAAAACTCCCCAAAAAAATTTTTGACCCCCCTCCCCCACCCTTTCCTTAGAAATCGACTCCCATATGTCGAAAATTCAATATTTTTTAACTCTGGGTGGGATGGATGAAAAATTTTGAAAATTTCACTCTTGATAGACATTATATAAGTACAACAGTGGAAATTTTTTCAAATTTTTCTTACTTACTTTACTTTTACTTTTATCCATTTACGTGCCTTATACTGCAACTGAGGCCAGAGGCACGGATTCATATTTTCTTGAATTTTTTAGGCTTTGAAATTTTCAAAAAATTATAAAAATTTTTTTTGAGGGGGTACATGGCTGAATTTTTTTCCATAATTAGCACGTACTCTAAGGTACAACATGATAATATTTTCAACCCCTCGAAGGGGGGTGGAAGTTGGTCAAAAAAAATGAAATGTGTAACAAGAGCGCCTCCTAAATTTACTTTTTTGCATTTTTTTTTGCGAACAACGCGTTTTAGAGAAAAAGTAGTATAGTAATAAAAGGTTTCTCATTAAATTCTTTATAAGAAAGGGTCTTATAATTTTTTTCGTATACCCATTAGGGGAGGAGATAGGGGACTACAAAGTTGCTCCTAATACTAATAATTATTATATATTACAATATCGCAAAATCAGTAAGGACAAAAAAAAATGAAAAAAAAAATAGAAAATGATCATTGGAAATAAAGGCGAGTTACTTTTCGACTATTGTGGCAAACTTCTGATTGAGGATTTGGCAATAAGAATAAATAAAATTCCACATAATGATGGTGAAGTTAAAGTAGTACCTATAATAGTCCAGTCATATTACTATTATAATCGAGACTAATTGGTGGCCGAAGTTTTTCTGAGGAAACTTGTAGCCAATAGTGTCCGTAACAGCACCTAACTTTCCCCCAAAAATCGCGCCATTCTTTTTCACCCAAAATCCACATTTGTGCCCCCAAAACTAGTTTTTCGCAAATAACACTCATTCTAATCTAGATACAGAGAGAAAGTTCGGTTAAGAAGTTATGCTGATCAGATTTCCAACCAAAAATATTATTACGCAATTTTCGCCAAAATTAATAGAATCGCGAGAAAACGCACTTGAAACGCCCCACTTACGCTGCACATAGGCCCATAGCGCGATGTTTGATATAAACCACAGTGTTATGATAATGTTTTATGTTCTCATCGTGAAAATGGTTCCGGGGGAGGGGAGGGGAGGGTAGAACAAATTTTGTTTATTATCGAAAATCTATCATATTCCATACTACTCATGAGTTGATAATTAATTACTATCGTATCATAATTATTTTGAAACTATCAAGCGGTATACCAGAGTAATTTTTGAGAAAAAACGAAGAATTCAATGAGAAAAATTTTATTACTATACTACTTTTTCTCTAAAACGCGTTGTTCGCAAAAAAAAAGCAAAAAAGTAAATTTAGGAGGCGCTCTTGTTACACATTTCATTTTTTTTGACCAACTTCCACCCCCCTTCGAGGGGTTGAAAATATTATCATGTTGTACCTTAGAGTACGTGCTAATTATGGAAAAAAATTCAGCCATGTACCCCCTCAAAAAAAATTTTTATAATTTTTTGAAAATTTCAAAGCCTAAAAAATTCAAGAAAATATGAATCGAAAAATTTGAAAAAATTTCCACTGTTGTACTTATATAATGTCTATCAAGAGTGAAATTTTCAAAATTTTTCATCCATCCCACCCAGAGTTAAAAAATATTGAATTTTCGACATATGGGAGTCGATTTCTAAGGAAAGGGTGGGGGAGGGGGGTCAAAAATTTTTTTGGGGAGTTTTTTCATCCAGGACAACATTTAGGACCACTTGTGACCGAATTTGGGTCAAGGGCCGTTTTCACTATCTTATCAGGAGAGACTCTTTACATAACTACTTCTTGAAATCACAAAAAATGATTCGCAAAAATACCTAATTTTAAAATCTACATGTATCAAATTGATAAAAACTTATTTACGAAGTTCCTCTATGCTATGAGAAGTTGATGGTTTGAAAATCAAGTATTATGTAACTTAAACATTTTCAGATCATTTGTTCTTAATAAAATTTCATAATGAAAACTTATTAAAAGTAAATACCAATTTAATAATGATTAATAAAATTTTTAAATGCCTTTTTTTATATGAGCAAGGAGAATGATTTATTTAAATCAAAAAACAAGAATTCTGTATGTATTTATACCATTTTCTTCATTTCAGGTAGCGATGAAGAAAAATTACACCAAAATTCGAAAAAAAATTACAGCAAGAAACTGAAATTATGAATCTTTAATTTTTAGTAGAAGCGCAAGATTTTTGAGCTAAGTTGAAACTTTTTTTTTAATTTTAGAAATTTGAAAACACTACCTTAAAATTTACCATGATGTATGCATAAGTACGAATTAATTGATTTTTTTTTTTTAAATTCAAGGTAATAATGGAAAAAAACTCCGTTGAATCTCTCGAAGAAGGTGAAGTCCAACTCTCTGAGGAAAACCGCTGTGCAGTGAATTAGAACTCGGTGAACCTATGAACTTCATTTTTGACATATCTCAGAGATTTGAAGTTATTCTATAATATTAACTATATAATAAATATAAGTATGCAGTATGTAGGTATATTGTAGCCTATGTTTCAAAATTTTTAAAAACTTCTTTTCTGCTCCTTCTCGCTAACATTGAGCCTCTAGAGACTTTTTTGTAGTTAATCTAATGATGTCGCAAATTCAGTGTTGATTGCGACATCGTTAAAGTTATACAGCGATAAGAAACTGTGCTTCATTTTGACACAGTTGCTCTCCTCAGTGGTCAACGAGAGACCTAGCTGCTACATTTGATGTAGTCTGCTTAAATGGTTGCTCTTCTTAGAGGTCGTGTCTCAAACTCGACTAGAGGCCAAATTTTTTCCCCCATTTTTGGAAAAAAAACTCAAGGCTGCTCTCTAAGGAGGTTGGCAAGAGATCTGATCAGTTTTTCAATATTTGAAAAACTTGATTCAGGTTGCTCCTGAGGTGATCGCTTGTAAATTATCAAAATACAATGAAATAAAACACTACTGGGAAGTAAGGTGTGAAATTATTGCCTGTTATGTGCTTGGCTTATCTAACACTTGCTTTATTTACAGAATGAGGATTAAGGGTCTTAATAGTGAAACTGCTTTACTTTTTTTTTCTTTACAAATACTTCATACCTTACTTCATTATTGCATTGATTAAAATTTCGTACCAATTTGTTGTGATAACGAATAAAGATGAGAAAAAAAAATAACGATAAGGAGTAAGAAAAGAAGTTTTTTTACTTATGTACTTTGAATTTGTTTTATGCTAAGAATATTGTACATACACTCTACATATCTTCGTTTCTGATACTTTGTACATAAATATTATTCATTCATGCTTCGTGTTCTTTCTTAAAGAATATACCTATTATAGAATTTCCAACTTGTGTATTTTTTCTTCCTTACTAGCTTAAACCAACAAACATCTTCTCAAAGCATTAATTTTTTATACTTATTTTATTTTTAAAATTTGCAGGAATTCATTTCAGGTTATTATTTAATAAAATTTCATAAAATAATAATCTTGGCTGGCTCTCTTTAATTTTTCATTTGATAATCTTGGGTATAAAAATAAGGAAGTTTAAAATTTTTTTGGGTGGAAAGAGCATAAATTTATAGTCATGAAAAACAATTTTTTCTATCAGTTTTCCATTCCTGAAATATTTGACGAATATAAATGAAATTTTCATAGATCAGGTATAAAAAAAAAAAATAAATAAATAAATAAATAAGAGTAAGTGATAGTACTTGTACATACTTACGTAAAAAAGTTAAAAAGTTGACTCTTTTCATTCACTATTATCGAGGACATTTTTTCTCTAATCTCCTCAACAATTTTAATTCAAAAATTTAATTTTTCCAACTCATGCAATGAGATTCATATTATACTTACTGGTAAAATTTCCCAATAAAAGGCATCAAAATAAGGGGGAAAAAATAAGTAAAAAATACTAATGATCTAATGTCAATGAAATTTAAAAAAATAATTTACTTCGTGTTGAGAATGTGTCTTCCAAGTTTTTAGCTCTAATTTTATCATTTGAGTGAATCTTTAAGTGTTCAACAACTTTAAAGTGTCTTAACTTTTTCTCTAAATAGTTGGTGAAGGCCAACAATTTAGAAGGTGCATTTTCAACATAAAGTATGTAAATAATTCTATAAAATATCATAAACTTTGAGTCATTAGAACATTTTTTTTTCTTGTATCCCTTTATTTCGAAATGTCTGTTATGGAAAAATTATGAGAAAACTATAAGCTCACAGCGCGTTCTAAAAGAATTAAATTTTTTGAGCGGAATTTTTACTGAGGGTGGAGGCAAAGCAAAGAAATATGGACACACGCTATACAAATACCATAGAAAATTTTTCCCATTTTTCCCCGATGAAGATTCTAAAAGAACTATGAGTTGAAAATGCATTCACGATTAATGTTGAGTTTCTCTATTATATGATTCAGACATTTTGATTATTGAGTATCTATATGTTGAATATCAAGTGGAGATAAAACTTTTAATAAAACCATGTCAAACAATTTCTGTATTGAATTTCCTATTTCAAAATATAACTTGAATCAACAGTCAATATTCATGATTAGGTGTGCATTCTATAAACATTATTGGTAATTATGTTGAAAATTATGACTATAAATGAAGGCCTTGGTTCAAAACTTGACTAGAATTTCTTTTCTACTAATATTTGATTTAATGACCGTTTAACTTATTAAAACATTTGTAGATATCAAAAACCTAGATTGTTAGGCATAAATTGTGATTTAAATTCACTACAATTTCCCAATCAAATTGAGAGCTTGATACGACATCGTATAAAAGCATTTTTCTCGATGAAAAAATAATCAAGTATATTCTCAACAGAATTAAATTAAGTGATTTCAAGTTGAAAATTGAAATTATTAGAGAACAAACATAACTCAACATCAACCTCGTCCGATGAATACAATATTCAATATTGAGTTGAATTTGTTATGATAAAAAAATCCTATGCGATATTTATGGCAGTATAATATTATATGCATATCAGTGTGAATAGTACCTAATATCAAAATTATAGCATGAGAGAAGTTCAAGATTATAATCTATCTCTTCAATTGATTAAAATCGAATTTAAATTTCATATTGAAATCATATACCATATACATAAATAATACACTGCAAAAACACAGTTTAATACCATGATAAGAGGACATTGGACGGTATTATGAATATCAAATAGACTACGATATAGCTGTATAGAATGAAGAATTATTTACCCAAGTACTTCATTTTTAAAAATAAAAAGTAATAAATTGAATATGAACTATTGCTGCAAAGTGCGCCAAGACTTCGCTTTCTCCTTCACATTCAGACTAGCTTACACTTTAAACTTGAAATGATGTTGAAATAGTTCTTTCGAAATGCGAATCAGGCTAATTCAACTGTAACAACCTCTATAGGTTTATCTCTAAACTATGGTGGCTCACAATACCGGATAAAAAATCCTGTATACTTTTACAGGCGATCTGAGCCACTGGCTCTCTTTACCTATAATATGCTAAGAATGGCCTCACAATACCGGAAAAGGGCCATTATATATATATATATATATATATATATACATAGTTGTTTATGTATTATTGCGAGAATCATTACATACACAGTGATTGCGAGATCCGATTTGAGATTTTGCCAGATTTGTGATTAGGATGATGAATACAGTTTTTTGGTACAAAAATTTTCAAAAAAAGAGCATGTGAAAATAAAAATTTCAAATTATATATGATGCGTTCTTTTCAAAAATGTTGATGAATAGTAAAAAAAACATAAAGGCTCATTAGACGCCCAAGTAACCATTTGAATCAACGTCGGATCTCTCTCAGCCCTGGTGTTATAGAGGGGAGTGCAAAATCGGGTGGATCTCGCTTTCACTGTCAAACATATACAGGGGCGTGCTCACCGTGTAACGACTCAGAATAATATCCTGGGGCCTCAAGGAGTGGTCCCCTTGGAGTGGGGCCTCTTTTAGTATGACAAGACGTGTAATTAAGTCATAATTCGGCAGAAATAAAGGTTAGAAAATAGTAAAGAAACTTCAGCAAATTTATCTTCAACACCTAATATGTTACATCTAAGAAATATACAAAATATATCTGTATGTAAATCATAGCTAAACCGAGATCCGGCTGAAAACTTGTCTATACGATGTAGTGGATCTCGCAAATAACGTGCGCTATGTAAAACGTTGCAAGATCCGGCAAACGGATCTCACGATCTCTCAATAAGTGTGTGTATATAGAAATAATCTCAGTTTATATGGTTTTTATGCATATATGTATATACTAGGGTGGAACGAATTTTGGTTTTTTAGCTGAGTTTTTAACAAAAAAACGACAGCTATTACAGCCTACCTGATTTGGGAAGAGAAGGTCGGGGGAGGGTAGGGTATATAAATCTTTGCGTTTCAAACCATTTGTGATCATCTGGCAAATGTCCAACTTTTTGGTGTGTGTTATATATTTTTTTTCCCACGCGTAGCGCCAGTCTCGTCATAGCATCGATAAGGTGTACATGTACGTTATCGCTTGTTTCGCTATCGGTTTCGTTCGTTGTTAACCAGATAATACGTACTGCTTTATAGACTTGAGTTTACATGAATATCACTGCGTTGTGTTACGCACTTTCATCGGGTTATGAAGCCTGAGGAGATTGCAGAGAAGCTTAAAAAACTCGAAATCGAGGTTAAAGCTCTCCGCATTGAAAATGCTGAGCTCAAGAGTAAGTTGGGAATCCGTCAGTTCCTTAAATCTAATGCTAATCCGTCTAAATCAGGCAACAACAATATGGAGACTGAACAACAGGTAAATAATCCGGTCAAAAAACCGCCCCCCTTTTTTATGAATGGGGTTAAATCCATTGCTTCGTTCAATACTATGCTAAATGAATCTGGTGTTACCAATCACGAAATAAAAGCCCTTGCAAATGGCGAAATTAAAGTGATGCTAAACAGCTCCGACGACTATAAAAAATGCCGCAATTTTTTCGACCAAGTATGAAATAATCCAGGTGATGCTGAAAAATCATCAGTTAGTTTGATAGAATATCACACTTATCGTCTACCTGAAGACAAGCCGTTTACTGTGTTTGTCCGTGGGCTTCATTACTCTACGGAGGTGAAAAATATTATTTCGGAGCTAGATAAAGCAGGCCACACTGCGATTAATGTCATTAACGTACAAATAAGGAAGCGTATTGATAATAAGCCAACCATCATTAAGCTGCCGCTATTTAAAATAGACCTCCAGAAGCAAGTTAATAATCGTACTATCTTTGATCTTGAATATCTTGTCCATTGTCGCATTAAAGTGGAGATGCCGAGAAAACCCACAAGTCTCCCTCAATGTAAGCGGTGCCAAGATTATGGTCATTCTGCAAATTATTGCACAAGAACTCCAAAGTGTGTGAAATGTGGAGAAAGCCACTTCGCAGCTGAATGTAAACGGAAAAAAACAAATCCTCCCTGTTGTGCAAATTGCAAAGAACAGCATACAGCGAACTATAAAGGTTGTTCATACTACAAAACTAAAGTACAACCAGCTAAAAAAACGAAGACTGCAGTCGAAAGACTGAATGAAAATCGTAATACGCCTGTACATTCGCATGCAGGCAACTCATACAGCACCTATGCTGAAAGTGCCATGAAAAACTCAAACCTGACCACGAATACTACACCAGTTAAATCCAGTCAAGGTGGAAATGAAACTGCTGAAATTCTCGAAATACTACAGAGATTAGAGAGTGCTCAAGAAACTGTGAATGAGAAGATTTCTTCCATTGAAAAACGTATTTTGGAACTTGAAAGCTCCAAAGTGGTTACTCCCAGTCCTCGTAGGAAACAGCAACGGAAGTCATAAACATTACAAACTCAATTAAAATTATCTGTTGGAACGCCAACGGTCTCTCAAATAAAAAGGCTGATTTTGCTACATTTCTCCATCTAAATGATATCGATATTGCTCTGATATCAGAGACACACTGTACCAGTTATATAAATCATCCTAAAATTCAAAACTATTCAGTGTACCTTGCAAACCATCCCACCGATGTGGCTAGAGGTGGTTCAGCTGTGTTCATCAAGGACAGCTTGTATCACTATGATGTCGGTGCGTATGTCACTGATAGCATTCAGGCTTCGATAATTGCTATTCACCTAGCTGATCAACTGGCGCACATTGGTAGTATTTACTGCCCTCCGCGGTGCCCACCTCAAGAAACCGACTTCAATGAACTTTTTCAGCACCTAGGTCCCAGATGGATACTGGGTGGAGATTTCAATGTGAAGCACCCCAACTGGGGCTCCCGACTTATCTCATCTCATGGACGTGTTCTAAATAAGGTGAGCATGCGGCACCTAGCTTATCTAGTTTCATCGGGTAGTCCTACCTACTGGCCATCAGACCTATCTAAGCTTCCAGATGTGATAGACTTTTTCCTCATCAAAGGTCTACCTTCTTGTAAAACTAAAGTAGAAAATATGGTGGACTTAACGTTCGATCATGTACATATTCTACACACCATCTCTATGGCACCGCTTCCTGCTTTAAGGAAACAGTATGTAGTCAATAAAACAACCGACTGGGATAGCTATCGTCAACTAGTTAACAGCAAAATTAATCTACAAACCAGGGTTCGGTGTTCTGTAGAGGTGGTAGACAGACGTATGTTCGTGTGTTGAGTTTTATCGTGTGAATAAACCGGTTTTATAAGCATATCAAAAAGGTACATATTTTCGAGAGTGGGCATATCCGTCGATTTGGTGCGATTTGATTTTGAGAAATAGTTGTAGGCCTAAAAGTATAAAAATGGATCCAGGTTTTCTAGAAAGCTTTAATAAATTGGTCGAAAATGTGGACGACATCAAAGGAATAGTTTCAGAAACAAAGGAGAAAGTAGACGATCTAACCAGCAATGTTGAGGAGATAAAAACAGAGAATGCTCAGCTGAAGGCTTCTGTTGAGTATCTGCTACAAGAAAATGCCTCACTTAAATCTAGCCTTGGTAAGTTAGAACAATATACACGTAATTGCAACGTAATTATTAACGGCGTTCCATATGAAGAAGACGAGAATATTTTGGAACATGTATACAAGATATCACATGCATTGAATGTTGAACTGCATGAATATGATATTTATAATGTACATCGTTTAGGAACAAGTCGCGATAAGATACCTGCGATAATAGTTAGGTTAAATAGTACGATAAAGAAGACGAGTTTAATAATCAATTCTAAAAAGCTTAAAATACATGGTAAAAATTTAAACTTCAAACCAGCAGTGCCAATATTCGTAAATGAGCAACTAACCAAAGAAAATCGTATTCTTCTAAAGAAAGCTAATGAATTAAAAAAAAGCGGTATAATAGCGAGGGTCTGGAGTCGCGATGGTAAAATATTCATCAGAAATGGACATAATACACCAGCTGTTCAAATTTTTAATGAAGAGGAGATTACAAGGTATATCCCAATAGAAGATGTGGACGAGGATACACGAAGCGGCCAATCTGGAGCTTCATCAACAGCAAGCAGATCAAATGAAAAAAAGACAGCTGTAGTGGAAGATCGCACCAGAAGTCGTACAAGAGAGCTCACGCTGGATCAGAAAACTCTTAGATAAGCAGAGCAAAAATAAAACTTTGTCTAGCAATAAGAAAAAATAGAATAAGGAAGAGCCGAACCCAGTCAAGTACCCAGACACGTCTAGTCAACGAGGGTACTCACGACTTTTCACCCAGTTTAATAAAAATAAATTTACGAAAAATAGTAAAAAAAAGTGTTTTTTAAATATAGGCAGTATAAATGTAAGGACCTTAAAAGGTGCTGAAAAACTAATAGAGCTAGAGTCAGCCTTTAGGGATTCTAAATTAGATATTTTAGGATTAGCAGAAGTGAGGAGAACAGGTGAACATCTTTTTACTACTAAAGAAAATAATACGCTGTGCTATATAGGGAATGAAATAGGTCAAAGAGGTGTAGGCTTCTTGATAAAAAGTAAATGGGCAAATAAACTAATCGAATTTGAGGGAATAACAGACAGAATAGCAAAAATCAAAATAGGCCTAGGGAAAAAACAAAAAAGTAAAAAAGAAAAAACCTTGACAATATTTCAAGTATATGCACCTACTCTAGTTTCAGATGATCAAGAATACGAAAATTTTTTAAGAATATTAGAAATAAACCTAGAGAAAACAAAAAAAAATTTATTAAATCAAGTAATTATCATGGGAGACTTTAATAGCCAGATTGGTGACAAAAAAAATGGAGAAGAAAATATCATGGGACCGTATAGCTATGGAAAAAGAAATGAAAGGGGGGAAAGACTGATAGAGTTTTGTGCAACAAATAATTTAAAAATTACAAATACTTATTTTAAAAGACGAATGGGCAGAAGATGGACCTGGCTATCCCCAAATCAAGAGTATAGAACACAAATAGATTATATTATTACCACAGCAACTTCAAACAAGATTAAAAAATTTGGCACTAAGAACTTTCCCTTTTATTCTGACCATAGGTTAATTTTTTGCAAAGTAGAAATAACAGGCTGGCTCTACTCAGGAAATAAAAACACCAAGATTATGAGACCAAACATTACCCAAGAAAATGCGCTGTCCTATAAAACAAAATTAGAAAACTTACTAAAAGATTTCCATAATTATAATGATATACAAACTGTATACAAAGAGCTTATAAATACACTACATAATGCTACACAATGTTTGGATACCTCTTGGTTAAAAAATGAAAATGAGGAAAAAGTACCTAAGGAAATCAGAGATTTAATTAATAAAAGAGAGCATCTAAGAAAAAAGGGCAGAAAAAGTAAAAAAGAGAAAATAGAATTAAATATTGCGTGTAAATTGATAAAGAAAAAATTAAAAGAATACAACAGAGAAAAGGAAGATAATTTTATAGGACAAATTTTGGAATCAACAAAAAGTACAAAAAATATAAAAAAATTTCTAAAAATCGGCCGTGAAAAATTAACCTTTTTACAAAACAATCAGGGGGAAAAAATTTATGACCGGAAGGGAATAAATACAATTGCAACAAATTTCTATAAAGAATTATACGAAAGCGATAAACCATATACAGTTATAAATTTGGATAAACATAATCGTGTTGATGATGATGAGGTGTTGCCGTTTCTCCAATCAGAAGTAAAGCATATTTTGGCAAGTCTAAAAAACAAAAAATCTCCAGGCCACGATGGTATTATTAACGAGCAACTAAGGTATGGGGGTGACAGGTTGATACAGGTATTACTTAACATGTTTAATAAAATTTTGGAAAAACAAATAATCCCTAACGAATGGAACAAGTCTGATATAATACTAATATTTAAAAAGGGAAAAAGGAGTTTGATAGAAAATTACAGACCAATAACATTGAACAGCACTTTAGCCAAAGTATTCTCCTCATTGATAATGAACAGAATCAAAGCAATAGTAAATGCCCAGCAACCATGTGAACAAGCGGGCTTCCGATCAGGTTTTTCTACCATAGACCATTTGCATGCTATAAACCAGATTTTAGAAAAAAGTCAGGAGTATCAAATAAAATTAACTTTGGTATTTGTAGATTTTTCGAAAGCATTTGACTCCATCGATCACCAATTTATGGTAAATGCAATGATCAATCAAGGAATTCCAATTGTACTGGTAAAAATTATAATAAAAATGTATGAAAACGCGCAGGCGAGAATTATTACTGATGTGGAGGGAGAGTATTTCAAAATAAACAGGGGGTGAAACAGGGAGACCCTCTGTCAGCTTTAATGTTCAATATATCCTTAGAGGAGGTCTTCCGAAAATTAAATTGGGGGCAAAGAGGGCTAAAAATTGAGGGGGAATACCTGAACAATCTGAGATTCGCGGACGACGTAGTGCTGATTGCGGAAAGCTTAGAGGAGGCCAAAAATATGCTGGAGGAATTAGTAAGAGAAAGTAGGTGTGCAGGACTAAATATTAATATACCAAAAACAAAAATTCTAACAAAAGAAAAATCAGACCCCATCAAAATTAATGATCAAAATGTGGAAATTGTAAACAACACAATATACCTAGGTCAACAAATTAGTATCGAAAATAATACCGGCAACGAGATAGAAAGAAGGATAAAAATAGGTTGGGACAAATTCTGGGCTCTGAAAAAAATCTTTAAAGGAACTTTTACTACGAAATCAAAAAGTTTGATTTTTAATGCATGTGTGGTTCCAGCTGTGACATATGGTGCACAAACTTGGGCACCAACAAAAAAACAAGAAAATAAAATAAAAACAATGCAAAATGCCATGGAGCGATCGATTTTGAATGTTAAAAAAAAGGATAAAGTGAAAACAAAAATTATAAAACAAAAGTTACATTACAATATGGATATTCTAAAAAATACAAAAAGATTGAAATGGAATTGGGCAGGACATCTTTCGCGAAAAAAAGAAAAAAATTGGGCTACAAAAACGACCTTTTGGCAAAATTGGGGAAAGAGAAAGAGGGGTAAACAAAAACGGAGATGGAGAGACGGCATTACTGATCTCATCAGAAACACCATGTTTCATAGGATAGCGCAGGATGGATGTGAATGGAGAAGACTGGGTGAGGCCTTTGTCCTGTTATAAACAGGACCTTTTTTTCCATGTAAAAAAAAAAAAAAAAAAAAAAAAAACATATTTGATTGTATGCAAGTATTATTTTATTATGTTTGTACTTGGAAAATAATAAAAGGTTTGATGATGATGATGAATCTACAAACCAGACTCCAAACTGAAGAGGAGCTCGACCTTCTTGCTTCCAGCTTTTCTACAACTTTGCATGAATGTATACAACTATGCACTAATTACGACAACTCCCCAAGGGAATACAATGGAACATCCAAACTACCTTCATAATTTAATACGCTGTCGTCGTAAGGCTAGGAAAGCCTGGCAGCGCAATCGTACGGCTACTAATAAACTACTCTACAACCAATTGTGTAAGAAAATGTCCAAAGCCATTAGCGAATGGAAAAATAACTCTTTCGAAGCGTACCTGACCTCCCTTGCACCCACCAAAGAGGCTGGATATTCCTTGTGGAAAGCTGCTAAAAACATACGTCGCCCGGTTATATTTAATTCTACTCTCAGAAATGAGGATGGCTCATGGGCCAGATGCGACCTGGACAAAGCTGAGCTTTTCTGCCTGCACTTTGAAAACACGTTTCAAGATAATGAAATTTCATCACAGGTTGAGTTAACATTACCCCAGTGTAACATCAATGATAACGAAATCATTAGACCCACATCGCCTATGGAGGTGGCTCAACTCATAGATAAATTAAACAAGAAAAAGTCGGCTGGCTCTGACGATATTTTACCATGCATGGTCAGCAAGCTACCACGCAAGGCCATCATTTACATGACAAATCTTTTCAATGCTGCACTCAGGTTGCGCTACGTACCCTCCTGTTGGAAAAAAGCAAGGATGATAGTCATCTTGAAACCAGGCAAACCAGTGGAAGAACCTAAGTCATATCGGCCTATCTCGCTACTTTCAGTTGTCTCAAAAATTTTTGAGAAAGCTGTTCGTAAAAGACTTGAACCATACATAATTGAGAAAAACTTGATACCAGATATTCAGTTTGGTTTCAGAGAGAAACACTCTACTGTGGAACAAATCCATCGTATTGTCAAAGTCATTACTCAGGCATTTGAAGAAAAGGAATATGCACCAGCTGTATTTCTAGACGTCAGCAGTGCCTTTGATAAGGTCTGGCATAAAGGCCTTATTCACAAGCTTCACAAATTCTTTTCCCCAGGCTTGTATAAGCTGTTAGCTTCGTAACTGAATAAACGGACATTCTATGTGCAGGTGGGAGTAGTCACCTCACGGATTGCTACAATAGAGGCAGGAGTCCCTCAAGGTAGTGTCTTAGGACCTCTACTGTACCTACTTTATACCTACGATTTTCCTGTGTTTGAGGGCATTACTACTGCACTATTTGCTTATGATGCAGGGGTAATAGTTCGTGACAAATCGTACGAATCAGCTGTTAACATACTACAAGCAGCCGTTGATATTATCCTTGAGTGGGCGAATGATTGGAAAATCAAACTTAACGAGAACAAATCTGTCAGAGTCGATTTTGCGCTATGAAAACATGGTTATATACCTACGATCATGAATGATAAACCAGTGCCGCTAGCCAGCTCAGCTTGTTACCTCGGTCTGCACTTGGACTGTGAGCTAAATTGGCAAGAGCACATTAGAATAAAACGTGATCACTTAAATCTTCTATTCCGGCAATTCCAATGGCTAATTGGTCGACATTCGAACATAAGTCTTGCGAACAAGCGACTGATATATCAATCTATCTTCGTACCAACTTGGGGCTTACAGATGTGAGATTTGGGGCACAACACCAGCCTCCAACAGGCTAGTTATTGAGAGGTTTCAGAATAAAATGATGAGAGCGATCACACGAGCTCCATGGTTTGTTAGAAACGATGACCTGCGCAAGGACCTCAGGCTGGAGTCAGTGAAGGAGGTCATTACGGCAAAGGCCCATAACTACATTGAAAGGCTTCACCGCCACCCAAATGTCGAGGCCATCGCCCTGCTGGATGTTAGCACAGACGTGAGGCGGTTAAAGAGAACACATTGCACCGACTTATAATGTTATGTAATAGTTGCATAATGTAGAACGTGATTTAAACTTTATGATAAAATAGAGGTTAAGATTGTAAAAAATCGTTCCTTAATATAAAATTTAAAAAAAAAAAAAAAACTCGTAGCGCAGGCGAGTATTCATAAAATTCGCTCAAAATTCGGTGAGGAACTCTTCTTGCAAATACGCAAAAATAGTTTTTTTGTTTTTTCGATAAATTTCAAAATGGTGGATCACTCAAATTTTGAGGGGGGCTGGAGAAGGGGCAAATAGCTCAAATTTTTCGTTTTTGATTTCATATGAAAGAGTGAGTCACGGATACTAACATATCCAAATTTCAGCTTCTTGAGTGCATATTGAGGGGAGTTAGATCAAAAAACGGCTTTTTGAGGAAGTTTTGAGTCATGAAATTTCTTGAATCTTCCATATCTCCCCACCAAATCAAGTTAAAGAGTCAAATTTTGTGTGTGAGGTTAGTTGGTGACCACAATATGACCTCTTGAATTTGGATCAAAATGGATTCAAAATGGCGGATTATCAAAATTTTGAGTAGAGCTTGAGGAGCCTCAAGTTGGTAAAAATGTAATTAATATGAATTCATATGGTTATTGGGGATAAGTTGTATACTATATCCCGAATTCACTTCCATACATGATGTTGGAGGGGGAAGGCGGGGTTACCAACCTAAAATAGTGGTGGGGTACAGGAGGGGTCGAAAATTTTTTATTGCTGTGTCATATGATAAAATGAGCCCAAGTGACAAACGTATTTTGATTTTAGCTTCCTCAGTGATTTTGGAGGGGAGTTAGAGCAAAAAACGGCTTTTGGAGGGGAAATTGCTGCAGGAAATTTCATGAATCTTCCATATCTCATCACCAAATCGGCCTAGAATGGTCAAACTTTGTGTGTAGGATTAGTTTGTGACCAGAATATAACCACTTAAATTTGAGTCAAAATGGATCCAAAATGGCGGATTATCAAGATTTGAAGATAACTTGAGGACCCTCAAATAGTTATAATTTGAGAAATATGTGTTCGCATGATTATTTCATGGCAAGAAATACTACATTTATGCCAAATTCAACTTCTTAGGTGTTTTTGGAAAGGATAGGGTAGGGGTTTTCAGACTTGGTATTGGGTGTGGCCTGTAGTGATGAACGGTTGAGCATGGTTATTACTAAATCAAAACAAGCCCCAGTTAAAAACTCAGCTCCAGTAATGCGGCATGGCTGCTTACGTTTTTTTTTTGGTCTCGAAGCGAGGCATTAGAGTACAAAGCAATTCGAAGTTCAGAACAAAGAGATGACACCAAGTAGTAATGAAAAAAATGCAAAAACAAATTTAGTGCAAACATTTTGTTAAGAATAAGAAATACCTTTACGTCAAACCCTCTTAAACCAAGAAAATATGCTAAAGGACTAAAATGAGTCCAAAGGATTTTTTTATTGAAAAAACGAAGAACTTGTATTTAACAAATATGGCTTTCCAGAATACCTCCCTTTTAATAGTGCTCTGATTATACTAGACACGAATAAATAATTGTTTGCGCGTAAATTCGTTATTGTCATATTGCATCATTTGAACGTTCGTTGAAAACTTGCTATTTTATTTTTGAGATAGAATTTATTAATTAACAAATAAATTAAACATGAAAGAAACACATCTACATGCTTTTTATGTTATACTATATGTTTTGGAGACCCCTGAAGAAGAGAACACTTAATAAATATGACCTCAGATTAAGATTAAGCGATACCACTCACTGAATCAGTAGTTGTACCATTTATTTGTAATTTTATCGTAATTATGTGTATAAGACGAAAAAGGGGGAAATTCAACGAATATAGCAAACTATAAAAATACTTTTAGAAACCCTAAAAACTGAAAAAAAATGTATAAGTATTTTTTTTATGATTTTAGGATGGCAATACAAAAAGAATATCTCGAAACCAAAATTATTTGGCATAAAAATAATTTTTTTGAAATAACGAATAAACCATCAAAATTTCAAAACTTTGACCCCAATATGGGGAAAGTAAATATTAATCTAGAAGGTTGAAATTTTTTGAGCATTCTTTTAGGGTAATTTGACAACTTTTTTTTGCATAAGGGTCATCGATTTTCGGAAAAAAAAAAACAAAATTCGTTCCACCTTAGTACATACCAAAAAGTTGGACATTTGCCAAATGATTACAAATGGTCTGAAACGCAGAGATTTGAAGACCTCACCCTTCCTCGACCTTCCCTTCCCAAATCAGGTAGGCTGTAATAGCTGTCGTTTTTTAGTTAAAAACTCAGCTAATGAATTAAAATTATGAAATACGAAGTTGATGGAAGCTATTTTTATTGAAATTGAGACTTCATCATTTGAATTTTTAGTTTTTTATTGACATCTTGAAAATAAACAAAAATCACTGATTATTAAAAAATATTTATTTGGATAATTTATTCCTAATATATTTCGATTTCAGCCAACTCATCTACAAGTTGCGACGAACCCGAATTTCGTAATATTTTCGGGCTATAGTGTCAAGCAATTGTTTCGAATGGGTTTGATGATAATACGCACAACGAGTAAGATTTTTTACAAATAATAATATGATAAAAACGCACTATTGAAATTCAGGAGATTGTTTATTTTTATGCGTACTAGTAGAAACAGAAAAGTAATCAACATATGTAAAACGGATTGCAATTCTTATGATGAGAATAAGATAAAAACTAAACTAGGGAACGGAGACTGATCTCTCTTAGCACTCTCAAGTGCGTATTCATCTCTCACCCCAATTTTGAATAACCAACCAGAATAGAGAAAGCAATTTCTTTTTAAAGTTTAGGCCCAATCAAAATCGTCGGAACCAGATTTACCCTTGGACGTTAGCGTAAACGGTGGCTGCGCGGTGCGGCGGTTCAAAGATGAGTTTTCTGCACAAAACGCGTTGTCAGGAAGGTCCGAAAGATTTACAACTTAATTCTTAATTTAGCGACAACTTCACGAACGCGAGCGCGACTTTTTTGACTAATGCACTGGATGTGCATTTTAGGTTTTATCACCAGCTTACATATTACTCAATGTATTATAAAATCACGAAAATGTTTTTTTTCTTCTTCAATTAATCGGAACCACCCTAAAAATTCAAAACACCATTATTAAAGACGATCTCCAACAACTACAAAAAATTATACAACTTCTTAAAACCTCAAAATTATGGGCTGAAATCTAAAATCCACCCTTACTGCCCTGTAATTAACAGATACACTGGCATGATAATTTTGGCAATTACATACGCCAGTATTAATAAATTAAAAAAAAAAAAAGAAAATTATATTATTTCGTAATCATTCTAGTGTGTTGAATTAATTTAACGCTTAACACTTTCCTTTCAACCACAGCATTGGCTATTTATTGGGGAATTAGAAAATTCTTCAATTACTTGTATGGTCGAAACTTGAAAGTTTGTTTGATTGCTGCCTTTTGCTGTCCATTTTCGCTGTGCATACGCGAACTTTCTTTCCGCTATGGTGGCTAACATACTTGCAAAAAAAATCGAAAATTTGAAGGGGAAAAAGATTATGGTTTTATTGTTGAATATGGTTAAATATGTTCAAAAATGCTTATTGAATTATGCTGAAATATGCTAAAATACACTAAAATATGCTCTGGAATATATTTGAAACACAAAGATATTTTTAAATTACATAATTTAGAGTGATATAAAAAAAATAGGGAAAAGCATAAAATCATCAGCCCTGGTCATAATTATTCCAGTAGAAATTCATAAAGCAATGAAGCACACGCTTTGAAATGTGCTTATCGATTACATTTTATATTTTTATTCATTCCAAAATCAGCTCATGACCAAAAACTGAAATGTTCTAAGTTTTTTATCACTGAAATCTTTTCAAAATGTCCTACATTACGATGTAATGGGAAACCATGAATTTGCATGTTGCATATTTTTCTCGCTGATTTGTTAGTACATTGAAGTTTTTAAAATGAATGTAATTACGACCCATTTGTGGTTGAATAATATTAATTATTTAAAAAAATTGTCAACAGTACGCGAAGTGGAACTGTTACATTAATCGTAAATCGAGTTAGATTAGAACATCTGGCAAAATATGAAAGATAATATGCTTGTATATACTCGTACATACTATACTTAAGAACGATATTATAACATTGTACTCAAAAAATAGGAACAATATATTTTTTTGGTAACAGAATTCTAAAATGCAATTTTTAATTTTGGGTCTGATTACTTGCAATGCGACATCATAATGTGTGAAGTCTCGCCTTAATATTTAGAGCGTAGCCTTTTTGTTTGTTTCTTTCTTTTCGAAAAACAAGTTTAAAACCACAATTGAAGAGAGAATAAGTTTTGAAAAGTAAAAAATGTATTGAACTATTTTTTTTGTAAGGATTAAGCATGTTTTTTTTTGTGCGTGTATGCTTTATAACATGCATTTTAAGCCCTAAATTCCACTGGACACACAACTCTGGCATTATATAGATGTAAAAATTCATTATCAGTAATGCGTAGGAATGATAATTGCTTAATTTTTTATCCTTCAATTGTTTCGGTGACACGAGAACTTAACTACATCTACCTATCTCGCGTTTTTTTGTTGATTTTCAGTTTTTGTCAACTAAGAAATTGATGAAAAAGAAGAAATATCAAAGTTTTTTATTGGCAGTGGTGATAGAAGCAGAAAAATGAATGTAGTTAAGTAATACTGTACAATGGGAATACTTAAGTACCTACCTTTTTCTGTGGCAAATAATGAAAAGGTAGCGATGGTTATGTATTTGAGTAGTTTTACACTTTATGAAGATAACACTATAAATTTTAGATGTAGAAGTGTAGCAACTAAGTAGTTGCCTTCTTAATATTATGCCCTTAGCACGATCGAGACCGTGCTCACACGTACGAGATGTGCGGGTGCGACTTTATTTAGGTTTAAGTAACCTAGCACGATCGCAACCGTGCTCGCCCGGATAGTCCGTGCGGGGAGAGACTTCTTTTAATATTAAATACCTAGCACGATCGAAACCGTGCTCGCCCGGATAATCCGTGCGGGAGAGACTTGAAAAATAAAATCAACTCCGTTTATTAAGAGGAGTTTATTGAACAAGACTGGTGTACAAACTGAACTCTTATGGTTAACGCGCGAGTTTATATAAGCGTTTATTTCTTCCCCGACCACTTTACAGTGTGGCCAGGGAAGGAAACGTAAAATTAGTTAGAGCGCCGCGCGCATGTTTGCGGACGCTGCAGAAGTAAGGTAAATAAGAGATAGTATGGCTGTAACAGTGGTGATATTATAGGAACAGGTAGTGCTAATTATATGATGATTTTTTATAATTTTTATGGAAGATTCAATTATGATTATTTTTTAAGGAAACGGATATTCTTTTTAAACACTGGCTTTTATGTTGCGCCCCCCCTTATTGGTTTTAAAAGTTAGTTGAATGATAAGTGTTCCAAAAAAGGGTTGGTATAGTGGGGATTACTAAGTGATGATGACTGAGAGGCTCCACCCCCAGAGCCATGCTGGTACTTACCTTCAAAAATTACCATCTATGAAATTCAAACACTACATATTTCAATTGAAATTTCACATCATTATTTTCAAATAATATGATATAAAGAATGGTATAAAAATGTAATTTGAAATTATCGACCGAATGCCCTTTAAAAAGCTGATATATTATTTTTATTACAATATTTTTCATCACTATACGCTAATTTTCCTTGGAACTTGACTACCTTGATTTTTTTGATAATTTTGCTTTTAACCATCTAGGATTTCTTTGAAATTAACAAATTTCGTAATTTTCCCCTGGTAGACACGATATAACCGGTAAAATGGAGGTAGTTGAGTATTCTAAGATATTTAATAAACATTTATAGGAGAACCTAACTACCTCGATTTTTTCGATGATTTTGTTTTTAACCAACTATAGGATTTCTTTGAAATTAACAAATTTTGCAATTTCACCCTGGTAGACGCAATGTAACCTGAAAAATCGAGTTAGTTAAGTATTCCTGTGGGTGCCCAATGCGCTCACTGAAATACTTGACTACCTTAATTTTTCAGGTTACATCGCGTCTACCATCAGGGGGAAATTGCAAAATTTGTTAATTTCAAAGAAATCCTAGTTGGTTAAAAACAAAATCATCGAAAAAATCGAAGTAGTCAAGTTCTCCTATAAATGTTTATTACATATTCAAGAATACTTAACTACATTCATTTTTCGATTACAATAACGTGGGAATGGGATGGTACATGTATATTTCATTATTTTGTTATATAATTCAAATGATAACAATATTCTTTGCGTTTCAAAATTGATGTAATTGATCAATACGTATTCCCATTACTTCGTTATAGTTGTAGCCGTGTATCTTTCATTTTAGCATTTCTAACATTTAAAATGGTTATGTCAACTTCTTCATAATTTACTTCAATAGAATACATAATCACTGACATATTTCGCTTCATCGTTGTAGAAAAATTCAGGTAGTCAAGTATTTTGGTGAGCGCAGTAGGTACCAACAGGAATGCGTAACTACCTCGATTTTTCAAACAAATTTAAAACCACAAAAAATTGAAATTAAATTGAAGAGAGAACAAGTTTTAAAAAGTAAGAAATATATTGAACTATTTTTTATGTAGGGATGAAGAATGTACTTTTTTTTTTGTGCGTGTATGCTTTATATAACATGCGTTTTAAGCCCTAAATTCCTCTGGACGCACAACTCTGGCATTATGTAGATATAAAAATTCATTACCAGTAATGCGTAGGCATGATGATTGCTCAATTTTCTATCTTTCAATTATTTCTTTTCTCCATCGCTATTGCACAACATCACAGGGCAATACTTATCTAGCGTTTCATAACCTCTTTAATCTCATGTTCATAAAATATGAGATAAAGTAAATAGACGCCTGTCATATAGTATAACAGTGTGTGATAATCCATTTTTAGGCATATCAACAATGCATACATAGTATCTACCTACGTTTGTTGCGCTTAATGAGTTATTATTTAGGTACTTATCCTCCGAAACGCATGTAATTTAATGGTTGATTAAACAATAAATACATTGAATATCGGCACGAAATGCGTGTCACGGCCACCTGAAAGGAAACTGATTAGCCATAATTAGTGGTAGCATCTTATCAATTTTTCAGAATTATTCGTAATATGTCTATTATAAGTAGGTATTCACAGAGTGATTCGTCTTTCATTCTTTTGCATGCATAAAAGATATCTAACACAATTAATTCAGTATTGTAATTATCTACCCAAGTAGATATAAGACTTGGTGCAGTTATTTAGCATTTTAAAATATTGAACAGATGATAATTGAGTCGATATTGAAATATAAAAATACTGTATAAATCGCGGAACAGATTGACGTACTCTTATTAAACTGTACTACAAGCATTTATATATGTTTGGTATTTATTTGGAAGTAAATCACATAATGTTAAGCATTGAATTGCTTATAAAATGGCGAAAAAGTATGCAAACAAGTGATGAAAGGTAGGTAACTTGTAAAATATATAATTACCTATTTGGGTAAGTGGTTACTTCAGCTTTAAATTCATTTTCGTTTACCCTCGCTCAAATAACTATAATTATACTTATTTCGAAAAAAAAAAAAAAAAAAAAAAACATCAGAAAACTGCATTTAAACAAGTTTGAATTCAAAGATTAGCCATAAATTGTATGACTAGTAATTTCAGAAGCTAGGCACTAATTTTATTAGTAGTCGTGCATGGCAAGTTGAAATTTCTGCGAATATTGTTCATAGAATTTTCAAACACCAGAAGCTGATGAGAACAAAAACAAAATTGTTTTAATTACCTAATTTCAAATTTTTTCACGAAAAATGAAAATAAAAAATACGAATAGTACCTAGGTTTGAAGAAATAAGCTTATATGGGAAAAACACGATCGTGCGCCGCTTTTAATAAAATATCTCTAAATTTGTCACAGCACCTTATAGTTTTGAAATTGCTATTTCATGTGAAATTTCATGCGCTTTCTGGTTGTGAAGAGAAAAAAAGCCCATCCACAACTTTTTGAGATATAAGCAATCAAAGTTGAAAAGTTGCGTGTTTTCACAAATATGTAAATTTACCTAGTCGAGTATAATCTCAATGGAACATCTCAAAATTTGTTGCAGCACCCTATAGTTTTGTAATTGCTATTTTATGTAGAATTTCACGCTTTTTCCAATCGTGAAAAGAAAAATAATCCATCCACAACTTTTGAGAAATGAGCGATCAAAGTTGAAATAGGCCAGGTCAAGTACACAAGAAAATTCATTATAATATACCCTGAATCATTACTAAAATCACAATTCTAAAATTTTCATAAATTTTAAAACAGAAATATCCTTTATTTATCCGCCAAAAAGCATTAATTGTCATAGTTTTTTCTACTATTTTATGGGGGCACAAGCGTTCAACCAATAAAATAATTTTTAAAATCAAATATTTACTTGTTATAGCCCTATTCTCAGACATTACCTATGATATTTCAAAGCTCATGAGCGTTCAGACAACAATTTATTATCAGTATTTAGCTTATGATGGACTTTATTTGATTAAAATCATTGTCAGAAAGAGGTCCAATACGTCGCCCCCCCATGCGAATTGAGAGTTGAAATTTTGTGTGCAGGTTGTGCTCGAATTGTGCTAAGTTGTGCTGTCAATAATTCGCATTGTGCTCCACCCCTTTCTGAGAACTTAATGGGAAGGCTGGTGAAATGCGAGCCCCCCCCCCAATTGTGAATTGAGTGCTGAAACTTTGTGTACAAATTGTGCTCACATTGTGCTACGTTATGCTGTCATTAGTTTACATTGTGCCGACACCCTAAGGGGTACAGAAAGGGTACTTGATTGGGGATCAGCCCCCCGAAATGCGATGTAGGAGCTATAACTTTTGGAGTGAATTGTGCTCACGTTGTGCTGCGTTGTACTCATAGTATTTTACATTGTGCTACTATCCTAAGGTATTTATACTCCTCTATAAGGGGCCAGCCCCCTAAATGCGGGTTTAGGAGTTGAAACATCAGTAGTAAATCGTGCTAAGGTTGTGCTGCGTTCTGCTTATAGTGTTTTACATTGTGCTATTATTTTAAGGTATTTATAGACCTCTATAAGAGGCCAGCCTCCCAAATGCTGGTTCAAGAGTGGGAACATAGGTAGTAAACTGTGCTAAGGTTGTGCTGCGTTGTGCTTATAGTATTTTATATTGTGCTACTATCCTAAGGTATTTATACCCCTCTATAAGGGGCCAGCCTCCCAAATACGGGTTTAGGAGTTGTGAAATGGGTAGTAAATTGTGCTCACATTGTGCTGTGTTGTGCTTATAGTATTTTATATTGTGCTACTATTATAAGGTATTTGTACCCTTCTATAAGGGGCAAACCCCCCAAATACAAGTTTGAGAGTTGATACTTGCATAGTGAATTTTGCTCACGTTGCGCTGCGTTGTGCTTATAATGTTTTACATTGTGCTTTGATTCTAAGGTATTTTTACTGTGTTTAGTTTTGTTTTAAAAGTTTCAAACTTTTCTATAATTGTCATGAATCGTCACTTTTACCAACTACAGTACAATGTTGTACATCAACACCTATTGTAATATTGGAAACAACGTCATGAATGGAGTGATCTTACAGTATGTAACTTTTATGTTATGCACCAAGTACTTACTAAAGTAATAATGAATACCTACACGTAGAAGTACTTATCGTCTGCCAACTTATTCATGAAATGTTGAAGATTTCTTCATTTTGTTTGATTAAAAAAATAATTTTCGATTTGTAATTATAATCATTTTCTTTTACCGTGTATTAAAAGATTTTCAGCATTGAAAACGTGTGGTTTGGGTCATACAAATTCCTGAAAAATAAATTCTAAGCGGGGGATATTTGTTATGCTATTCATGTATATCGTGCGTGCAACTGATTTATTACACTCCAGCGCAAAAGTTCTAAGAACTAATTTATGCCTATAATTCTGAAATAACATAACTTGAAACTGTAGGTTGATTTATGATGTTCTAATCGGTTTTATAATATAACTTGATAAGAAATTGGAATGAAAGACAATTCTATATACTTTTAATATTGATATCAGCATTATGTAAAACGACTTTTTAAACAGATTTTTGCGTTGATGTGTAAGGAATTAATTACACTCACGGTATAAATGCTCGATGGTGTGACGTGACATAAGGTAGGCGGACATTGTTTGCATTCTTCATATACTCAACACGCAAAGTGGTTTGAACTATAACAGGTTAAGCCATTCCGGCTGGCCACCAACCACGAAATTTGAAAAAATTTCTATTGGTTCTCCCAGCCACCAGAGTCTGAGAACAACAACCAGTGAAAATGAAAAATATTTGGTTCTGAATGACGTCAATATAAGCAGCTTTAATGTACACATGGACTCATCACTTTTGCGGTGTGAGAGGGGATATCGAAATTTCATCAATACTCATTAAGACTGATACCTTATTGGCTGTTGATATCATCAACTCACAGTTGCTCATATTGACATCATCAGTAAACAATGCACTTCAAAAAATAAAGTTGAAATTTCTCACGTGATCTCAAATGGTGTAACCTGTTATTGGTCAAGCTACTTTGCTCAACACGTAGGGAAGTGTTGCGAGTATGTTAAAATGAAAATACTCAAAATTTTCAGGGTTAACATAGGGTTATGAAAATTGTATCTTAAAGAAAATTTCACAAGCTTTCTAATGATACATAAATTCATTAATTTTATGCAAATATTTCATAGACATTGGATAATAAATATGGACGCGCCTTGGTATAGAATAAAATCACAGATTTCGTGACACCCACCAGATAACCTAGCGATTGTGGATACAGGATAATTGTTATCAGTTGAAAACATATGAAAACAATTTAATTTCAAACTAGAAACTATTTAATTTTTTGATTTTTTAAAGTTAAAATTATGAACAATTATTGAAAGCAATGAGTTATTAATTTTGTATGTATTCTGCGGATATTTTTATCAACTTCTGATATCTTTTTAGCTTCGTGATGCATTCTTATCTTTACATAATTGTCCACAAAATACTCTATAAGTCTAGACTTGTGATCGTTGTCGTGGAAATTCAGATATCACCAGCATATTTAGGAAACCTTATGTAAATTGAGAAAATTATTAAAAAATTGATAATTAACAGTAACTTGATCAAGATGAGTTTAATTCTCTTACCGAAAGTTGGAAATTTTGCGATCACAACCACAAATAATACAAGACATGATTACCTATTTTTTAATAAAAAAGAAAAAACCTCGTAAAGGCACATGGAACAAACATTTCCTTAGTAAATTATTCACGCATTTTGCGCCAAGAATAAAATTTATCACATAAATTGACATACCTAACAAATATCAAAGTGGTTTATGAATTATCCTGTATCCACGATCGCTAGGTTATCTTGGGACCAGCTTCTTATCACAAAGGCGCGTCCATATTTATTATCCAATGTCTATGAAATACTTTCAACATAAATGTCCTTTAAAGCCGAAAAATGCGTTGGTCTCAAACTTTGCATCTATGATATTCAAAACTTTCTTTATCAACTTTAACTTTTGAAAACATGTATCTTATAAGAAATTTAATGAGCTTTACAATGGAATTAAAAGAAGTGAAGTTTTACAAATATTTCTTATAGGTATGACCTTTTTAATGTAAAATAGCCATAATAATTGAAAAATTCAAAATATGTGGGCATAATTATATGAAATTTGTAAGGTTTAATTTTTAGATTTGAATTTGAAATTTATTACAGTGTTTCAGATTATATAGATAATTTTTAAAATTAAAATTCACATATTTCGCAAGCTCTGATAATTTGACTGCTCAAACTTGTATTTGGAGGGCTGGCCCTTACAGAGGAGTATAAATACCTTAGAATTATAGCACAATGTAAAACACTATAAGCACAACGTAGCACAATGTGAGCACAATTCATTCCCTAAGTTGTAGGCCTTGAACCGCATTTCGGGGGGGGGGGTGATGTACAAATGATATATGGTTACGTTTATAGGGGGGGGGGGTGGCGGTAGTTTGCTAAAAAACGGTGGCACAACACATCACAACATGAGCACAATTCACTCTAAAAATTATAGCTCCTACATCGCATTTCGAGGGGATGGTCCCCAATCAAGTGCTCTTTCTGTACCCCTTAGGGTATCGGCACAACGTAAACTAATGACAGCACAATTTGTATGCAATGTTTCAGCACTCAATTCACACTTGGGGGGCTCGCATTTCACCAGCCTTCCCATTATGTTCTCAGAAAGGGGGGAGCACAATGCGAATTATTAACGGCACAACGTGGCACAACCCAAGCACAACCTGTACACAAAATTTCAACTCTCAATTCGCATTTGGGGGCACGATGTAATGGACCTGTCAGGAAGGATATATATCATTTTTGGCAAGGTAGGTACACAATAAAAATCAAATATTCAAGCTTTTTCATTCATTTCTGGTGAACATGATTTCAGGAGCTATGGGACCTCACAACAATTTCTAAGTCAGGTTAAATACTGCCAAAATTCATATAATTTTCAAAGGAAAGTACATTCTTATAATTTGCCCTATAATATCACCCTTTAATTTATTCTAAAATATGGTGGGTTCTTTACCTATGATTTTTCAGAGCTCACAAACGTTCAGGCAAGAAAAAATGAATTTTTACTGAGAATTTTCACGTATTTCGTGCCAAAAATCAACAATCATATATCATTTTTTGTGGTGCGGAGCTCACTCGTGCGAACCACCAGTATGAGAAACACAGTTCCCTCTGACGTATTCGCTACAGTGACGTTGATCAAACGAATTACTCGTTTCTGAGAATGGAAGATGGTCACGCAGGCATTGTATGTACCCACCCTTCAATTTAAACCCCAATCTGTCTAAAAATTGCTATTGTGGTATACAGTATTTTCAAAATTGCACAGCCCAGGATACCTTTTCTCTCTTGAAATGCTCTAGCTGGGATGCTTGTTCATTGTCTGATTTTTAACCAATCAGAGAACGCTCTAGCATAAGTGCTTAACGAAAGTCGAAGATAAGTCTAAAACCAATCCAGTTTTTCAGGTCGTCAGCTTTAACAGCACAATATAGTACATCATATTCATAATATTGCGCTGGTCTCTATTTCCGACACATAGTAAAATTACAATTATTCTTTTTCTCTTCCTTACACATTAGTTTTACTAGCACTACTACATAAATGCTCAATAATAAATACTTGTAATCCAGATTTAAGAAACTCTTCACATTCAGTTCAATATAATTATACATGTTCATAATGATAATGATGATTGACGATGATAACAATCACAATCATAATCAAAACAAAATGATAAATAGGGACCGGCAAAATCTGTTCAAATTAATAAATGCATTAAATTAATAAATGCATTTATTTACTTGAAATCTACCAAAAAATTACTGCGATTTTTTCGTTGATCATCGGGAAACAGTATAATATATCAACTTTTAAAAATCATTCACTTTTGTAAACATCAAAATCATAGTGTGCGAATGCAATCTACTGTAAACCGAATCCATTCTTAACCCTAGAATGCTTCTCTAAAAAAATATTAGCAGGGGCTGAAATATACTGTTTGAAAAAAATTGAAAATAAGTCTCGCGAATATGGGAGATACGTCAGCATGTAGAACATATCATGTAATATTAATGGTTAAGGAATTGTACATGTAAACGGGGAGGGGGAGGTAAAAGAGGGAAATATTTTAAAATATTTTAAATTAGGTGCAAAAATGTATATGGAAAGTTTTTTTTTTCAATATTCATGAAGAATAATTTATGAAAAAGTCCATTAAATACTATATTTAAGAACTGTTGAATAGATTAGAGCGCACCTCCCTCAACATACAATACATGTCCACCTCTACATTCCCCAACATAATGTTTTAAATTCTTTGAATTACAATAATGCAAGCAATTCATGAATACTTTAGTATTTTAATGTTCAAAGTTTCGTTAGAAAAAACATAATAAGTTCTCAGTCTGAGAAATAGTTTTCATTTCAATATCATTATAATGTTTTTGAATGTTTTGACTGAAGTTGAGTATGAAGGAAATTAAATCTGTTCATGTTACAAATATCAATAAAAAAAGTATATAAAATATAAATTTTAATTCGATGATGTTTTGATTAAAAAAAAAAAAAAAAGAAAAAAGAAAAAGAAAAAAAAAACTAAATTGGCAAATTCATTTTCGGTACCTAATTAACCCATAAAAAAGTGAAAAAATTATAGTAGAGTAACTAAATAAGGAATAGATGTTACAAAATCAGTGTTACCATCAGCGCAGCACCGCTTTGCTAATGTGACTACTGGGGTGCAATTGTACCCCAGGGAAGGATTCTAGGGTTTTAGTGAACGTTCCAAACAACTACATACCTCATTGGTGGTTATGGTGCTTATTTCCGCAGGCAAATGTACATTATTACCAATCAGATTAAGTACGCTAACAATAGACTCGCAGATGTCTTTCTTAGCATAACCCTTATTTTCAAAACTAGTTTTCATAGCTAATTAGCTATCCACCTAGTGATAGCGCAGGTGTCGTAAATCCACATCTATTTGTGGAAATGGAAATTGTAGACTTCCACCACCATCGACTTCTTGTCCAGCCTTTTATTCTCATATGGATACTGAAGTCGTAACAGACTCTCCTAATTCTCGACCTTCTGACGGGTTTTGACGATTGTGTAGAGCGGATGGTATGCTTTTTTCAGTGAATTCTTGAAAGATTTCAGAATTTTTCAATTAATAAAAGTTGGAGAGCAGACTGATTATTTACATATTCTAAGAAGAGAAAATGTTCAGGTGATTATACATATATACTTGCTAGTAAACATCACATATAATAACGGATCATATAAATTGAGAAACACAATTTCCCATAACATATTTACTACGATGACGTGGATCAAACGAGTAAATGGTAATTAAAATCTAGTCACATGAAAAACTCTAATTTCACTATTCTATGACGAAACAGAAGTAGACTTCTACATCATAGCTGCGCTATAGAATGTCGTATGCATGAGTAAGAATAATGTAATTACGCAACACTCATATTTATGACGAGCCAGAAGTCGATTTCTTCTACTCATAGATCGTCCTGGGAGTTATTTGAAATTAGATAAACATGAAAGAATAAAATAATATTGAAAATAATTCTCAACTTCTTGATATTAGCCAAGTATATCGACTCGTATTCAACCTTTGATTACAAAATGAGTGTACTTACAATTTGACCTGAATTTTCACTGTCCACCCCTGGTCCCTGTCAAAATGAAGCAGTGACAAGATCAGAAAATAATTGTATTTCAATGGAAGTCAAATTCTAATGAACTGTTCCTCGTCGAAATAACTAATGAAATTCTCGTGAAACTCACCGTGCAGTAGAATCGCAGTGTTTTATTTGAGAAGTTCGATAAAATGATCATCTTCTGGCAGTACTGCTTTCGTAACGATATTTGCATCTTTCGACGAAATTTTCATTCCAGCTCTAAAAATAAATTCATGGTTGCTATGAATCAGCTAAAAAAACAATTCAGTTAAATCAATTACTTACTCTGGCAGGCTGTTGAGGCAGTTTTTTCAATTTGAATGTTCCTTCAGCAATTTTGAAATAATGAAACGATCTGGAAATTATCAGCTGTAAGAATTTGAAGAACTTTCAAATGAAACTATAATGGTGTTGGGCTCATACAATCATGCTAATTCTATGTTCTGATGAAGGTCTTACATAGTGATGGGACTTTTCATGAAAAGTTAAAAACATGAAAAGAAAAGTGAAAAGTGGGCCTGAAAAGTGTGAAAAGTGGTGAAAAGTAATGAAAAGTGTTGAAAATGGATACAACGCGTCCTATCCTTCAAAATGATACCCATATGGACTATTTTTGAATGTTTGTAGCATTTGTTTTGCGAATTGTAAAATAAATTATTCAAAAACAATCAAATCAAATATACCTGTTCGTAATGCATCACTTTTTCTAGTTTTTCACTCAATTTTTAGCTATAAAGTATTACTATTTATGATATTTATATTTAGTACCAGGCACCACCAGGCATCGATTTTGATTTTTGAAGTACATTTTACATTTTAAGTTTTTATTAAATAAAAAAAAATGATTTGAATTTGATTCAAATTTAAAATTTTACACTAGTGAGTAGTGACTAGTGATAAATTGATAATTTAAAGTCTTTTTTACTTTTTAGTTTTTACTAAGAATTTTTTCAGGTGCTTTTAGGGTAAAAAAAGTTTTTCATTTCTATTTTGAATCAGAAATAAGACGAAAACATAGCAACATTTCTTGAAATTTGAAAAGAAATTTTATTAAAAATTAAAATGAAACAAGAACAAGAACGAAACAATCTCTAAAACATAGCAAGTAGCAACATTTTACATTTCTTAAAATTTGAAACGAAATTTTATTAAAAAATAAAAAACAGAATGGTTTAAAAAAAAATCAATGTTACCATCGTTCTCAGCGTTGAAAATTAATGTCAATCGATATGTCACACTGCTGTATGTAAACATTGAAAAGTCGCACTTTTCACTTTTCCGGACCAACTTTTCTTTTCACTTTTCATGAAAAGAGAAAGTACTTTTCAACACTTTACTTTTCAAGGAACATCACTAGTCTTACACGTATACAACTCGTTTACTTAACTCTAAGAACTTTTTATTTATTGGGAAATTCATTCTGGTTGAATAAGTATGGTAATCAAAAGAGTCTGCTTTTCGCATTAAAGTAACAAAATGTACACTAAACCAACTTAGGATAACACTTCGCTGAAAAATCGTATCTGGTTTTAGATATCATAGTACAGGGAAATAAGGATTGAACCTGGAAAAAAATGGTAGTGAGCTGAATTTCACATTATATGTGCAGAATGGAATGATGTCATTAACAAGGTATAAAAAATTGTCACCCCTATGGGGTGAGCTAACACAGGAGGGGGCCAAAAGCCCTCAGAAAACAGCTGATATCTTCAGGAAAAAAGGTTCTATGTTAAAATAAGTTACATCAAAAAATGTTTCCTATTAAATTTCCTGCAGAATGAATGAGACAGTTTTCTTGAAAAGTCATTAGTAAGCCCAAGATGGGGAGGTCAAAATATACCAATTTCTAGAATTCCTTTTCAAAAATCACTTCTTTGTTTATATCTTTCTATAGGGTGCGTCCCACGAAAAAATTGTTGTTATTGAAAAATATTTCCTGTTGAATTTTGTATAATGTACATGAAAAACTTTTCCCAAAAAGTAATAAAAGAGCCCAAAATGGGGAGCCCAAAATACATTAATTTTGGAAAAATTTATTCATTTGTGTTCATATCTGTTATCAAATGACATACATAGGTTATAAAGATGAACTATCAATTATTACTGATGATTCCCCCTCTCATTCCTCCTCCCTCCTTTAGAAATCCTTCTCCAGATTTACATTATAGAACAAAAAAAAACTACAGATATACTTTGATATATTGTTTTTCAACTCGGTTCGGGATCATCTCTTCCTTCTTCATCACTCATTTCCACCTCCATACTATTCGTGCAACTAGCTCTACAACAATGACCACACAGCTTGGAACATTCAAGTCTTGAAATAACAGAAAATTAGGTCGTTCAAAATGTTTTTGTAATGCTAACTTGAAAGTTATTAGCTTTTAACCAGTTTCCCTGATGCATGTGCGAGCAGAATAGCCTTCTAATAGCAACAATACCTCGTTCTTGCCCAGTTGCAACAGCTGCTCCATCAGATAACGAATTGTTGCAAATACTATTAGCCTAGCTACTCGTAAAGGAAAATTTTACGGATAAACTTGAAAAATATGATAATTAACTACCTACTTGCCGAATCTCAGTATGTAAGAAAATCTATAATAATTTCAAAAACTAAAATTTACCCAGTACGTTGTATTTGTCGCGTTATAGGTGTGGAAAAGAGCAGTAGTATGCGACTTATTCCCCTGACTAGACGGGAACACGCGCGTGTTTAAGAAGACTGTGTTAAAAAGACTTATGCCCCTAGCAAGGAACACGCTGCGTGTTATACAACACGCGCGTGTTGAGTACTAAACGTGTTAATAATAGCGATTAAGCCCCTATTTATGAGCCCGCTGCGTGTTATACAACACGCGCGTGTGTAGACTGGAATAGTAGAGGAAAAGATCCTTAAGCACCCGCTGCGTGTTATACAACACGCGCGTGCAAAGACAGACGAGAAAAAGAGCAGAGAGCTTACATGGGAGAGATCTGTATTGAACATAAAGGAACATAAACTGTATCAAATAGAATGTTATACTTGTATTTATAGGCGGTCACACCAGATCAGTGTGACCGCCTGTACAAACTTATAATTAGTTGAAACGAACTTGTTCATAATTGGAAACGAAAGAACATATTTAATGCGCATCGCATGACGTCATATGTGGCGTTATCGCCTACAAGTACCCCCTTCCTGTAGAGCGGAGCGAAGGGTAGGAACGATTAAAAAAATTGAAAAAAATGCATAAAAGTACAAAAACTTAAAAATATTAAGAACAAATCGAACAAGTACAAAAGGAACAAAAAGGAACAATGATTAATTAATACAAGTAAAAAAGCAAAAAAATTTTTCATGATAGCCGTTTTGTACGACGCTCCAGAGCACCCTTGCCTTTCCTTGATTTGCAGCGCGGTGCCTGCGCCTGTGGTGGAGGCATTAATGCAGCATCTGTTGTTGGAGGGGTTGCTGACACTGGAATTGCAGGAGGATCTGTGACCATTTTTGGTTGAATCGAAATGACTGGATCCACTACTTTTGGCAAGGAGATTGGTTGTGTAAAGATAGTGACCGTATGTGTGCCCTTTGAAAAGGTAACTCGAGTGTAGGGTAGTGCAGCTTTCGGAATGAATGTAGCTGTAGAGAGGTTAGGCGACCTCGATGGTTTATCAGTAATTGGTGAGAGTGGTCTTGCGAAAGAATATTTCCATAACCGAATGTCGAGTAATATGTCTTCCACCGATAGCTCTTCCTTTGCCGGTGATTTCTCCTGTATTTTTCTTACCGGAGTCCGGAGCTGGAGCCGTAATTTTCTCCGGAGTCGGAGTGTTAATTTTTTCCAGAGTTGGAGAGATAGCTTTCTCTGAAGTCGCAGTAGTGTTTTTCTCCAAGTTAGGTTTCTTTATGGTTGGTGGAGTTTTAGGATTGGTACGTGTTTTAAGAATTTGGAAAACATCCTGCTTGGCTCTTTCTGTTGCTACTTTCGGACGCACTTGACGGGCTTTCTTCGGCGGAAATAACTGCTTCTTCACCACACTAATAACACTTTTGATAATCTGATCATGATCTGTAGGTGCCATTTTCACATAATTTTTGCCACGTTAACTTTATATAATATAAACCTTTTCCAACAAAGTATTCCAACTAACTGACTTTAAATATCTTGCTGGTTTATTAATCGTTCGCCCACAACGAGTCGTTAAGTTAGATTCACAATGATCAGCAAGGGGTAATTCGTTCCAATATATATTCGGTTCATTAGGCTTATCATTTTTGCTTAGAGGTTCATTTTTCTCATGGGAGAAATCGTTCTTTTCAACTAATGATTCATTTTCTACGACAAAGGCAGGTTTTAACCGATCGATTGATACTGTAGTAGGATTACCATGAATATCGATTGTGAACACTTTTTCGTTTCGCTTCAAAACTGTATAAGGGCCTTTGTAAAAAGCTTCAAGCGGCTTTCGGACTCTATCTATTCGTAAATATACTTTTTTTGCTTGCTGCAGTTTTGGGTGAACGAAGAATTTTGAAGCACTTTTATGATTGAAAGGTGCCGGTTGCAGTGTACGAAAAGCACTTTTAAGCAGTGTTGTAGGAACGAACATATGTCTGTTCTTGTTCCTGTTCTCGTTCCTGGAAAGACCCAGTTATTTGATCCTGTTCCTGACTCGTTCTTATTCTCAATGTTTCAACTACTCTCGTTCCGTTCTTCGTTCTTTTAATTCTGTACAATGTTGTTCTCGTTCTGTTCTTTGTTCTTTCAATCCTTTATGGTCTCGTTCTTGTTCGTTCTTCGTTCTGTTCTCGTTCTTCAACTTTTTCTTTTGTTCTTTACAGTTCATGTTGTTGTTGAAATTGAAAATTAATTAATTGAAGCTAATAATAAAAAAAAATTACTTATATGGGTATATGTAGCACTTGCCCGCTTTCAAGTATAAGTTTTTTATTTTCTCTTTCCCCTAATGATATCTATTAATTCAAATTTTATAATAAATCATGAACTTTCAAAAGAACGAAGAACAATATAAAATTACATCATTCTTGTTCTTGTTTTTGTACCTCAACATTGTTGATTAGTTGGTTCTCGTTTTGTTCTTCGATCTTTCAGTTTGAAAATATTCTGTTCTCGTTCTGTTCTTTGTTCTTCAGATATGTCACTTTTATGTTCTCGTTCTTGATCCTGTTCCTCAGGAACAATGAAAATTCTCCGTTCTTGTTGTTCTTCGTTCTCGTTCTTTGGTTTGTTCCTACAACACTGCTTTTAAGTCTGTGCACGTAATCTGGTAGCGAAGAAGGTGAATGTGGTGAGGATTCAAAAAATTCCCCAGGTAAGCGTAAAGCTTTGCCGAATAAGACTTCTGCTGCTGAGAAGGGGTAATCTTCGCAGCACGCTGTTCTTTAGCCTAGCAAGGCAATAGACAATGCTTCTGTCCAATTTTTCCCATGACATTTTAGGGAAGTTTTTAATTGCCGGTGCGTACGTTCTAGAATGCCATTAGCCTGAGGATGATAGGCCGTAGTTGTGATGTGATTTGCACTAAGTAGTAAAAATAATTGTTCATGTAAATCGGACATGAATTGAGTTCCCCGATCAGTGGTAATGATTTTTGGTACTCTGTAACGACTAATCCATTCAGAAAAAATACATTGGGCAATGGTAACGCTAGAATGTTTTCAATTGGTATATATTCTACCCAACGGCTGAAGCGATCTATCATTGTTAGAACGTATTTTTTTCCATATGATTCAGGAGGTGGGCCAACAATATCGATGTGGAGTTGGTCTAATTTTTCACTGGGTGGAAAAGATTGGAATGGAGATTTTGTGTGCCTTGATATTTTATTTTTTTGGCATGCATTGCAAGCTTTTGACCAAACGCGAACATCTTTATTGATGTTTGGCCAGATAAAGTGATCTTTAATTTTCTTCAATGTTCTGTTGGGGCCATCGTGTGATAAATTGTGTATCTGCTCGAATACTTTTTTCCGCAGTTGTTCAGGTACATATGGGCGATAATTCCCATTACTGTGTTTTACACACCAAATTGATCGGTTGGAGTTAGGAATCAAGACATTGTGCAGGAGGAAAGGTCTGAGTTCATTACTGTTGAGCCAATGATTCAGGAGAGGACAAGTATTTTGTGCATTTGCGATGTCAATTGGAGTGACTTCAGCTTATATTGCCTCTATCCTACTCAACATGTCTGCGACCACATTTGCATCGCCTGAAATGTGTTTAATATTTGTAGTGATCTGCGCCATCTTGTCGAGTTGCGAAACTCTGCGTGCATTGTAACGACGATTCTGATGTTTTGGGTGTTGAAATGTATATATCAATGGACAATGATCCGTATAAATTACAAAATTTGGGTGGCCTTTGACTAGGTGTCTAAAATAGTTTAGGCCTTTGTAAACTGCTAATAGCTCCCTATCATATGTTGGATAGCGGCATTCTCTTTCTGCTAATTTTTTTGAAAAAAATCCGAGAGGCTCAATAGTCCCATTTTTTGTTTTCTGCTGAAGGACTGCACCAATAGCAATAGAGGATGCGTCAGTTGTTGAAATTAATTCACAATCAGGCTGTGGGAAAGCTAAGAGAGCAGTATTTGCAAGCTCTTCTTTACATTTATCAAATGCTTTGCAGGTAGCCTCATTCCACACTATAGGCGTTTTGTCATTTTTCTTCAGATGTCCCTTTAAAATTTCATGTAAGGGAGCAAGTATCTCGGCAGCATTTTTTATATGATTTCGATAATAGCTGAATGAGCCAAGTATTTGACGAAGTCGACCCACAGTTTTTGGAGGTTGCATGTTGAGAATGCTGTTGATTTTCTCGGGAATAACTTTGATGGTATTAGCTGATAGCATATGTCCAAGAAATCTGACACAATGAAGTCCCAGTTGAGATTTGTTTGGGTTTATTGTTAGGCTGTGCTGGCATAATCTCTCCAGTACTGTTTTTAAGTGAGCAGCATGCTCTTCGTCGTTTTGTGAGAAGATTAAAATGTCATCAATATAGATGAAGACAAAATTAAGATCACCAAGGACGGCTTGCATAAAGCATTGATAAGTGGCTGGAGCATTGCGTAGCCCATTTGGCATTCGGATGTATTCATAAAGTCCAAAATGTGTTGTAACCTCTGTTTTAGGTATGTGAGGTGGATATACAGGAATATGATGGAAAGCCTTGATTACATCAATAACGGAGAATATTTTTGAGTCTTTTAGGAGTCCAGTAACATCATTTATATTTGGTAGTGGGTAATGGTCTGGAATAGTGACCTTATTGAGGGCCCTATAGTCACCGCAAATACGAATTTCATTTGGGTTACTCTTTGGACGTAATAATAAAGATGAAACTCAAGGAGATTTGCTTAGGCGCATAATGCCAAGTCTCTGGTGCTCCTCAAATTCTTTCCTAGCACGTACAAAAACATCTCCACATAACCTGCGAGGCTTTGAATAAACAGGTAGCCCTGTAGTTTCGATGTAATGAACGACATCATGTTGTGGTGTTTCAAGGAATGGAGTAGGCCAAATCAACGCAAGATAACTAGCCAATATTTGCTCGAAAGAGGATATTGGTTTCGAGGTGTCTATAACACTTAAGCAAGGTATTTGTGTTTTCCCCACTTGGCCTTCAAAACAGCTTTGCCTTCCTTGAACG
The DNA here is from genome assembly GCA_009761765.1 of Phenacoccus solenopsis. Taxonomy (NCBI): domain Eukaryota; kingdom Metazoa; phylum Arthropoda; class Insecta; order Hemiptera; family Pseudococcidae; genus Phenacoccus; species Phenacoccus solenopsis. The sequence continues at coordinate 53,113,360 of CM019753.1, forward strand.
TAGATCAGGTAGAAGGTCGTAATGGTGGAGAAAGTCAGCTCCTATGATTGGAGTATTAATGTCTGCTATAACAAAAGTCCATTTTAACGGAGTTGGTAACCCAAAATCGACAGTGTGGTCTTCGTACCCATATGTGTTAATCTCACCCCCATTAGCACTGAATAATGAAAACAAAGGCTTTTCAGCATTATCATCCAATTATTTTGCATATTTTGTCGGGATAATTGAGAAGTCCGCACCACTATTGATCAGATGAAGTAGGCCTGAATTGTGGTCTCGTAAATGTAGGCGGCGAGAAGGTGGTAGCTTAGTGCCGTGTATCGCCATCACAGCTAGAGGTGTGCGCCTGGGTAAAAATTGGCGGCGGCGACGTATTTTTTTTTTACAGCGGCGGCGGCGTTTCGGCTAGCTTGAAAATGGCAGCGACGTGGTCGGCGGCGAACAAAAAATTGAAAAAAATACCTATAAACAAACAAGAATTTTATTAATAGGTATTGCAATCACAAAAAAAAAAACAAACAAAAAATATATATAATATAGAATAGAACACACTGGCGTCACTGGCTTAAAAGTTAAAACACTTGAAACATACACGTCTTATACATTAATTTAAAAAAATGAGAAAATAAAATTGTCTTACAATTGGAAGGATACGAGAATAACTAAGTTATTTTCTAAAATTAACAAGCAAATCAGCAAACTGTGAGTAATTATCATGAATAAACATTTGTTTATTGATGGTAAATGGACTTAACATAGATCTTTTTTTTGTAATTATATTACCACAAGTAGAAAAATTTCGCTCAGCAGCAACACTGCTAGCTGGTATGCCAAGGATGTGCTGGGCTAAACGTGCTAAAACAGGAAATTGAGATTTGTAATCTCTCCAAAAATATAAAACATTCATATCATCTGATGAATATGAAGGATTTAGTTTTAATGTTAGGTAATTGAAGCATTCGTCTTTCATATGATTTTGATTAGAGGATTCATCATTTGTAGAAGAAAATTTCTCTTGCGATATTTTTTAATGAAAAACGACTTGATGAACCAGCGACATCATCACTATTTGTTTCAGATTCAAATAATTCAAACGATTGAGAATTTACAGCTTCTCTGTTCATTACATCAGAATTCAAAAAATGATCAATACAATCTAATAAAAATTCAGCTTTGCCATATGATGCTGGAAGATGCTCATTTTTCTTTTTCTGTTCGACATAGCTTGAAATTGTGTCCAAATTCTTAAATCGTGGATCTAAAATTGCGGCTAATATGACAACATCATTCAATGGAAACTGTTTTTCAAAATTCTCTAGCATCTGTTATCGCAACGTTTTTAATGATGAAATTTCATTTTCCTTCTCTATTGTAAGTTCACGGTAGATAATATTTTGAAATAACAAAACAACATTGATCGTTGGTCGAGTATCAAATGAGAGCATTTTTGTGGCATTATAAAACGGCTGTAAAAAAGCTTTTAACTTAATAAGAGTTTTCCATTCATTATCAGTAAGAATGCATGATGTTTCTGTCATGTTCAACAGAGCAATAACCGACTGTTTTTTCTCTAAAAATGCTAATATTATAGTATAAGTACTATTCCATCTAGTAACTGAATCGCCCTTGCAAAAAAAAACACTACTAGTAACTAGTAATGATCACTACTAGTACTTAGTAGTAGTATTTTTCAATATTAATCACTACAAGTTACTAGTAGTGGTCACTACAAGTTACTAGTAGTGGTCACTACAAGTTACTAGTAGTGGTTACTACAAGTGCTTATTAGAAGTGACCACTACTAGTAACTTGTAGTGATTAATATTGAAAAACACTACTACTAAATACTAGTAGTAGTTAATACTTATATTTAATTAGAAGTTCTGAATACCATTCATTTTCTTATTGTCTAAGATGGAAAATGGTTTTCAAAACTTTACAACGCACCTAAGGATGCATTCATATCATTGGTTCACACAAAATGTGCAAACAGTCCTTAAGTTTGTCGGTGGAAGTGCGTATTTGCACTTCAATTACAGTTAAATTAAACTCTTCCTTATATGCATTACTGCAACACATTTCATCTAAGAGAAGCAAAGTGATACGTAAACTACTAGTAGAACACTAGTAATCATTAATATCTTGAGTACTTACTACTAGCCAACTGCACAACTACTATAGTTGCTCTATTTATTACTAGTATAACTAGCAGTTGCTATCTTCAGTACTATTATTCTTCATGAAAACTATACCTAATTGAAGAATGAAATAATGGTTTCTCATTACTATATAACTTACATTTCATTCTTCAACTTGCTATCAGGAGAAGCACTAGCAGTAACAAACTACTATTCTATTCAAGAACTAGTGTTTATTTGGACTGCTAGTAGTAGTAGTAAACTAGTACTCTGTTGTTAAACTTGGTAAAATAAACTAATAATCACAGTACAAGTAGTGAAAAACTACTACTCTATTCATGAACTTGTAATCACAAACTACTACTAGTAATAAGAAACCAATTATCACAGTACAAGTAGTGAAAAACTACTACTCTATTCATGAACTTGCAATCATAAACTACTACTACTAGTAATGATGAACTAGTAATCACAGTATAAGTAGTGAAAAACTACTACTCTATTCATGAACTTGTAATCACAAATTACTACTAGTAGTGAGATATTAGTATTCTGCAACTGAACTACTAGTAACTAGTAACCATTCACTACTATTCGTTTATTTAACTACTAGTTAACTTGTAGTTACTGGTAGTTATTAGTAGTGATTTCTAGTTACTAGTAGTGTTTTTTTTGCAAGGGCGATTTTAAGAGTTTTACTGCCGCTGCCGTTTTTTTTTGTAATCAAAAGATCATCTTCCATATCAAAATTTTCAACGTCGTTTTCCTCTAAAGAATCATCAGCATCTAAATTTATTTCGAAGACTTCTTCAAATTCTTCAGCCTCCTCGATCAATTTTATTAGTTCTTGCACTGTAGTATCTTGATTTTCAAAATCCTCGAGATCCATAACCTTTATAAAAAGAAGTAACAATGTATTAATGTACATAATCAGTTATGTCTTTTGTTAACGCTTGAAAATTCGAAATTTTACCTTGTAACGTAATGCACACACCATTTGCCGAACTTTTGTCACTAAATTATCAATAGCAGGAACTTTTTTGATTCCATCTGCGACCAGTAAATTGTGCAGGCCATGATTCAAACACGAATAAGATCTGAGTTTCGATAGCGAAGTGGCTTTTAATACATTTGCTCCTCTATCTGTCACAGCATACAAACATTTAAAATTTTCATTCAAATTAAATGCTGTTCTGATAGAGTGGATTTCATCTCGAATAGTTTCTCCGGTATGCCGTCCTAGGAAAATTGATGAATTTTAACAATAAAAAAAAAATGATCTAAACAGTTATATCTCTAATTTAGTTACTACGTACCTTTTACAACAGTCGTAGATAGAGTAAATTTTTTTAGTTCGAAATCTTTAGTAACGAAATGATAAACAAACGTTATATACGGACGTCGTTTGAAGTTATCTGTCCAAAGATCATATACCAGTCCACCAGATACACAGTTTTCATAGGTGCATTTCCCCGGCACCCCCACTCCGGAATTTGGAAATGAAATTTAGTGCATTCGTTTGTGCTACGTTTGTGCTGGTTTGTGCCGCAAACCCCGTCGTTTGTGCTACTTTCCTTCCCGAGGTATACCCAAAACAATTTGGGGGTGCTGGGGAAACGTCCGCACCCCCACCTCCGCCGATGGGGTTCAAACATGGCGCATTCGTTTGTGCTACGTTTGTGCTGGTTTGTGCCGCAAACCCCGTCGTTTGTGCTACTCTCCTTCCCAAGGTATACCAAAAACAACTTGGGGGTGCTGGGGAAACGTCCGCACCCCCACCTGGCCAACGGGGTTGAAACTGGGCGCAATCGTTTGTGCTACGTTTGTGCTGGTTTGTGCCGCAAACCCCGTCGTTTGTGCTACTCTCCTTCCTGAGATATTCAAAAAACAAGTTGGGGGTGCTGGGAAATGAAAATTGAAAATGTGTATAAAAGGGTTGAAAATAATTCGATTGATTTGAATTTGATGGCAATCGTTTGTGCTACGTTTGTGCTATCAGATGCACTAATTTTTGTCTCTCCCCCCTCCCCTTTCCCCTTTTCCACTATTTCGGGTTAAGCATAGGGAAATAACTCAAATACATATCTTAGGAAATGTTTTATTACCGAATACAATAGGAAAGATCGTCGTAAACAACATATTAATAATTATCACCCATCCTCTATACCCAAACCCCCCTCGAAGTGGATCACAGCTCCCCCGGTTTCTTCAATATATCTTGATAGAGTTGAATTTTAAGACTAAAATTGTTCAATTACATTTTGTTCTACACTAAATTTCTTACACGGCGATGTACTGAATATATTTACACCATGAATAAGAGGAGAGTAGTATAGCATTTCAAGCATAGAAGGTTTAGAGTGGTACTAAATTACACCAAAGTCCAAATGCATACATGTACCGACGTATAAAACACCAAAAAAATTATGCAATATCCCCAATTGATTCTGGTACCCCCGAGAGCGAACATTCCTCATGTTTAAAATAAGAGGAGGTTGGTAAGACTGGTATGTACTTATTATCGCATTAGAGATGTACACTAGAGTGGAGTGAAAAAAAAATGTTCTTCAATTTTGATCAAATTTCGGGAGAAAGTTTACTTTGAGCTGAAAGTCCCCATACAAAACTTCAGAAGCCATGGACCATTTGGGGGGAGATAGAAGTCCTTAAAGCAGGGTCATTTTAAAAAAAAAAGTGATTTTTCACCTCTGTAACCTCCGAATCAATACATAACCATAACCACACAGGGATGGAAGTGTGCAATTTGAGTTTTTACTTCTCTCTAGCCCATCGGCAGATCGATTGGAGGCCATCTTGATCGCCCTACCTAGGGGTGGGATTAGTTGCAGATTGACGATTTAAATCGCACCTTTCTAGCCCTGTGTGGTTATGGTTATGTATCGATCCGGAGGCTACAGAGACGAAAAACCAATTGCACACTTCCATCCCTGTGTGGTTATGGTTATGTATTGATTCGGAGGTTACAGAGGTGAAAAATCACTTTTTTTTTTAAAATGACCCTGCTTTAAGGACTTCTATCTCCCCCCAAATGGTCCATGGCTTCTGAAGTTTTGTATGGGGACTTTCAGCTCAAAGTAAACTTTCTCCCGAAATTTGATCAAAATTGAAGAACATTTTTTTTTCACTCCACTCTAGTGTACATCTCTAATGCGATAATAAGTACATACCAGTCTTACCAACCTCCTCTTATTTTAAACATGAGGAATGTTCGCTCTCGGGGGTACCAGAATCAATTGGGGATATTGCATAATTTTTTTGGTGTTTTATACGTCGGTACATGTATGCATTTGGACTTTGGTGTAATTTAGTACCACTCTAAACCTTCTATGCTTGAAATGCTATACTACTCTCCTCTTATTCATGGTGTAAATATATTCAGTACATCGCCGTGTAAGAAATTTAGTGTAGAACAAAATGTAATTGAACAATTTTAGTCTTAAAATTCAACTCTATCAAGATATATTGAAGAAACCGGGGGAGCTGTGATCCACTTCGAGGGGGGTTTGGGTATAGAGGATGGGTGATAATTATTAATATGTTGTTTACGACGATCTTTCCTATTGTATTCGGTAATAAAACATTTCATAAGATATGTATTTGAGTTATTTCCCCATATGCTTCACCCGAAATAGTGGAAAAGGGGAAAGGGGAGGGGGGAGAGACAAAAATTATTGTATCTGATAGCACAAACGTAGCACAAACGATTGCCATCAAATTCAAATCAATCGAATTATTTTCAACCCTTTTATACACATTTCCAATTTTCATTTCTCCAGCACCCCCAACTTGTTTTTTGAATATCTCAGGAAGGAGAGTAGCACAAACGACGGGGTTTGCGGCACAAACCAGCACAAACGTAGCACAAACGATTGCGCCCAGTTTCAACCCCGTTGGCCAGGTGGGGGTGCGGACGTTTCCCCAGCACCCCCAAGTTGTTTTTGGTATACCTTGGGAAGGAGAGTAGCACAAACGACGGGGTTTGCGGCACAAACCAGCACAAACGTAGCACAAACGAATGCGCCATGTTTGAACCCCATCGGCGGAGGTGGGGGTGCGGACGTTTCCCCAGCACCCCCAAATTGTTTTGGGTATACCTCGGGAAGGAAAGTAGCACAAACGACGGGGTTTGCGGCACAAACCAGCACAAACGTAGCACAAACGAATGCACTAAATTTCATTTCCAAATTCCGGAGTGGGGGTGCCGGGGAAATGCACCTAGTTTTCATCAATGATCTTTATTACTTCCTTTTTCATAAATTTATATAAATCATTTAGCGCCGAACGAGATAAAGTTGTTGGATCTGGTAATTCTGTTTTGTTGTTGATAACTTTGTATTTCTATAATGAAACATTGAATATTAATGTCATGAAAAGGTGAATATCGAATGATGAATGAATTGAATGATTCAATTATAATAACGTACCATCGCGAATTCCACAAATCCCGAACTTTGAACCTTGTTAAAGGGTAGTAAATCAATGCAAAACAACAATGCTATATTATCGCGATACAATTTAAAGCCTTTATCAAATTTATTGGTTGAAACTTCAATTTGTGGTCGTTTTGCAAAAAAATCGTGCATTGATGTATCTTGCGTTGAACTGAGTTTTTCAGTGATGTTATGCATCAGGGTTGCGTACCGCAGTATTTTTTCCGGTCGGTATGGTACTGGTATTTGGTATCGGTATTTTTTCTGGTCGGTACGGTACTGGTATTTGGTATTTATATAATTTTCGGTCGGTATGGTACCGGTATTCGGTATTTATATAATTTTCGGTCGGTATGGTACCGGTATATGGTATCTGCATTTTTTCTGGTTGGTATGGTACCGGTATTTGGTGTCAGTATTTTTTCCGGTCGGTATGGTACCGGTATCGGTAAATCCCAAAAAACCGTGGTATTGGTCGGTATATACCGCGGTATCGGTACCGGTACGCAACCCTAGCCCGCAATATCGCACCAGTTCAATTATTTCAAAACTCAAAAAACGTGTTAGAATCAAAACCAGGGTTGCATGTTGATCGAAATTAAAAATTAACAATTAATAAATAAATAAATATCATAAATACCGTGGTATTTACAGAGGGTTGCGTACCGCGGTATTTTTTCCGGTCGGTACGGTACTGGTATTTGGTATCGGTATTTTTTCTGGTCGGTACGGTACTGGTATTCGGTATTTATATAATTTTCGGTCAGTATGGTACTGGTATTTGGTATTTATATAATTTTCGGTCGGTATGGTACCGGTATTTGGTATCAGTATTTTTTCCGGTCGGTATGGTACCGGTATCGGTAAATCCCAAAAATCCACGGTATTGGTCGGTATATACCGCGGTATCGGTACCGGTACGCAACCCTGGTTATGCTCATCTTCCAGATGTTTTTTTAAATTTCCTGAGCTAACCCCGTGCTTATAAGATTTAACGTTGAATCTAAAATTGAAAATTACGAAGAAAGGTCATCAAATTTATGTCTTAAAATAATAGGTATTATATATTATTAGGAAATTACAATTTACAGCTGAATAAGTTGGTAAATTCAAGTGTAATGAATAAAGGTATGAACATATAATGAACTCAGTACCTATGTATCAACTCAAAAGAGTGAATATAAAGTTGATATAATTATTGGAAACTTACCCGATTGTTTTTAATTCATCAGCCAATTTCTTACTCCTTGGATTGTATTTCTTTTTTAATGTCTGACCTTTTTCCTTCAAAACATCCAAACACGGAGAACAGAAATCCCGTTCTTGACTAATAATTTGATTTGTATTTTCCCCCTCATACATCAAATTACCAAAATATTTCCACACTACACTATTCCTATTTTTCGTGTTATATGTAAAGATAATTTTGCATTTGTCAATGTTTTTTAAATCCACTTCAACTCGATCATTCATTTTTACGCAATTTGTTACAGTCGTTACAAATATTGAATAGCATTTTCGTATCGTCTCGTGCTCTCGTCGTATTGTGCATGAAAAAGCATGAAAGCAACGAAAACTTGAAAACACGAATCGTCCATCAGTGTTTCCATTTCACTAATCTAAAAATGTAATCTATTGGCCTTTTTTTTTGTATTGCGCCATCTACGCCGCCAGGAAAAAATTGGCGGCGGCGGCGAAGCCAATAAATTTCATCGGAGGCGGCGCGTGAAACGCCGAAAATATTGGCGGTGGCGGCGTATTTTTTCGGTGGCGCAGACCTCTAATCACAGCCAGGGCTGCAAAACCGAAAAAATATTGGTTCTGGTTCCAGTTCCCAAATATTGGTTCCGGTTCTGGTTCTGGTTCCGGTTCTATGACTTCAGTTTTGATTCTGGTTCCGGTTCTGGTTCTATGATATCGGTTCTGGTTCCGGTTCCGGTTCTTATCGGTTCCAAAAAAAAACATGTGTGACCTATCAAAATACTCCATTTTACAAGCACAATCAGGAGGGAGTATTGAAACCAAAATTTGAAAAATAATATTATTGCAAAATGGTCTTGTAAATTGTAAACAACCCCAAGATCCCGAATTTTATCAATTTTAGAGAGTATTTTGCGAAGATGTACAATATCATAGATTGTAATTTATAGAGGTCCATTTCGCCGGCCCCGCCCATTTTAAGGGGGGGTTCGAAAATAGTGTCAATCGTTTGTGCATCGTTTGTGCACGTTTGTGCACCCACTATTTTCGTTTGTGCTCCCCTCCAACTTTTTATTTTTTAAAAAGTCTATGGGCGGGGCTGGGGAAATGGAGCCCCGCCCATTTTAGGTGGGGGGTTGTAGAATATGTCAATCGTTTGTGCTTCGTTTGTGCACGTTTGTGCACACATAATTTTCGTTTGTGCCCCCCTCTTTTAATGGGCGGGGCTGGGGAAATGCTGCCCCGCCCATAAGTGGTGGGGGATGAAAAATATGTCAATCGTTTGTGCTTCGTTTGTGCATGTTTGTGCACACATAATTTTCGTTTGTGCCCCCCTCTTTTAATGGGCGGGGCTGGAGAAATGCTGCCCCGCCCATCAGTAGTGGGGGGTGAAAAATATGTCAATCGTTTGTGCTTCGTTTGTGCACGTTTGTGCACTCATTTATTTTGTTTGTGCTCCTTTCCATTCCTACATTTTTTATAAAACTTCGGGACGTGGCTGGGAGTATGCTTTTCAAAAAGGGGAAATACATTTATTCGACTCCAAAGGGAATTTTCTTCAAGTATGTCATTTATTGTTTGTGCTTTGTATGCTGAGTTTTGTGCACTTATTACCTTTATTCTAGCCCTACCCATTTGTACTTCTTATTAATCAGGTTAATCGAACTGCTATGCCTGTTGTTGACCATTTTGAATACATTACTTTTGTTTCATTTTTATTTTTAGCAGAAAGGGCGAATAAAAAGAGCTGGTCATCCTCAAAAGCATATGTCTACCGTGAGGAAGTATAATTTAACGTGAAGTCACATTTTTTGAAAACTGTGTGAAATTATTGGTTTTTTAGACCTGTTTGAACGTAAAATGACCTGACCTCACACGATTCTATGTTTTAGGTTATAAAAAGATAAATTACGTGAGGTCATACTTTGTATAATACTTGATGAAATTTAGAATAAGCAGAGTAGGTAGAACTTTGAATTTTAGAAAATTTATTTATTTATGTAGGAAAATTAATTATTCAAATAACTTTCTTTAAAATAGTATAATTAAAAAGTCCGCTTTCAAGATACTTTAGTATCTTCTAGTTTATATTATTGAATGTAGATTTTTTTGCTCAATTTTTTTTTTTTCTTTTTCATCTCATTGAGAGGGTGAGTCACGGACACCAACATATCCAAATTTCAGCTCCCTAAGTGCATTTTTGAGGGAGTTAAATTTGAGAAATATGTGCTCATACGATTACTTGCACATTTACTTACTTACATTGCCGCAAACCAAACTTTTTTAGTGTTACCACAAGGCAAGCACTGGAGTTCGGACAATGACTTTTGAAATGCAACTTGCACATATGTGATAGTTGCTGTAGAAAGAGCCCTTACATGAAAAAAATCATATTATTATTTTTTTTATTCTAAAAACGTTCCTTCGCAACGTGGTGCGGTCAAAATGTCGTAAAATTACGTATTTATACCATATTTTTGAGTTTGAAGTTGACATAGTATGATGGTTATACCGCCTATTAGTTTTGTTTTCGGACCCTTTCTACATCAACTATCACATATTTAGTTTTGTGACCTATGCCCTGCAGTAAGTAAATCCAGACCTTGAGACTTATTAATTGTGAGAAAATTTTAGGTGTCATAAATAGATAATAAAACGCCTTAATTCTTAAAAATAATAATAACAATATTATATGATGAAGATGGAATTGAAAAAAAAAATCAATAAAATGAAACAGTATGCATAGAAATATATATTTTCTTAAATTGACGTAATTTCTTATTTAGTAAGCAGCAATGCCATGCGACCGAGTGATTATTGCATCCCTCAGAGTGAAAGTCCCGACCTCTGAATTGAATACAAATTTTATAATAAATTTTTAAAGTTTTATTTTTTGCATTACTAATTATTTTATCAGAAATCATTATTACTAAATAGCCCAGAGTAATTTATCAAAAGTTAAATAAAGCACATAATTTTGAAAATATGCTTCAGAACATTATAATCCTTGGAAAATGAAATGATTGGGTTTTTAATTTTTCAACGAACAAAAATTGAAATTAAATTTTTCGAAGTTTTTTCCTTTTATAAAAAAGAGAATTTAGCGCTGAGGAATGCGAAGATAACATATCCGAATTTCAGCGCTCTAAATGCATTTTTCTGAGAGTTATATTTGAGAGATATATATTTATAGTAATATATGGACAGTGAACTAAATATTTTATGAAGATTGCAATGTTCCAAATGATTATTAAAAAAAAAACACCGTGAAATGATTCATTATTCAACTCTTCATTTTCCAAGGATTATAATGTTCTGAAGCATATTTTCAAAATTATAACTTCAAACTCAAAAATATGGTATAAATACGTAATTTTACGACATTTTGACCGCACCACGTTGCGAAGGAACGTTTTTAGAATAAAAAAAATAATAATATGATTTTTTTCATGTAAGGGCTCTTTCTACAGCAACTATCACATATGTGCAAGTTGCATTTCAAAAGTCATTGTCCGAACTCCAGTGCTTGCCTTGTGGTAACACTAAAAAAGTTTGGTTTGCGGCAATGTAAGTAAGTAAATGTGCAAGTAATCGTATGAGCACATATTTCTCAAATTTAACTCCCTCAAAAATGCACTTAGGGAGCTGAAATTTGGATATGTTGGTGTCCGTGACTCACCCTCTCAATGAGATGAAAAAGAAAAAAAAAAAATTGAGCAAAAAAATCTACATTCAATAATATAAACTAGAAGATACTAAAGTATCTTGAAAGCGGACTTTCTTAATTATACTATTTTAAAGAAAGTTATTTGAATAATTAATTTTCCTACATAAATAAATAAATTTTCTAAAATTCAAAGTTCTACCTACTCTGCTTATTCTAAATTTCATCAAGTATTATACAAAGTATGACCTCACGTAATTTATCTTTTTATAACCTAAAACATAGAATCGTGTGAGGTCAGGTCATTTTACGTTCAAACAGGTCTAAAAAACCAATAATTTCACACAGTTTTCAAAAAATGTGACTTCACGTTAAATTATACTTCCTCACGGTAGACATATGCTTTTGAGGATGACCAGCTCTTTTTATTCGCCCTTTCTGCTAAAAATAAAAATGAAACAAAAGTAATGTATTCAAAATGGTCAACAACAGGCATAGCAGTTCGATTAACCTGATTAATAAGAAGTACAAATGGGTAGGGCTAGAATAAAGGTAATAAGTGCACAAAACTCAGCATACAAAGCACAAACAATAAATGACATACTTGAAGAAAATTCCCTTTGGAGTCGAATAAATGTATTTCCCCTTTTTGAAAAGCATACTCCCAGCCACGTCCCGAAGTTTTATAAAAAATGTAGGAATGGAAAGGAGCACAAACAAAATAAATGAGTGCACAAACGTGCACAAACGAAGCACAAACGATTGACATATTTTTCACCCCCCACTACTGATGGGCGGGGCAGCATTTCTCCAGCCCCGCCCATTAAAAGAGGGGGGCACAAACGAAAATTATGTGTGCACAAACATGCACAAACGAAGCACAAACGATTGACATATTTTTCATCCCCCACCACTTATGGGCGGGGCAGCATTTCCCCAGCCCCGCCCATTAAAAGAGGGGGGCACAAACGAAAATTATGTGTGCACAAACGTGCACAAACGAAGCACAAACGATTGACATATTCTACAACCCCCCACCTAAAATGGGCGGGGCTCCATTTCCCCAGCCCCGCCCATAGACTTTTTAAAAAATAAAAAGTTGGAGGGGAGCACAAACGAAAATAGTGGGTGCACAAACGTGCACAAACGATGCACAAACGATTGACACTATTTTCGAACCCCCCCTTAAAATGGGCGGGGCCGGCGAAATGGACCTAATTTATAGAATGAAACACTACAACAGTTACCTACAACCTTTGACTATTGATAGGTAGAGAGTATACAGCTATTAGCGCACTCTAATCTTATTAATGGAGATTAAACTTTTCTAGAACCGGAACCAATATATTTTCATATCGGTTCCGGTTCTGGTTCCGGTTCTCAGTAAAAATTTTCGGTTTCGGTTCCGGTTCCAAAATTTTATCGGTTCTACCGGTTCTTGATTCCAGTTCGGTTCCGGTTCCAATCGGTTTTGCAGCCCTGATCACAGCACCTCCTTGGAGTTTTCCGCTTTCTTGGTAGTATCTGTGGAGTATGTACACGGGGGAGTATATTTTTGCGCTTTTTCCCCAAATCGAAAGTGATACCAACAATATCCACGAGTTCTTGTGCGAGAGCGTGAGCGAGAACCCAGTGCGTTTTGAGAGCGGAAAGGTGAACGAGAACGATCATTATATCTATCTCTGGAGTTTATCTCCATTTTAAGTGCTGCAATTTCTGCGCGCAAATTCTCAAGTACCAGCGAATCCAGCTGTGTAGGAGTGCCTGGAGTTGGCGAGAGAACACTCGGCGCTGCGGATGGTGTGGGAGAGCTTTGAACTGCGTGAACCAAAGCATTTCTAGAAGAAGTCATGATGGCGTGAAGAGAGTCGGCCATTGTCGCGAGTGTAGAAAGAGGTACCTTGTGGAGTGCTACATGCTCCCTCATTTGTTGGGGTAGTTTTCGCAACCATAGGCTTCGAATGAGCTTCTCGTTATAATTTGCGCCAGCTAGGATGGTCATGTCATTGAGAAGAACGGAGGGCTTCCTTGTTCCTAAAGAGACATTCTGCAAGAGTTCATCCAGTTTTTCCTCGTCGGATACACGGTAGAGGGTCATGCGGTCTCGTAATGTAGAGTACACCTTAAGGTCATCTTCCGTGGATTGCAAAATATCCCTGCAATGACTTAGCATATCAGGAGGTAGCCGCGCGATGACCAGGTTGAGGCGTTTGGAAATATTAAAGTCACGTAACTGGCGTTCAACAAGCCTATACCATAATAGCGGGTTTGTTGGCAGAAAATCAGGCTATCTGATTTTATTGGCATGTGATGGACTCGTAGATTGCGGGAATGGAAACAACTTATGAGTGGCTCCCAAAAATAATTTTGACGGGGCTCTTGATGGAACAGTAGGCGTTTGGGTAGGTATCGAAGGTGGATGCTTCGTAAATTAACGGGCGTTTCAGCATTTGTGCTCGTAGGCTCGTGATCTAATAATAATGACACGTTACTAACGTCTTCTGATTTTTCGTTTCCGTCGGACGACATATTGTCCCGGGTTTCGGCACCAATGTCGCGTTATAGGTGTGGAAAAGAGCAGTAGTATGCGACTTATTCCCCTGACTAGATGGGAACATGCGGCGTGTTATACAACACCCGCGTGTTTAAGAAGACTGCGTTAAAAAGATTTATGCCCCTAGCAAGGAACACGCTGCGTGTTATACAACACGCGCGTGTTGAGTACTAAACGTGTTGATAATAGCGATTAAGCCCCTATTTATGCGCCCTCTGCGTGTTATACAACACGCGCGTGCGTAGACTGGAATAGTAGAGGAAAAGATCCTTAAGCGCCCGCTGCGTGTTATACAATGCGCGCGTGCGAAGATAGACGAGAAAAAGAGCAGAGAGCTTACGTGGGAGAGATCTGTATTGAACATAAAGGAACATAAACTGTATCAGTTAGAATGTTACACTTGTATTTATAGGTGGTCACACCAGATCAGTGTGACCGCCTGTACAAACTTATAATTAGTTGAAACCTTTGACTATATACTAGATGGACCGAGCTAGCAACAAGCAAATGCCAACCCAAAAACGGTGATACATTACACAGATTTTCTCAGAACACTCGTGACTAAATTCAAAATACGCATGCGCAAATTTATTTCCCGCTAATAGTGCGGCAAGGGGACATCGATAGTACTGCTTAAAATCAGAATAACATGAATGTGATAAAGGACTTCATAGGCCAATGCATTTAGACATGAAATACGCCCAAGGTCGGAAAAATTCCCATCAAAGCGATTTTTGGCATGGTTGTTAGGAACACCATTCTAAACAACATACTAAAAGTCCTGACCCCTAGGTGTGGAGCGTATCCCCCCCAGGGGGGAAAATGTCCCCCCAAAATCAGTTTTTGGCCCCTATCCCCTCCGCATTTGGCCCTAGCGCAAAAAGGTTTCAATAAAATTTATTCTCCTTTCAATTCCCTATAAAATGAGCCATAAACCATTTTTCAAGGAAGAACGAGTGTGGGGCTATGGCTTCCTAAAGATGAGTGGTTTGGAGGTGTGTTATGAAAAGTCGCTATAAAAAAGTATTACGATTATTATAAATTGTTTTAATGGTTATATATTATATTGAAGCCTAAGATAATTTTCCCTGACAAATCGAAACCACCCTCCTCTTCCCCCACCACCATTATCAGAAGAACCCCCCTTCCGTATAATGAATTTGTTTCAATGACACAGCCCATTTATTCTAATTTCGACATAGAAAAATTACACCAAACATCTACGAGTTACACGTGCTTTTCGTATCCTTGTTTGGAGGGAGGGGGCGGCTTATATTACGACGCAACATTAGGCACAATATATCGCATCCTCAGTGCAATAAGGCCACATCTCAAAAAAGCATGTAAAAATTCAACAAATCCTATACTTTTTTGGAGTAAAATGAGCTAATTTAGTTTATCTGTCACACTTTTATCGATTTACATTAATTGTACCCAAAAATGTATGTAAAAAGAAGTACTTTTTTGAGATGTGGCTTTCTTGTAATTGCAATTTTTTTTGAGATGTGGCTTGTTGCACTGAGGATACGATATGCACAGTTACATTCGCATTTTTTTTTTTTTTTTCTAAAAATTTATGTTTTCCATCATTACGAAGCTTCAGGTTCAGGTTCAGATCTAATTGGGTGCTACAAGCACTGGCCACTTCGGGCATTTATAGCTTATTGTGCTCCATAACTCACTATCACCTATGTATCAGGGGCCCATAGGAGTTTCGGCTGATAATAAAAGAACTAACTGTGCAGTTATCAGTTACATGAGTGGAATGGTGTCAATAAGGGTTCCCTTTTGGAGCGCCAACTTATGCAACCATACCACTTTTATTAATATAATTATATCGTATTTCCTTTCTCAACTGCCTGATTTTAAGGCCTCAGATGGAGCACTTACAAAATCTGATGTAGCAGAACTCACAAATCCTATGTTGATGAGCTGCCACATATACCCGTGGTCAAGCTATGGAAAGTGATTGAAGAATAATTGGCTGTAGAAAGAATAGACAATCCAGCAACAGAGTGTGCCTTGGGACCATTAGGATAAATTATGTCATTAGAGGTGGAACTTTCCAAGGTTGCAAAGCCCACTCCCGTAACCACAGTTGCTCTGGCACATGCTGTAATCCGGAGTTTCTGGAGATTTGAAGAAGAAATAGTTCTGGTATGGAGACATAAGAAATGATGCCAGAGCTAGCTTGGGTGCCTTGGGTTTGCCAGGACCGTATTTGCTAGATGCGAATTCCAGAGGATCATTCCAAAGCTTACTTGCTTCTAAGGAGAAATCTAATCCTTTTTTAGTAACAGTTACTGAATATTACTAATAAAACACTTCAACATATCATCCATTGTGAACAGGCCTGAGCCTTGGGAAGATGGGCGGTTTCCCGGGCCCAAATTTTTTTCATGGCCCACGACTTGAAGCATTGACGCTAAAAATTTGTCTTCATTTACATTTTTTTTTTATGCTCTTATGACTTTTCCTCCCGCTGCTGATTGTAAACTAAATTCGTAAGAAACACACTTCCAACTCATTGGAAATATTCAAGGGAATAGTAGAGCTAGGTACCCTACTCGCTAGTATATAAAAAATAGAGCTTCATCATTTGACATCGTAATGCAACTGTACTTTATACCTCAAATGTGTAATATTGTCGTGCCGCAACAATCCTCACCCTGAGCGAATGCTACAAGAAACAGTATTATCGTCTCGCAGTATAGGCTGCTCCCTCCCCCCAATAAGGATACGAAAAGCATGCGCGACTCGTAGATATTTGGTGTAATTTTTTTATGTCGAAATTAGAATAAATTGGCTGTGTCATTAAAACAAATTCATTATACGGAAGGGGGGTTCTTCTGATAATGGTGGTGGGGGAAGAGGAGGGTGGTTTCGATTTGTCAGGGAAAATTATCTTAGGCTTCAATATAATATATAACCATTAAAACAATTTATAATAATCGTAATACTTTTTTATAGCGACTTTTCATAACACACCTCCAAACCACTCATCTTTAGGAAGCCATAGCTCCACACTCGTTCTTCCTTGAAAAATGGTTTATGGCTCATTTTATAGGGAATTGAAAGGAGAATAAATTTTATTGAAACCTATTTGCGCTAGGGCCAAATGCGGAGGGGATAGGGGCCAAAAACTGATTTTGGGGGGACATTTTCCCCCCTGGGGGGATACGCTCCACACCTAGGGATCAGGACTTTTAGTATGTTGTTTGGAATGGTGTTCCTAACAACCATACCAAAAATCGCTTTGATGGGAATTTTTCCGACCTCAATGTCTAAATGCATTGGCCTATCAGGCATGCGCAAGATATAAAGTTGCAACGAGTGTTCCGAGCTTCCGACTCTGATGCGTGTAATGTTTCACCGCAGTTTTCCTACACGTAACTCGGTCCATGTAGTATATAGTCAAAGGTTGAAACGAACTTGTTCATAATTGGGAACGAAAGAACGTTAATGCGCATCCCATGACGTCATATGTGGCGTGGAAATGACAAGTCTAATGCAAGAATTCAGTTCGTGATATGTTCAATGAACAATAGCTCGTACTCCTAGATCGATCATAAAAAGAAAACAGTGGAAAACTGTTGAGTGGCGAAGTTTTTCACTATACCTATTATTCTCCTACATGTTTAGAAGAAGTTATGCCAGAGAAATATATAAAACATTGGGAATTATTTCGCTTTGCGCTTTATACTTTCCTCCGACCAATAATCAATGATAATGATTTTAAAAAGGCAGAAGAAGTAATCATGAAATTTGTGGATAATATAGGAAAACTGTATGGCGATTATATGTATAAATACAATATCCATCTTCTTCTTCATATGCCAGTATGCGTGAAAAAATTTGGTGCCTTATGGTGCCATTCTGCCTTTCATTTTGAACATTACAATGGGATTTTGGCCCGCATGTATCACAATAGCAACGGCGCGATGTATGTCAAGAAAATGTAAAAATTACTCACGACTGAAGCAATTCGAACAAAAATGCATCTCATTTTAGAGAAAAAATCCAAAAAAGTATTAGTTGCTAATAAGTAAAAATATTGATACTTTCCCTCATTATAAATTTGATGAAATGGAAACTTTGTTATCGTTCAGCAATAATGAAGACGAATTATCATTAGGGCTTTCAAGGGCCAGCCGCATTGTTACATTAACCACAGACATCATAATTTGTGTTCAGCAGCTACTGAAATGCACAATACTGCCAAACGTTATAGAATATCCAAGCTGTATAGCTGATAATAAGATGTTATGCCATAGGTGTGGTTATTATTCTAGCAACAAAATATTCAAAAGAAATAATTCGGTTTTACAGTTGACTGAAGAATCGAGGAAACGTACAAGGTTTGTTCTACGCAGATATATTTATACTATATATTCTCATCATCAACACCAACAGTTGCCCGATGGTGGTATCAATTATGAAAAAGTAACAGTACAAAAATGTATCTTTATAATGGAGCCACTCATCGTTGTTCCCAATTTGAAATCCCATAGTTATAGTTATTGAAAAATCAGGCTGTATGGAAACTATACTACTACAGTGTTTCCAAGGACCAAATGTTAATTTTCAAAATGACTGGACTGGTCATGACTCATGAGCAACCGCTGAAAGCCAAAATAAACCCTAACGTCAACCCACACCTTTAAAAAAAATTTCAGAACCGAAAACCAGACCAACCTGTTGCGAAAAACAAAATCATATCCAACCGACCAAGACCAACCCCATGACCGATGACCGAACCCGGACCAGACCGCAAAAAGATAGCGTTCAAAAGCCCTGCGCGGTTTTAACTCCTTGAAACATAGGTGTATTTCCCTAGCACCTCTATTCCGGAATTCGGAAATGAAACTTGGTGCATTCGTTTGTGCTACGTTTGTATTGGTTTGTGCCGCAAACCGCATCGTTTATGCTACTGTACTTCCTGAGGTATGCCCAAAACAATTTGGGGGCGCTGGGGAAACGTTCGCACCCCCACCTCCGCTGATGGGGTTGAAACAGGTCGCAATCATTTGTGCTATGTTTGTAAGACTGATATGTACTTACTATCGCATTAGCCTATCAGCAGATCGATTGGGGGTCATCTTGATCCCCTAACTAGGAGTTGAAAAGTTGCAGATTGACGATTTAAATTGCACCTTTCTAGCGCTGTGTGGTTATGGTTATGTACCGATCCGGAGGCTATAGAGACGAAAAACCACGTTTTTTTCGAATGTAGATTGATGATTTTTATATAAAAATTTCTCTAAGAATAAAAATTGAAATTCCTTATGTTAAGATTTAAATTTTTTTCCAATTTTGAAGATCTTTTTTTTAATTTCACCCATAATGTACATAGTTTGGCGATGTGCACATTAAAAATTTTTTAACTTTCTGAGGGGGCAGTTGTACAAACATACGCTGGTGCAGAGAAATTGTGATGTAATTGATGCAGTCATTTCATGGAATACGAAACAAGAAAAGATGAATTTCAGATTTGTTTGGAGCGTTTTTGAATAATTTTTGGCATAAATTCAAACATTGGCAATTCTGACTGTGGAGAATTGGCAACACTGCATTGTGACATTTTCTTTTCGTGTGATTTTCATTATAGCAGACGTGTTCATACATTATTCCTATTCTCGCTCAGGCTTAGGTCATAATGTGTAAAACATGCATGTAAAGGAGAACTACATTGAGCCAAAAAACGGCTTTGTCAGGGTTATCTACTTGAAAAAAAAAACAAAAAAAACTGGTGCTTTTTCTGTGATTCTGGTGCTTTTTTTTTCGGTGCTGGTGCTTTTTTACCAAACTCAAATGGCAGCACTGATTCCTATCAATACTGCAAAAAATTTGCAAAAAAAAATCGTTGAGAACTTTTTATGTAAAAATCATCAATCACAACTTTTCAACCCCTAGGTAGGGCAATCAAGATGGCCTCTAATCCAACTGCCGATGGGCTAGAGAGAAGTAAAAACTCAAATTGCGCCTTTCTAGCTCGGTGTGGTTATGGTTACTTATTGATCCTGTGGTATAACGAAAAATCGCCTCAAATATTGTATCAGATTACCTTAACCGAAAGACTGGCGCCATGTCCTTTTAAAATAACCAGATAGCTCACTAACACAATCTCATAACAACAAACTAACACAAAGGCACAGTCTCACGCCAACTACTACCACAAGCACACTAATGTAAATATCTTACTACCACAAACACACCAATGCAGATATTTTACCAACACAAGCACACAACCTTACATGTATTACTACCACAGACACACTCACTTAATATTTTACTATATAACCTGATGCCTCCTTAAGGCTTCGGTTCAGTATTTGCTAAGCAGTCAATTGTATTACTTAACGTAAGAGTTTGTTCGCGCTGTATATTTGTGTGTTTTTAAAATAAAGTTATTACATTGAAAGTATTTTTGAGTCTTGAATTAATTCGACCCGAGTCTCATCACAATCCGGAAGCTAAAGAGGCGAAAAATCACTTTTTTAAAAAAATACTAGTGCCTCCTCGCCCCTTCGGGGCTCGCAATAAAAATTAACCTTTTTTTCCTTTTGTATAGCTGCTATCCTTTATACTTTTTGTACCTGCTACTCAAAACAATTTTATGACTTACCCTTGTGCATGTACAAGGCTTTTATTAAAATTTACAACCTTTTTTTCTTTGTATACCTTTTAAACCTGCTATTCAAATAAAGGATGCGCGCGCATCTCAAAACCGATTTCATTTTGATTTTAATATATAGAGAGAAACCTGCTTTAAGGACCTTATCTCCCCCCAAATGGTCCGTGGGTATTTTGTATGGGGACTTTCAACTCAAAGTAATCCACGTTCTGAAATTTGAACAAAAGCGTAGAACATTTTTTTTTTTCACTCCACCTTAATGCATATCTCTGATGTGATAATAACCTCCTCTCATTTTGAAATTAGGAATGTTCGCTCTCCTGGGTACCAGAATCATTTGGGGATACTGTATAATTTTTTTGGTGTTTTATATGTCGGTACATGTATGCACTTGGACTTTGGAGTAATTTAGCACCACTCTAAACCTTCTACGCTTGAAATGCTATACTACTCTTCTCTTATTCATGGTGCAAATTATATTCAGTGCATCGCCGTGCGAGAAATTTAGGGTAGAACAAAATGTAATTGAACAATTTTAGTCCTAAAATTTAACTCTAATTTTTATTACATTGTTTACGATGGTCTTTCCTATTGAATTCGGTAATAAAATATTTCCTAAGATATGTATTTGAGTTATTTCCATATGTGCTTAACCCAAGATAGTAGAAAAGGGGAAAGGGGAGGGAAAGAGAGATAAAAATTAGAGCATCAGATAGCACAAACGTAGCACAAACGATTGCCACCAAATTCAAATCAGTCAAATCATTTTCAAACCTTTTATACACATTTTCAATTTTTTTAAAGGTGTTGGTTGACATTAGGGTCTTTGATTTTTCCTTTGAACGGTTGCTTATGACCGGTTCGGTTATTTTGAAAATTAACATTCAGTTGCACTGGTTGGTTTTTGGTCTTAAGTCATTTTTTTTTTTTTTTTACAGCAGATATGATGATCCACCTTTTTTTTGCGATATCAATTGAATTTCATCAGTATTTTAGTAATGGTAATAATAAATATAATATATTGTAATTATAATGTAAACTGCAATGTGAAAACTAATAAGCAAAAAAAAAAAAAAAAAAAAAAAATGAAAAACCCCAGAATAGAACTAATACAAGTCGCTGCTCGTTGGAATGTTAAACGTTGCATTCATAGTTGAAGAAAAAAAAGAAAAAAAAAATGCAAAAAAAAGACCGAACATAGGTTAATTCTGGACCAGTTATTGGTCAGGTAAGGTCTAATTTTGTTCAGTGGGGCGGGTTGGTCTTTGGTTGTGGATCATTAGAAATTAGTTCATAATGGTTATTGCTAGTTCACAATTTTCAGAAACAAACTGTCATATAATGCAAAAAGGGGTCGGTGAAGGTTGTGGTTTCGCTTTTTTTTTTCAGTTACCGGTCGGTTTTTGGACCCGGTCATAGGTACGGTCTAACAACTCTGAAAGAAAACCTGATCAACCCGTTGCAAAAAACAAATTCATAACCAACTTACCAAGACCAACCCAAAAAACATATATGACCGATAACCAGACCTGGACTGGACCGCAAAAAGAGAGCGTTCCAACAGCCCTGACACAAACTATAAAAAAATAATAATCCGTACCATGATCCAGATCGTGTGGTGGGTAATGATTCGTGATTCGTGATCCGGATCAGTTTTTATGAGAAGATTCGTCATCGGTGATCTGATTCATTTTCATGAAGACAGTGGCAACACTGGGTGTCGTTTGTCTCCACTGTACAGCAGGGTTGGGCAGAATCAAAAAAAAACGTAAGCAGCCATGCCGCATTACTGGAGCTGAGTTTTTAACTGGGGCTTGTTTTGATTTAGTAATAACCATGCTCAACCGTTCATCACTACAGGCCACACCCAATACCAAGTCTGAAAACCCCTACCCTATCCTTTCCAAAAACACCTAAGAAGTTGAATTTGGCATAAATGTAGTATTTCTTGCCATGAAATAATCATGCGAACACATATTTCTCAAATTATAACTATTTGAGGGCCCTCAAGTTATCTTCAAATCTTGATAATCCGCCATTTTGGATCCATTTTGACTCAAATTTAAGTGGTTATATTCTGGTCACAAACTAATCCTACACACAAAGTTTGACCATTCTAGGCCGATTTGGTGATGAGATATGGAAGATTCATGAAATTTCCTGCAGCAATTTCCCCTCCAAAAGCCGTTTTTTGCTCTAACTCCCCTCCAAAATCACTGAGGAAGCTAAAATCAAAATACGTTTGTCACTTGGGCTCATTTTATCATATGACACAGCAATAAAAAATTTTCGACCCCTCCTGTACCCCACCACTATTTTAGGTTGGTAACCCCGCCTTCCCCCTCCAACATCATGTATGGAAGTGAATTCGGGATATAGTATACAACTTATCCCCAATAACCATATGAATTCATATTAATTACATTTTTACCAACTTGAGGCTCCTCAAGCTCTACTCAAAATTTTGATAATCCGCCATTTTGAATCCATTTTGATCCAAATTCAAGATGTCATAATGTGGTCACCAACTAACCTCACTCACAAAATTTGACCTCTTTAACTTGATTTGGTTGGAAGATTCAAGAAATTTTATGACTCAAAACTTGCTCAAAAAGCCGTTTTTTGATCTAACTCCTCTCAATATGCACTCAAGAAGCTGAAATTTGGATATGTTAGTATCCGTGACTCACTCTTTCATATGAAATCAAAAACGAAAAATTTGAGCTATTTGCCCTTCTCCAGCCCCCTCAAAATTTGAGTGATCCGCCATTTTGAAATTTATCGAAAAAACAAAAAAATATTTTTGCGTATTTGCAAGAAGAGTTCCTCACCGAATTTTGAGCGAATTTTATCCACACCGCCTGCGCAAAGTGAGTGACACAAAAAACGCAATTTTCTCAAAAACAGGTTTTTGCTAACTCGCCTCAAAATGCACTTAGGAAGCTGAAATTTAAATATGTTGGTGTCCGTGACTCACTCTTTCATATGAGATCAAAACGAAAAATTTGAGCTATTTGCCTCTTCTCCAGCCCCCTCAAAATTTGAGTGATCCGCCATTTTGAAAGTTTTCGAAAAAACAAAAAAAATACTTCTGCGCATTTTCAAGAAGAGTTCCTCACCAAATTTTGAGCGAATTTTATGAATACTCGCCGGCGCTACGCGTGGGGGAAAAAAATATATATATATATACCAAAAAGTTGGACATTTGCCAGATGATTACAAATGGTCTGAAACGCAAAGATTTGAAGACCCCACCCTTTCCCGACCTTCCCTTCCCAAATCAGGTAGGCTGTAATAGCTATCGTTTTGTTAAAAACTCAGCTAAAAAAAAAAAAAATGAATCGAATCCAAATCCGGATCCAGTACAATAATCTTCGAATCAATTTACGAATCAGGAATCGGGCTAAAATGGACGTAAAAAATGAATCGAATCCAAATCACGAATCCATCCATCAGATTCGTGGATTCGAATCCAGTTTTGGAATCACGAATCCTTCGCAAATCTAACTTTTTCTTCTGTTTATTTGTTACCCACAGTAAAAAGCACGCCTCACCAATGAGGAAGAATAAAGAACGTAGAAAACTCTTAGACTTACAAAGTAGTACATTAGAAAAAATTTTTTGAAAATGAAAAAATACTAAAATAGGAATAGGAATAGGATACGCATTTGAAGAAAATCCAGTAACTGGTGACGTTTTCTCCAACGTTAACCGGCAAGCGCTTATTTTTTTGGATTCGTGATTCGCTACATGAATCCTCAAAGGTAAATCGAAACAAAGGGCTATATCCAAATGATGAGAGCAGGATTTTTCCGTACGTTTGCAATAATGAAGGTAATAATACGTGTTTGTTTGCAGAAGCTGAAAGTTCCAAGTCTGAAAGTTCGAAGGGTGGAAAAAATAATAAATAAATAAAACCCAACCAAACCCAACTTTGAGGTAAGGAGCGTAAGTCCGTAAGTTCCAAGTATGAAAGTTCGAAGGGTGGAAAAAATAATAAATAAATAAAACCCAACCAAACCCAACTTTGAGGTAAGGAGCGTAAGTCCGTAAGTTCCAAGTATGAAAGTTCGAACGGTGGAAAAAATAATAAATAAATTAAACCCAACCAAACCTAACTTTGAGGTAAGGAACGTAGGTCTGAAAGTTCCAAGTTGGTCTTAAGGTTCGAAGGGTGGAATGAGATGATAATAAAATAATGTAAAAATTGTAGGAATAAAAATAAAATAATATTAAAAAAAAAAATTCAACAAAAAAAAAGGGGGAAAAAAATTGACCCGAAAATCGTTAAAAAAAATTCAGATTGCCCTGAGGATTGAACTCCAAACCCTCCGCACGAAAGACTTCCATCATACCAGTACGCCACGGATTGCTCGGCAAACTCTCTCAAACAATCCGCATACATGTGGTGAACAGTAAAGGAGAAGATGTACTCTTCTTTAATAAAATTATAAATATATTATAAAATCCTGCTCTAATCATTTGAATATAGTTTCTTATTAAATCGAATCATTTCACGAATCATTAATGGATTCGGTTCCTTAATTCTCGAATCCTCAAATCCACTTTAAAAAAAGGAATCGAATACGAATCACGAATCCAAAATTTCGGATTCGAATCCTGCCCAACCCTGCTCTACAGTGCCATGTGCCAATTCAAATATTATTAATTTTAATATTAATCTATTTGTTTTTTAGCTGAGTTTTTAACAAAACGATAGCTATTACAGCCTACCTGATTTGGGAAAGGAAGGTCGGGGGAGGGTGGGGTCTTCAAATCTTTGCGTTTCAGACCATTTGTAATCATCTGGCAAATGTCCAACTTTTTGGTATATATATTTTTTTTTCCCCCCACGCGTAGCGCCGGCAAGTATTCATAAAATTTGCTCAAAATTTGGTGAGGGACTTTTCTTGAAAATGCGCAAAAATAGTTTTTTTGTTTCTTTGATACATTTCAAAATGACGAATCACTCAAATTTTGAGGGGGGCTGGAGAAGGGGCAAATAGCTCAAATTTTTCGTTTTTGATTTCATATGAAAGAGTGAGTCACGGATACTAACATATCCAAATTTCAGCTTCTTAAGTGCATATTGAGAGGAGTTAGATCAAAAAACGGCTTTTTGAGGAAGTTTTGAGTCATGAAATTTCTTGAATCTTCCATATCTCCCCACCAAATCAAGTTAAAGAGGTCAAATTTTGTGTGTGAGGTTAGTTGGTGACCACAATATGACCTCTTGAATTTGGATCAAAATGGATTCAAAATGGCGGATTATCAAAATTTTGAGTAGAGCTTGAGGAGCCTCAAGTTGGTAAAAATGTAATTAATATGAATTCATATGGTTATTGGGGATAAGTTGTATACTATATCCCGAATTCACTTCCATACATGATGTTGGAGGGGGAAGGCGGGGTTACCAACCTAAAATAGTGGTGGGGTACAGGAGGGGTCGAAAATTTTTTATTGCTGTGTCATATGATAAAATGAGCCCAAGTGACAAACGTATTTTGATTTTAGCTTCCTCAGTGATTTTGGAGGGGAGTTAGAGCAAAAAACGGCTTTTGGAGGGGAAATTGCTGCAGGAAATTTCATGAATCTTCCATATCTCATCACCAAATCGGCCTAGAATGGTCAAACTTTGTGTGTAGGATTAGTTTGTGACCAGAATATAACCACTTAAATTTGAGTCAAAATGGATCCAAAATGGCGGATTATCAAGATTTGAAGATAACTTGAGGGCCCTCAAATAGTTATAATTTGAGAAATATGTGTTCGCATGATTATTTCATGGCAAGAAATACTACATTTATGCCAAATTCAACTTCTTAGGTGTTTTTGGAAAGGATAGGGTAGGGGTTTTCAGACTTGGTATTGGGTGTGGCCTGTAGTGATGAACGGTTAAGCAAGGTTATTACTAAATCAAAACAAGCCCCAGTTAAAAACTCAGCTACAGTAATGCGGCATGGCTGCTTACGATTTTTTCTTTGATTGACAGGTGTAAATGTAATCAACCACGGATATTAAGTTACAATAGAGCGGTTGAGTTAGATTTGAAAAGGAAGGTGGGAGAAACATCTATTAAGGCGCGTGTTAATAGTTACTGTCAGGTGCCACTATGAGAGCATATACACGGAAGGGAACACGTTATGAATGTCGCCTTGTGTGCGCGTTGAAAGAATGGGCTCGGATAACGTTCCTTTACTAGAGGTCAAACGGAAATGGAAAGTACTGATTTAATATAAGGGCTCAAAATCCGTTTGAATTTTTGATATGGTTTCGGATAAATTTCATACTATTTCTGATGGTGCATAGTGAAAATCTAGGTTTAAATGTTGAAAATCATATGTTTTTGTATGGGTGAAATACGATTTTCAACATTAAAATCCCCATAATTATCTAGTACGATGTTCGGTTCTAGTTACTGACTAGGATAGACGTGTTTTTCGTGTGCTAATAGCTATACTATAGATAAGTGATAAGTATCAGACGTTATACCGTTGCATCAGTATTATACTATAACATAAGGTACGTGCGTAGATAGTTCGTTTTTCAATTCTACTTGTGCATCGTCAATCCTGCCCTAACAAATTTTCACGGTAAAAATCATGGAAAATTTAACCCCGGAAGAAGTACGAAAACTTTTAGCGGACGTCGCTGCAATAAAAAAAACAGTAGACTGTACAGATAAAAAAATAGATGGAATAGTGGCGGATGTTTCCAAACTTGAAAAAGAAAACAAAAATATGAAAAAAACCATAAAATCGCTTGAATCAAAAATTGAAACCCTCAATATAAGAATAAATATTCTAGATGAATACAGTAGAAAAAATAATATCATTATCGCTAATATTCCATATCAAAATAACGAAAACATTTACGAGTTGGTAATCAAGGTTTTATCAGGAATCGACGTGAAAATAAGCGCTAGCGACTTTGGTGCAGTACACCGTTTAAAATCGAATGAAGGCAGAATTCCGTCGATAATTGTAAGGCTACTAAATAGCGATAAAAAGTCCGAAATACTCGAAAAAGCAAAACGTCGTAAACCACACGGACGGATTTTTGACTTTGACCCTGCTCTTCCAATATACATGAGTGACCAACTGTCAAGGAACTCGCTAGAGATTTTAAATAAGGCGAAAGAGATGAAAAGTCAAGATATTATCAGTTATGTCTGGAGTAGAAACGGTACAATTTTCATATGGAAAGACGATTCAAGCCCAGCCATAAAAATTGAGGACATCTCTCAACTACAAGATAACGAGGATAGCGATACAAGCAGCAAGGAAGATAACTAAGTGGAACAAAATGATGAACAGATTTCTAAGATAGAAAACTCAGAGACAAATACGGATACGAATACGAATATAAATACGAACATAAACACCAGATCGAAGTCGGAACGTCTACGCCAAACTAAAATTAACCAGCAGTTGATGTATAATACCTCGAATTATCAAAAGACCAACCTGCCCTGAGGTGTCTGGTCAACATGGGCAGTATGGACCAAACCCCTCAAGAACCCTTAACCGGAACGATAAAAACGATGGAAACGATAGGAACAGATTGACAGATAAAACAAAAAATCGCAATAAACAAAACTAAAAATCGCCAGCCTAAATGTTCGCACCTTTAAAAATCAAGAAAATATCCTAGAACTCGAAAACGCTTTAAAAAACAAAAATATAGACATTTTAGGACTATCAGAAGTGAGAAGAAATGGAGAAGAGATTCTAAAGACCAAAGAAGGCAATCTTATATGTTATAAAGGTAACAATATCGGTCAAAGGGGGGTGGGATTTTGGATTAATAAAAAATTGGAAAAAAACGTTAAGGAATTTCAGGGTATATCAAATGGACTGCATTATGCAACAATGTTCTAAGTGAAATGAGGCGCTATAAACTTTAACTACATCAAGTTTCTGATGTAATGTAAATTATAACAAAGCCAGTCAATCAAACTGAACAAATTTCGCTTGTTTGTCTTTGAAATTATTTAAATAACATGAATGATTTCATTCATTACCAGTTTTTCTCTTTAAAAACAAAAATAAGATCGATCAATAAGTCTATGGCGCCTCATTTCACTTGGAACATTGTTGCGTAATGCAGTCCAAATAGGGTAGCAATTTTGAAAATTGATCTAACAAACAAAAAAACAATTACAATAATACAAGCTTACGCACCCACCGCTACCTCAGATGTAAATTCTTGCAATATTTTTTATCAACAATTGACAGAATCTCTCGAAAATTTAAAAAGAAACAGCAAAAACGAAATACCCATGTAGAACAGGATTATTAGTTTTTTGGAATGATTACTAGTTTTTGAAAATAATTAGTAGTTTCACTGCTAGTAACTTTTATACTACTAGTTTTACTTGCAGTTTTTTTTACTGGTTTTTGAAACTAGTAGTTCACAAGTAGTATGTAGTTTTACACCTGTAATAATTTTTTACTAGTTTTTGAAACTGGTAGTTTTACTAGTAGTATTCAGTTTACTTGTAATCCTTTTTTACTAGTTTTTGAAACTGGTAGTTTTACTAGTTGTATTTCAATTTATTCATGCTTAATACAGTTTCGAAATTTTGAACTACTAGTAGGTAACAGTACATAATTATATAGAAATTACTATGGGGAAAAATACCAGGTGTCTATTCGATTCGGGTACCCTTAAGCGAAAAATTCCCTAAAATAGCCATTCAGTTAATGCGAATAACTTTAAATACGCGCTTGGTTGCCTTGTTAATATAATGTGAAAAATCTCAAAATTCTTAGCTTTGAATTATTTATTTCACGAATCTCATATAGTGTACCCACTTATGTAATGATTATAATTGACAACATTATGTTAGGAATTTTAGCGCTCCAGGGTACCCGAATCGAATGGACGGAGTATTAGTTGGTATCTTGATTGCAAGTATTAAGAATATAAATTTATATAAATACTGAAAGGAACAATTCGTGAGTAAGCAAGCGTGGTGGCGCTGTAGGTTAGACTAGAGGAATAGTGAACACGCGATACTGTGTGCATGGGTTCAATCCCAGGTACGGGCTAGAAATTTTTCTGCACCAAAAATCACTTTTTTTTCAGAAAAAGATGACACTGGAATAATTTCTCAGAGCTATAAAAAATGTAATTAATTAATAGCTAAAATTCAAATATTTTTCGCGGTAGTGTAAATGAACTACTAGTTTTACTACTCACTACTAGTTTTATTGTGTCGAATTCACTAGTAGTAAAACTAGTAGTGTTTTTTAAGAAAACTAGTAATCCTGTTTCACATGCGTAATGATAATAGGAGACTTTAATAGTCAAATAGATAAGCGAAACGAAGAGGAAAAGGCGAATCTGGGGCCGTACTACTATGGAACCAGAAATGAAAGAGGTTGGCGCTTAGTGAGATTCTGCCAGGAAAATCGTTTAAAAATCATTAATACCTATTTTAAAAAGAAAAATTCAAAAAAAATGGACATGGATAGCGCCAAATTTTAGCTACAAAAGTCAAATTGATTATATTATAATCCCTCTAGAGACCAATAACATCATAAATTTTGATGTATTAAAAAATTTCGAGTTCCACACTGATCATAGACTAATATATTGCGAAATAGAAGAACCCAATCGACGATATTTTAAACCACATAACGCAACAACTAACAAAGTAAACGACAAGGTCAAATACAAACAGGAACTAGAAAAACTACTGACTCAAACTCCAACTAACCTAACAGATGGTGTGGGGGTAGATGGCCTCGTCAATGAACTAACAGACTAACTGCATGAAAAAGGCAGCAGAAAAATTAGAAAAAGAAAAATTTTATATACCCTCCTTACCCGACTATATTAAAGAACTGATTAATAAACATGAAAAACTAAAAAAAATAACTAAGAAATCAAAAACGAACAAAATAGAACTAAACGTGACGTGAAAATTAATAAAAAGAGAGTTAAGAATGTACAACAAAACTAAAAATGATCAATTTATTACTGAAATTCTAGAAACAACCAAAAGTACGAAAACTATTAAAAAAATCAAGCCTTAGGAATTAAATATATTAACCACTTGACAGACACAAATGAACAAAATATCTATGATAGGACAAAAATCAACGAATATGCAACTAAATTCTACACTCATCTTTACGGAGATGAAACCTATTAAGAACCAAAAATAAATGTAATTACGGAAAACGAACCGGAATTCCTTATTGAAGAAATAAAGTATATAGTACGCAACCTAAAAAACAACAAAGCTCCGGGACATGACAAAATCACAAATGAACATATCAAGTATGGGGGAGACCGCTTATATTTTCTATTACAAAAATTATTTAACAAAATTCTGAAAAATACTTTAATACCAAGAGAATGGAAAATATCGGATATCATACTAATTTTCGAGAAAGATAACAAGAACAATATTGAGAACTATCGTCCAATAAGCTTAAGCCCAGCTATGTCAAAAATCTTCTCAAAACTAATGGAGCTAAGAATAAAGCTTTACACAAACTTAAATCAACCGAAAGAGCAAGCGGGTTTCAGGAAGGCGTTCTCGACGATAGACCACCTTCACACCATCAGACAACTCATAAAAAAATGTAACGAATACCAACTGCCTCTCCACCTAGCCTTCATTGGCTACTCGAAAGCATTTGACTCTCTAAAACATAACTTTCTAATTTCAGCGCTTCAAAACCAGGGAGTCCCAATACCATATGTAAAAATAATTCAAGAAATGTACAAAAACCTTGACGCTAGAATTATAACTGATAAAATTGGAAAACCGTTCACAATAAAAAAAGGTGTAAGACAAGGAGACCCCCTCTCCCCCATTCTTTTCATCAGCGCTTTAGAAGAAATTTTCAGGATGGTAGAGTGGAGGGGGAAGGGTATAAATATAAACGGGTATTTTCTAAACAACCTTAGATTTGCTGACGACATAGTGCTAATATCCAATAACAAATCACAACTAAAAGAAATGATTTACGATCTAGACAAAAAAGGAAGGGAAGCGGGCCTCACAATGAACTTGAAAAAAACAAAAATCATGAATAATATGAATGAAAGATATAAAATTACAATCGAGGGAACTGATATTGAACAAGTGGAAAACGTTACATATCTCCCTCAAATTATCACATGTTATGGGGACAAAATGGAAGAGGAATTAAATAAACGAATTACGTTATCCTGGAACAAATATTGGTCTTTAAAATCAATCTTTAAGGGTCCCTTTACAAAAAAACAAGAATGTGAAATCTTCAATAGCTGTGTCCTGCCCACCCTACTATATGGCTCACAAACTTGGTCTTTGACAAGAAAACAAGAAAAGAAACTAAAAGCCACACAAAACGCAATAGAACGATCAATACTAAATATAAAAATAAGGGACAAAATAAAACTAACAAAAATTAAAAGACCACTAAATCAGAACAAAGATGAAATTACAAGTTACAAACAAAACAAATGGAACTGGGCAGGACATATAAGTAGATTGAAAGATGATCGTTGGAAGTACAAATTAACTTTTTGGTATATAACGGGTACAAGGAAAAGGGGAAAACAACGCACTAGGTGGAGCGACGACTTTAAGAAACTATTAAAACATAACAATTACCAAAGGGTTGCCCAAGACCGATGCGAGTGGGACCGATTGGGGGAGGCTTTTGCCCTTTTATAGGGCCTTATAGAGTGTTTTTATAAATTTTAGTTTTCTTTTGCAACTCTTGTTTAGAACTTTTTTTTCTCTGTAATAAAGCTATATTGAGATTGAGATATCTAGTACAAATGTTGATCAAAAAGATTTTTATTATACATCATTGGAAAAAACGTAAAATTTTCTACAAGATAGCAATTTAAAAACCATATGGTGCCGCTGAAAATTTCGAGTAAAGTGGACTTGAAATCATGAAAATTGGCACTTCTCATGTTATTTAGAGTTAAAGAAAACATACTTTAGGCGCCAAAAAACTAGAAATGGCATAAGATGGCGGTCCATTATACCCACGTCCGACCTCTAGTTAAGGGACGTTGGGGTTCGGAAAGGTAGACGGTTGCCAGCGCTGCTGGCAATCTTCAATCCTCCTCCGCTCCTCTGGTCCAGGATCGCATGCTATTTACTTTTGCTAATATCATTCAAATATATACCTAATTTATTTCTATGAAGGAAAGATTTTTCATTTTTGCACTTGGGCTACTCGAATGACGTAGTCGCTGGGAAGACAAAGAACTTTTTATGGGGAAATAATGGGCGGTGTTTAGTTTAAGGAAAAAAGTTCTCTGCACTACGTTATTCACTCTCAAATTCTCAATTGCATTGAAATCTGATAACTTTTCAATGTCCTCGACATTTACCTCTCCCCATAATGTGATGCAAAACGGCTAAATTTAATTCTAGTTGTTAGTATGAGAATGCATATCAAGTACGAGTACATTTCTTACACTCAGTTTAGCTTTTCTTTTGCTTCCAGGTTACCAATGGTGCCATATTATGTGCTTGTAAAATGTGGTTTGTTGCTGATGTTATATTTATTTGTTGATAAGACAACTGCTCAGCCTAAATTAGAAACTTTACATCAATGGAAATGGGTGGATTTTACCTATCCTAGCATTCAAGCAAGGGATACAGCTTTACGTACTGGAAAATACATTCCTGAACATTGCCTACTTCTAGATGTGGATGTATGGCAAAGTAATGTAACTTAACATTCTAAAACACTAGTTACACATTAAGGTAGGGTTATGAAACGGAGCGATAAGCTACTTTTTTTTGATATGTAGGAGCGTTTGTCTGGGCTTGTTATCTCCTTTGCAATCGTCAACTATTGCAAATACACATCGTAGGAGCTTCATATTTTTCGTCGTGCTTACATAATAAAACGGTGTCGCGCAACTGTTACACAGATTGGAAGTGTTTGAATTTTTGAACGTCCTACTAACGGGGATATTTTCACAACAAGGAGGGAGGAGGCAAATACTTATGAAACTGAGAAAAAACAGACAAAATAATAATAAATGATATGAAAATAAATTTATTCAGTAATGTTTTCTATATCGCGAGTAAGTAGTTATCATTGTTTTTTGGATGACTAGAGATTCAAAAACAAAAATGAAAAGAATAGCATTAAAATTCAATTCTCAACTGAATTTCATAATTTTGTAAATTATACAACAGAAGTTTAATGGGGAAGGGTGAAGGGTAATACTAACTAAAGCAATTGAAAAAAGAAAGACCCACATTTTAATAATTTACAATTGAAATCTTTTGGTTGCTTGTAAGCATGTTGCACAGAAGAAATATTTGTAAAGGAGAAGAAATGTTTATGCTCGTTCTTCGTTACAATTGTGGATTATACAAGTCCAATAATCTCGCTTTATTGACGAGTTGTTTCACCTTCAAGTAAGAAGGCGATTGAGATCGTTTAACAACAAGTTGGGGTCTTATATGACCCCAGAACGAAAAACACGAGAATAACAAGATTTGGTCATACAAAATTCAACATTTTCTGAAAATCCTAATGATTTTTGAATAAAATTTTTAATTTTTTACTTCTAGTACTACGAATCACAGAGAAAAGCATATGCCCATCTCTAGAAGCCAAAATTCAACACTTTCCGTCGATTTATTGTTTTTTAAATCATATCTTTACTCCTACCACCCGAATTGGAATTAAAATCATTTAAAATTTATTTAAATTGAAAATTCATTCAAACTTACGTCACTCCAATTCGAGAAAAATTCCAAATTCAAAATTTTATCGAGTACAAAACGAAAAATGTTAAAATTTCGTAATTTATTTAAAATTTTAGTTCATTATTTCGATGTTGAATTAATAATTAAATTTAAAATAGAAATTAAATTTTTAAGTTTATTCAACTTTTAAAATATTTCATTATTCAAGATTGGACTGATGTAAATTAAGCTGGATTTTGTTTTTAAAATAATGAAAATCAAAATACTGGTGAACATTGCTAAGCAACACCATCTGAATTTCTTGACTTCGGGCAGGAAATCACTTACAGACCACTACCAAAAGATTCAAAACTCTTGTATATTTACATCATTTATAAGTTCATAAATAATGTGCTGTAATGAAAAATTGATAACGTTGTAAAAAATTGCTTATCCTTTCAATGACATGGTGAATGGTAAATAACAAGGTGGGGTTGTAGTTGACCCCATCTTGTTTGAAACACTATTAACATCAATGTTACTTTCAGTTAGGACAAAATTTCTGCTTAACACCTGTAAGGTGATTTCATTGATTGTTATAACGATGTCCCTATAGCTAAGCAAAACAACTAAACAAAATATGAACGCGCGAGTAAGGTATTGGGCTTTGACTATATATTATACTAGGGGGCTTCGCCCCATGGCCGCTTCGCGGTCCAACGCTACAGCATTCCTCGCTTCGCTCGGATTGCCTATTTGATGTGACTCCTTCAAACAACATAACACGAATGATGATATGTATCGTGTAACGGACGAACTAACGCGGCATGGCAGACTCCTTGCCCACAACCAAGCAAGTGGAGTGGAATACGGCAACGCGTAACGAACGCGTTAATTTTTGTGTAATAAAAAAAGAGAAACGTTGTTTTTTTCAACTCTCTAATTAAAATTTTCAATTTTTTTTTCTTGATGACATATCTGCATAATTTTTGCGGTTTAAAAAAAAAATTTATCGAAATCCGTCCATTAGGAGAGGCTGGGCGATTGGAACAACACATTTTTGGCCCTATTTTTGTTGTTATTTTTTTCTTGTAGCTTTATATGTATGATGAACCAACATAGGTAATGAGAAATAAATGAGCACAGAACGGTTAAACATAAATTTCCGACGCACAATTCTGCGCATACGTCAATTAATACTTTGATAGAAGATCGTGTCTGTGTTTGTAAAAGGGATAATGTACAAGCACGGATGTTTCCGTGTAAACAAGGAGCGAAATAATCTATTATGATGCTCGCACAACGCCTAAAAGAAAGTTTCTTCGATTTTATATCAATAATTATTAAGTTGGCAGTTCTTCTTTACTTGTAAAATAATAATTGAAATTCCATTCTTCACATAACACCATCAATTTTAATAATTGAGAAAATTTTGGGTGAGCATTATCCTACTCTTATGATAGGTAAAAAACAAATATAACGTACCTAAGGTTAAAGTGTTTTAAATATGTAACAAAAACAACACGCGAAGCGTGAAAGAAATTCTTTCATATTTTATATAAGCAATGACAAGTCGGTAAATTTTCTTCCACGCATTGTAAATATTGATAAATTTTAGTATTTTACGCTATTTTGTTATTCTTTGTGCATTCCTAATTCTTTTAAATTTGTATGAAATACAATTTGCGAAGCGCGAAAGAAATTTTTTCAATAAGTGGGCTAGTTGGTGCGATAATTCCAAAAACTGCAATAGTTTATTGAAGAAAATTCATCTTTCTTACTTTTAATTTTAGTTATTAGTGATCAACTTTACCAACTCTATGCTAAAACTTCAAACTTACCAACTTCCCAGAAGACAAAATGGGAAGCTCCCCCTTTCCCCTTTCGACAAATTCCTGATGAATATATAACATTAAGCTTTAGGTATGCATGAGTTCTTTAAAGAAAATTTTTTTCGAATTCGCTAGTTCTTCGATCCCTTGGTGTTTTATTTCTCGACTCAGAGAAGCATCTCCTTCGCAGCTAATTATCATGAAATCTTGTAATCGCCCTTTGTTTATCGTAGAACGGATACGAGATTTATTTAATGCACCCATACCCTATTTTGTTAAAAATTTGGTTTGTCAGGTAATCATTTAAGTTTATGAATTTGTTTTCCTGATTAATTTTTGATTTTGAAATTTTGATATTTCAAGATTGCTGATTTACTGATTGCTGTGTGTGTTTTTTTTTTTGCAATTTATTTTTCATATGATTTAGAATAATGAAGCACCACTTGCTCTTTTCGTAGTAGGCCAACAGGCCAAGCGACCAAGGACCAAACTAATTTAAATTCAACAAACAACTGACTACATAAAATATTATTGAAATGATTGAATTCATTTTCTTTGGGTTTTGGATAAGGTTGTGAGAAACTTTGATGAGGTATCAAGATATGAGATTGCTTTATTAGGTATAGGTAGCATAGGCACATACTAATGGTAATTAGTACCTGTAAGTAGATCCAAAATACTTTAGTATACTTTCATATTCATATTTAGGATTTTTTTCTTTTAATATTCCACCTAAGTTATAGCTGTCTAAATTATCATGGGAGCCCCAGCCAATTGGAGACCCCTTGGTAAAAGTGGAGCCCGGTTCCGCAGCACCCAATTTATATAGGGGAGCACGCTTCCGTTTTTGTGGATGAAGGGAATTTGGCGCTTGGGTGTGTTAAAATCAGTTAGACACAGTATGTAACGGTCAGTTTTTACATGGTAAAAAAATCTTAAACAGATATATTTTTCCCCCCCACGCGTAGCGCCGGCGAGTATTCATAAAATTTGCTCAAAATTTGGTGAGGGACTTTTCTTGAAAATGCGCAAAAATAGTTTTTTTGTTTCTTCGATAAATTTCAAAATGACGAATCACTCAAATTTTGAGGGGGACTGGAGAAGGGGCAAATAGCTCAAATTTTTCGTTTTTAATTTCATATGAAAGAGTGAGTCACGGATACTAACATATCCAAATTTCAGCTTCTTAAGTGCATATTGAGAGGAGTTAGATCAAAAAACGGCTTTTTGAGGAAGTTTTGAGTCATGAAATTTCTTGAATCTTCCATATCTCCCCACCAAATCAAGTTAAAGAGGTCAAATTTTGTGAGTGAGGTTAGTTGGTGACCACAATATGACCTCTTGAATTTGGATCAAAATGGATTCAAAATGGCGGATTATCAAAATTTTGAGTAGAGCTTGAGGAGCCTCAAGTTGGTAAAAATGTAATTAATATGAATTCATATGGTTATTGGGGATAAGTTGTATACTATATCCGAATTCACTTCCATACATGATGTTGGAGGGGGAAGGCGGGGTTACCAACCTAAAATAGTGGTGGGGGTACAGGAGGGGTCGAAAATTTTTTATTGCTGTGTCATATGATAAAATGAGCCCAAGTGACAAACGTATTTTGATTTTAGCTTCCTCAGTGATTTTGGAGGGGAGTTAGAGCAAAAAACGGCTTTTGGAGGGGAAATTGCTGCAGGAAATTTCATGAATCTTCCATATCTCATCACCAAATCGGCCTAGAATGGTCAAACTTTGTGTGTAGGATTAGTTTGTGACCAGAATATAATCACTTAAATTTGAGTCAAAATGGATCCAAAATGGCGGATTTACAAAATTTGAAGATAATTTGAGGACCCTCAAATAGTTATAATTTGAGAAATATGTGTTCGCATGATTATTTCATGGCAAGAAATACTACATTTGTGCCAAATTCAACTTCTTAAGTGTTTTTGGAAAGAATAGGGTAGGGGTTTTCAGACTTGGTATTGGGTGTGGCCTGTAGTGATGAACGGTTAAGCAAGGTTATTACTAAATCAAAACAAGCCCCAGTTAAAAACTCAGCTCCAGTAATGTGGCATGGCTGCTTAACGATACTCAAGTACTTGACGTTCATTTCTTTCCGCCATGCCTATTGTTTAGTAATTCTTAAGTATCCAATTTCGACTACTTAAGCAAATGCTTAAGTTAAGTATCGTTCTTGCATACAGCCCTAAGATTCCTGTTTTTTTACAAAATGAAATACGAATGGTTGTTCTATTTCGAACTCTTGAAAATCGCATTTTTAAGTTGTGATTTCACGTTATTCTAAAAGAGAATGGAGTATAATAAGTTAAGTTAAGGAGTTAGATCTGAAAAATTGTGCGGTAAAATGCGGGAATATTTTGGAATATTCTCCAGAAAAATTATTTGCGTGTTTTGCCGTCACTAATCGTGACTTTTCAAATTCTTTCAAGTTTCAATAGTGCCAGATTCTTAATGCCTATAATATTTTTAATATTGCTTGTATTACAATTTATTTGTATGCTTATCCCTTATGGGGTAGTCGCTTTCCTACCAAGTTATACTTATTGTTTGTAGTAATTAGTTTACATAGTTTACTATAATTTATGTTTGTGAAGGATTCTTTTCATTCCTTTCTTGCATGGACTTATTTGGTCGTTTTAGGTCCACCAGAAATACGGAAAAGAGTATCAATTATCAATAGCATTTACCCTGCAATTAATAATCATGAGCGAAATTCGAGAAATTTTCAACGAAGAACTTTTGTAACCTTACCGAGATTCAAATCAGGTGTTCCTGTAACATTGGCAACCATAACCAATTTAAGAAGAGGAGATACCATTTTATTGGCACCATTTCCAAACTGGTCCACTCAAAAGCAAGATAACTGCGAAACTGGAATCACTTCTGTTTATAGAACAAAAGTAATCTGTGATATTGTACTTAGTTCTATTTATCAGATATATCCTTACATACCAGTGGTGAATCTCAGTTTTTTTTTTCATGGTGCATTACTAATATCAGTGATGAGAAAATGCTCGAAAAATATTTTTGAAAAAAAAAATTCTTTGAATATATTCTAGAATCGGGAAATTAATATTCATATGTTCTGCATATTCAACTCACACTTATTCTCCTAAAAACATTCTCCAAATAAGTGAATAGTATATCTGGGGAAAATCAGCTATTATAATCTTATCCTAATATATATTTATGAATCTGCATGGTTTGAGTTTTTCCTTTGTGACTCTTCTCCTCTTATCTTAATATATATTTCTGAATCTGCATGGTTTGAGTTTTTCCCGTGTGACTCTTCTCCTCCGCCACTACTGGTCCGATTTCGACGAAATTTTGGGTTCTCGTCCTAATTAATGTGTGGAAGGTTTTTAACTACACTCCAAACCCATAACCAGAGGTGTTCTCGCTCACGAAAAATATGAGCGCGCTCTCGCTTCCGCTCATGAGCGCAGTTCCACTCACGCACCCGCTCATGAGTGCAGTTCCGCTCCCGCTGCCCGCTCTCGCTCATAAGCGCAGTTTCACTCCCATTCACGCTCATGAACACAGATCCGCTTACACTCGCGTGAGATTCTTTTTTTTAAATACCATAAAAATATAAAATTACTGAACTATTATGTTGTATGTTCTTAAAACATGTTTATATACTTTATTTCAAACACAAGTCAATATTTAATGGAGTTAAAAATTAAAATTATAACATTTATAAGAAGGCAATTGAAGAGGTGCATTTCCCCAGCACCGCCACTCCAGAATTTGGAAATGAAATTTAGTGCATTTGTTTGTGCTACGTTTGTGCTGGTTTGTGCCGCAAACCCCGTCGTTTGTGCTACTCTCCTTCTCGAGGTATACCCAAAACAATTTGGGGGTGCTAGGGAAAGGTCCGCACCCCCACCTCCGCCAACGGGGTTGAAACTGGGCGCAATCGTTTGTGCTGGTTTGTGCCGCAAACCTCGTCGTTTGTGCTACTCTCCTTCTTGAGGTATTCAAAAAACAATTTGGGGTGCTGGGGAAATGAAAATTGAAAATGTGTATAAGACGGTTGAAAATAATTCGATTGATTTGAATTTGATGGCAATCGTTTGTGCTACATTTGTGCTATCGGATGCACTAATTTTTGTCTTTCTCCCCCTCCCCTTTTCCCTTTTCCACTATTTCGGGTTAAGCACATAAGGAAATAACTAAAATACATATCTTGGGAAATGTTTTATTACCGAGTACAATAGGAAAGACGATTGTAAAAAACGTATTAAAAATCATCACCCATTCTCTATACCCAAACCCCCCTTGAAGTGGATCACAGCTCCCCAAAATCGGTTTCTTCAATACATCTTGATAAATTTGAATATTAGGACTAAAATTGTTCGATTACATTTCGTTCTACACTAAATTTCTTACACGGCGATGTACTGAATATATTTACACCATGAATAAGAGGAGAGTAGTATAGCATTTCAAGCATAGAACGTTTAGAGTGGTACTAAATTACACCAAAGTTCAAATGCATGTATGTACCGACATATAAAACACCAAAAAAATTATACAATATCCTCAATTCATTCTGGTACCCACAAGAGCGAACATTCCTGATGTTTAAAATAAGAGGAGACTGGTATGTACTTATTATCGCATTAGAGATGTGCACTAGGGTGCAGTAGAAAAAAAATGTTCTTCAATTTTGATCAAATTTCGGGAGGTGGTTTACTTTGAGTTGAAAGTCCCCATACAAAATTTCAAAACCCAAGGACCATTTGGAGCGAGACAGGGGTCCTCAAAGCAGGGTCATTTTGAAAAAGTGATTTTTCGCCTCTGTAGTCTCCGGATCGATACATAACCATAACCACACAGGGCTGGAAGGGTGCAATTTGAGTTTTTGCTTTTCTCTAGCCCATCGGCAGATCGATTGGAGGCCATCTTGATCGCCCTACCTAGGTGTTGCTTAGTTGCAGATTGACGATTTAAATTGCACCTTTCTAGCGCTGTGTGGTTATGGTTATGTATCGATCCGGAGGCTACAGAGACGAAAAACCACGTTTTTTTTGGAAAGCAGATTGACGATTAGCGTTTTAGAACAATTTTTCGCATAAATCCAAACATTGACAATTCTGACTGTGGAGAATTGGCTACACTGCATTGTGAAATTTTCATTTCACGTGATTTTCATTATAACAGACGTATTCATACATTATCCCTCTCAATACGGCAAAAAAATTACAAAAAAAGAAATGTTGGAGAAATCCTTATGTAAAAATCGTCTATCATCAACACAGTTAGATTGCTAATGTTTGGATTTATGCCAAAAATTGTTCCAAAACGCTCCAAACAAATTTGAAATTCATCTTTTCTCGCTTCCTATTCCATGAAATGACTGCATCAATTACATCACAATTTCTCTGCACCAGCGTATGTTTGTACAACTGCTCCCTCAGAAAGTTAAAAAATTTTGAACGTGTACATCGCCAAACCATATATATTATGGGTGAAATGAGAAAAAAAGAACTTCAAAATTGGAAAAAATTGAAATCTTAACATAAGGAATTTCAATTTTTAATCTTTGAGAAATTTATATGTAAAGATCGACAATCTGCATTCCCATTGCCTTACATGAGATGTTTAGGATAAATTCGAAAAAAATTTAATTTCGTCGATTTTGGTTTTTTTTTCGGAACTTTGGGCCCCGATTAAAGGGTGAAGGGTGCCTCGGGGCTCATCAGGAATTATTACAAAAAATGAAGTACTCGCGCTGTAGAATAGGTTAGGCGGAAAAAAAGGAAAAAAATTTCGAGACGGGCGTCCGGAAATTAAATTTTGTAGCCCCTCACCCCCACCTGGGGGCTAAACTCGAAACGACGATTTTAAAACCTATTCCGTAGCGATAAAAACTCGAATTCGAAATTTCAAAAAAATCCCTCCGACAGTTCTCCTCATAAGCGTACAAACATACAAACATACAAACAAACAATTTCTCACCTTTATAAATATAGATGTAAGCTTATTTATATTCGCAATAAGTTAGGTTGTCACCATTCTATTGTGTCCAGTCAACTGTTCCTTTAATTTGAAAAATTAAGTTTTTGTGCAAACGACAGTTGTCGTATTTTTGTTTTTTATTTCCGAGTATGAAACCTCACGTCATAGTAGCGTTTGAGCAGATTTCTACTCGCTTGTCCTTGGTGTACTTTTGAGCCACCAAAAGGCCCCTCAGACTCACCAGGCGGCTAATTATGTGGTCTTACACCACATATTGTAGGCAATATTACAGTTTGTGTCAACAACACTGATGTTTAATGAACTTGTCCAATAATAAACTTATATATATACATATATATGAATATACGTATTCAATATCTTGTGGTGCCCTTGTATATTTTGAACTATGAGGCGCCCAGCCATATGCCCGGCACCACAAAGAAAGTGTCTTTTGAGGATTCCATATCGGGCACCACAAGGTATATATACCATAAACTCCAGTGTTTATAAGGAGTTTAATTTTTAATATATAAATATAGTCATTGTGGTGCCCACCTCTAAAACTTCAGATGTGGACCCAGAGGGGTGAGACGATCATTTTCTGATAGTTTTTAGCTTAAAAACCTTGTGGCGCCCGATTTGGGCACCACAGCGTTAAAAATGGGCACCACAATGACTTCGTATGCTTAAAACGGGCACCACTATGACTAAAACTATATCTATGTATATATAATGTTTATGATTTATATAATTCTCTTGAGGAATAATTACATCAGCAGTATGCCCAAAAAGCTATGCTAGTTGATCTATGGGCATGATAATAACTTTGTTTTTTTTCTTGATGTTGCAGATTGACAGATGTGGAACACTTTGGGTTTTGGACTCTGGTAGAGTAGAAAACTTTAGTCCAAATCCGAAAAAGCTTTGTCCACCTAAAGTATTAGCTTATGATCTTAACACAAGTGATAAATTGATAGGTGAGTTTGTTCTAAATGGTAAGTACCAAACATATCATTTTAATCAATACACTGTGTTTAACTGATTTTAGCCCCACAGTTAGCAGCTCTATTAAAAACAATTTTTTTTTTTTTATAACTGAAGAATACATTGGAAAAATTTTGTAAGGAATCAGTTTAATATTTCAATACCGAATAATTACTACATTTAAAGTCGAGAAGTTTAAATTAAATTTCAAATAAAATTGCTTTCCTACTTAATGGGTATGAAGATTACGATTAGTTAGACACAGTGTATACTGTATACTATGTAGAGATGCGAAATTACCAGTAATTTAAGTTTGGATAACTTACCAGTAACTTACCGGTAAGTCACCAGTAATTTAAGTAACTTATAATCCTTCAAAAATGTTGCACTATATAGGATTATAGGGTAACTACTTGATTCGAGCATCCCAAGCGCAAAAATATTTTCTTCATAGAAATAAATTATGTATTTGATACAAGTTGTAAGAGAGGTGAAATTAAACTTGGGGTCCCAGGGACCCCACGGTGCGTTTCCAGCTCTCAAACTATTCTTCCTCAACCTTCTTTACTCTTTCAATCTTTATGTTCAATTTTTCTTGCATCATCATGAGAATACCAAAAACCTTAAATTCACGCCTCCATCACTACCTTTATCCTTCTTGCAACTTTCAGCTCAGGCCATTGAGTTTTACTGAAGTTACACCCAAGAACAAAAAAACTTCAAGTCAAGCCTCCTCACGTCAACTCACTACCCATTACCTACAAAAACTAATCAGTTCTAAAGCTTCACTACCTCCACCCTCCTTTTAACCTTCAATTTGATTCATGAAGTTTTACTCGAATTATTGCGCGAGAACCAAAAAACCTGAACTCATAATCACCTCCAAAAAACATTTAATTCTAAGACTACTACTCATACCCTTTCAACCATCTGCACCACATTTTTGATGAATTTTTGATGGATAAAAAAAGCCATTGACTTCACGTTCCATTGAATCAGTTCACGTTCTAATGAATTAATAATTTTATCATTTATAAGGTCAACCCTTCGTTCCTATCATCATGCAAGAATCAAAATACCTCAACTTGTGTCTC
Organism: Phenacoccus solenopsis; assembly: GCA_009761765.1. Lineage (NCBI taxonomy): Eukaryota > Metazoa > Arthropoda > Insecta > Hemiptera > Pseudococcidae > Phenacoccus > Phenacoccus solenopsis. The sequence goes on from CM019753.1 coordinate 53,157,562, forward strand.
CTCACGCCACCTCACTCCTGATCACTTCCAAAAACTAATTAGTTATGAAGCTCTATTAGCCCCACCATAATTTTGGTTTCAATCCGCCGACTTTTACTTGAGTTCTTGAAAAATGAAGTATAATAAGGGAAAATGTGACCTCAAGTTCTAAGGGACTAAAACACATCGACTCACGCTCCATCACGCTAACTCACATTGCCTCAACTACTGTTACATCCACTAAATTTACTATATTTATCACGTAATTCCCTTCATCAAAAACTAACTAAAACACCTCAACTCACGCCACGTCACGCTAACAAAACTTATTCTCAATTTTGTCAAAGTTTGATGAGCGATGACAACAAAATAACGCAATTTTCAAAATAGTTCAAAAGAACTACATTATGCAAAATTAACGTTTATTTCACATTATACTATAATCAGGATTTTCGATACAATCCGATTTGTGTCCGCAATTTTTTAAATATTTGCCCACAATACTAGGGATTTTTGAGATATAACGCGAAATATTTGAAAAAAACGCCATGTTGCAATCTTTATACTCTTTTCCCATACAAAAACTTCATTATGCAGTACTTTCGTGATTTTGCGTTTGTTAAGTACGCCGTTACAATCAAGTTCACGATTTCTCATAAACTGATATATTATCCACGATCACAATTTCAGAATTTATTTTTATGATTCGAGTCGCGATCCCGAAATATTTTTAAAAAAATGCGATGTTAAGAGGGCTTTTTAAAAAAAACTCAAATTTTGATCTTGGGAAACTCCGTGGGAAAATTTTTACAGAACGAAAATTGTAGCAAATTGAATTTCGCGTCGCTAATATGTCATTAGATTTCGATTCGAGTCGCGGTTCTCGAAATATTTGGAAAAAACGCCATGTTGCAATCTTTACACGCATTTAAAGCTCAAATTGCGAGCTTAGGAAGTTCCGTGGAAAGTTTTAGACTGAAGAAAAGTTGTAGAAAATTTAATTTCGCGTCGTTAATATGTTGTTAGATTTTCGATTCCAGTCGTGGTTCGCGAAATATTCGATGAAAAACGCCATGTTTCTATTTTTATACGCGTTGTCCATATAGAAACTTCATTAAGCTGTACTTTCGCGATTTTGCGTTTTTTGAGTACACTGTTACGATTCTGCACATCTACGTGTCAAGAGCTTCATTTTGAATACATATTTTGATACAATCCAATTGGTAGTTTTGAAACACTCGCGGTTACAAAAAATGCGACATGATTTTAATATATAGATTACCGCTACTTACAGTGTTTTGGATCCTCTGTTTGCTTGACTTATCATCGCCAACACTATAGGCCGGCTTAATTCAGTACTCACATTAACTTTTTTCCTTTGTAATCAATTGTGAACCACTTCTATCGCCTCTTAACTACTTTAAATAGGCCCTCGTATGGTAGTTTTAATAGTGCTTTTACCTTGTTAGTGCGCAGATACACACGTTTATAACTGCTTAAATCTGGATGCTCCAAAAAATTCTGCTTACGTCTCCACTCGAACGGTGCTGGTCGTATTCTCCAAAATGCCTCACGTAACTGTTTAACATAAGAAAAAGAATCATTAATTTCAGGAGAATTTTCGAGTAGTTCACCTGGTAAGTGCAGGGTAACGCCACCATAAAACACTGGTATCATCATGTGGCACAGCTCTAAGACGTGGGAGAATTGCAGGTAAGTGTTCGATTCAATCGCTATCTCGGCACATGAGTGCATTTTTCAGTTTCCAATGTATCCGTTCAACCATAGCATTTGCTTTTGTATAGTATGCAGTTGACCTTATTTGGCGCGAACCCAACAACACTGTCAGTTCTGCGAGCAAAGGCGAAGTATATTGTGCTCCTCTATCAGTGGTTAATTGTACTGGAACCCCAAAACGCGCGATCCAATTTTCGACGAAAGCCTTGGCTACTATTTCCGTGGTCATCTCCTTCAAGGGGATGGCTTCAATCTAACGTGTGGCCCTATCAGTAAGGGTGCATCCATGTGATAATTTTAGTGTCACAATGTCCACACACACGTGCTCAAACTGGTTGCTAGGTGGGAATCGTGCCAGCGGTGACTTCGTGTGTCAAGTAATCTTAGACTTCCGGCATTCTGGGTAAGACTTGTGCCATTTCTGTATGTCTCGTTTCATTCCAGGCCAAAAGTATCGTTCGGGTGTAAAATTCCATGTAATTTCTTGTATACTGCATGCCGCAGTACAGTAGGCACGATTGGTCAGTTTTTTCCTAAAAACAGAACACAAAACAACGCCACCATCGTCGATTAAAATTTCCTTAATTTCCTCATCTCTATATCCGCCAAGCACTATCTCCAATAATGTGTAGTTTTTTTCCTCGTCGCTTCTGTGGAATGACAGGTGATGCCCATTGTGATTTTGAATGTTGAATCAGGCTGATCTCTCTCTGTCTCTCAAATTTGGTGCGTAATTCACTCGCTATTTCGGGCAATAGTCTTCGAGGTTTTTGGTAAATTAGTGGGCCTATTGTTTCAATATGATGTTCAACATCATGCGGTGGGTTGGCATCATATTGAGGCGGCTTTAACAAGGACGGATACTTCTGAAGTAGTTTGTTAATTTTTGAGTTAAGGTGATTTGAAATACTATGTACGCTACTTTGGGTGGATTCACGTATTTGGCATGGTGCGCTCAGCAATGTTTTACCATAGATGAGACATTTTTTATTGAGATCTGGTACCAGATGGAGTTCGACCAATAAATTGGCGCCAATGATGGGTGTAGAGACATCAGCAACCATAAAATTCCATATATGTCGTTTTCGAAGTCCCAAGTCTAACTTGTATGCCATACATTGAGATCTCCGATCCATTTACAGCAAATAATTTCCATATTTACCAAGCAGTTTTTTTCCGTTACAATTTTTTGGTAATACTGATGCGTCCGATCCCGTATAAATTAAAAACGCTATATTATTAATTTTACAGCGTATGAACATTCGCTGCAACTTCGAATTTGTTGAGGGCTCTACCGCAGCTATAATATGAACCCTCTGTTTAGTTTTCCAGCGTAGTTGGTGTGTGTTTATTATAATGTTTACACTCAGGTTGGCACTTACGTGCAGGGCTGTACTCAGAAATTGGAAACTTTAGCGGCCCACCGAGAAATCCCATTTTTAATGGCCCATTTACTATTAATCAGCCCAATTTTTCCTCTCATTTTTCAAATTATGGATTCATAAAATTTCTTTTTTTTTTAATCAAAATTTGGAAATTAAAGTAGCCTAATTTTTACCTCAATCGGCATAAATACTTCGCGGCCCACCAAGATTTTCTCAGTGACTCGCCTGCTGGATCCAAGCCTTGCTTATGTGCTTTTCAGGGCTGCAAAACCGATTAGAACCAGAACCAAGAACCAGTAAAACTGATAAAATTTTAGAACTGGAACCAGAACCAGAACCAATATCTTGAAATTGATACTAACAGTGTTGTAGGAACAAACATATGTCTGTTCTTGTTCCTGTTCTTGTTCTTAGAAAAACGCAGTCATTTGATCCTGTTCCTGACTCGTTCTTATTCTCAATGTTTCAATTGTTCTTGTTCCGTTCTTCATTCTTTCAATTCTTTACAATCTTGTTCTCGTTCCATTCTTCGTTCTTTAAATTCTTTATGGTTCGTTCTTGTTCGTTTTTCGTTCTGTTCTCGTTCTTCAAACTTCAACTTTTTCTTTTTTCTTTCTTTCTTTCTTTTTTTTTTTTGTTGTTTGATAACGTGTTTATGGTTTATGTTGTTGTTGAAATTGAAAATTAATTAATTGAAGCTTATTAATGAAAAAAATGATTTATATGGGTATACGCAGCATTTATCCGCTTTTAGAAGTTTTTTATTTTCTCTCTCCCCTCATGATATCTATTAATTTTATGACAAATCATGAACTTTCAAAAGAACGAAGAACAACTTAAAATTACAACCGTTCTTGTCTTTGTTCTCGTTCCTCAACATTTTATATTAGTTGGTCCTCGTTTTGTTCTTCGATCTTTCAGTTTGGAAATATTCTGTTCTCGTTCTGTTCTTTGTTCTTCATACATATCAGTTTTATGTTCTCGTTCTTGGTTCTGTTCTTCAGGAACAATGAAAATTCTCTGTTCTTGTTGTTCTTCATTCTCGTTCTTGGGTTTGTTTCTACAACACTGGATACTAAAGCTGGAACTGAAACCAGAACCTATATGAAAATGTAGTGATTCTGGTTCTAGAAGACGATTATCTTTCCGTTTGTATCCATTATTTCGATTTTTTTTTTCAACTTTCAAGTAGAATATAACATTTTGTAATTTGTAATGAACGCCTTGGTAAGGCAACGAAGATAAACATGAAAAAATGTAGGCAAAATACGTGACCGCGCTGTTTTTTTTGTTAATGTAATTTGAATAAATAAAATGTTTAATTATTACAATTTAAGTTCGTGAATCTATGTACATATATGAAACCGCAAAGTTTGGTTTTTTATTTGTTATGCTTCTTCTCCCCAACTACTGCTTCGATTTTGACGAAATTTTGGTTTCCCGTCTGAATTAACCTGTAGATGGTTTTTAACTAACATTTTTCCTATCTCCTCAGCTAAGTTAGAATGCCCAATCTACAATAGAACCGTAGAAATACAGCTAATAATTTTGTTCTATCTACCTTCTCACATGGTTTTATGAGTTTAAAAGGCCTTATTTTGCATTCATCTCAAAACTTTCGAAATATCAGATAGGACGTTTTAACTACATGCGGCCTCCTCTTATTTTAAACACGAGGAATGTTCGCTCTCGGGGGTACCAGAATCAATTGGGGATATTGCATAATTTTTTTGGTGTTTTATACGTCGGTACATGTATGCATTTGGACTTTGGTGTAATTTAGTACCACTCTAAACCTTGTATGCTTGAAATGCTATACTACTCTCCTCTTATTCATGGTGTAAATATATTCAGTACATCGCCGTGTAAGAAATTTAGTGTAGAACAAAATGTAATTGAACAATTTTAGTCTTAAAATTCAACTCTATCAAGATATGTACAAGAAAACGATTTTGGGAGCTGTGATCCACTTCAAGGGGGGTTTGGGTATAGAGGATGGGTGATAATTGTTAATATGTTGTTTACGACGATCTTTCCTATTGTATTCGGTAATAAAACATTTCCGAAGATATGTATTTGAGTTATTTCCCCATATGTTTAACCCGAAATAGTGGAAAAGGGGAAAGGGGAGGGGGAGAGACAAAAATTAATGCATCTGATAGCACAAACGTAGCACAAACGATTGTCATCAAATTCAAATCAATCGAATTATTTTCAACCCTTTTATACACATTTTCAATTTTCATTTCTCCAGCACCCCAACTTGTTTTTTGAATATCTCAGGAAGGAGAGTAGCACAAACGACGGGGTTTGCGGCACAAACCAGCATAAACGTAGCACAAACGATTGCGCCCAGTTTCAACCCTGTTGGCAGTGGTGGGGGTGCGGACGTTTCCCCAGCACCCCCAAATTGTTTTGGGTATACGACGAGAAGGAGAGTAGCACAAACGACGGGGTTTGCGGCACAAACCAGCACAAACGTAGCACAAACGAATGCACTAAGTTTCATTTCCAAATTCCGGAGTGGGGGTGCCGGGGAAATGCACCTCTCTATACCGCGACAACACATCAGTAGTGGACGGCGAAACAAAACCAAGGGATGTGTATGCAAACCCATGCGGGGATCTTAAAATTCCTATGACAAAGATAGGTAGGCGAATTTATTGGCGTAATTTACAAAGTCGTGTGTAACGAACTTTTGTAAGGCGACATTATTAGCGAATTTTTAATCACTCTAACGCGCGACTTTTTATTACACGAGTAATATCGCCTAGTCGCGGTTTAACGCGAGATCATCAGTGACCTGTCAGACGCTAGTCCTGAAAAATCTCTGTTTAAACGCGACTTTTAAGCGCGTATAGGCGAAGTTTCACCCAACTGGGTTCTGGCCTAGTTTGGTAGTATATCACCTAAAAATAAGTGAACTAGATGCTAACTAAGTATATAAAGTATCAAAATCCATGTAACTCACCGCCTTACATCGATTTTAATACTTTAAATCAACCAGAATGGTACAGTGCAATTGCTATTACAATAAAATTGTTAATTTTCGTAAATCGGCCGAAAGTATACGTGAACGAAAAGACCATGACCGCGCGTCAACAGCAGGGTTGCCTGTTTGTTGCGCAACGAAAAAATTTTGGAAGAAAAACAAGTAATAAGAAAAAAAAATTTGTTGGTTTTTGAATCTTAAACTTTGGATTTAATTTTAATTAATTTATAAAATTTTGATTAGTTATCATCTAGTTTCTTCGCCTTATGACAAAGAGAGCTTTTTCATCTACGATAAGGCTGATGGAAAAGTGGTGAAAAACTGCCCGTCGGCCCGTCACAACATATGTGTATTTTTGACAATGAAAGCATAAATTAAAATTTTGCATTTCATCAATAAACGTTTCCAAGCATTAAATAAATATTATTTATGCCATTATTCTTGTTGATATCGTTCAAATATACGTATAATTCATTTCTATGAGGAAAAAATTTTGCGCTTAGGGTGCTCGAATCTAGGAGTCAGCCACTATAGTTGACATTGAAATTCGCAAAAGCATTCCTCTCTTAAAAAAAAAAAAAAAAAAAAAAAAAAATGAATGCGTAAAAACAAATTCTGAAAAGCGAAGAAGTCAAGTGCGAAACGAGTTTTATGTGTAGGTATAAAAAAAAAAATCTGGTACAAAATACGGATTATCACTTACCTAAATATTAAACATCCCATTCATCTAATTTTTAACTTGAAGTTGCATGGAAACCGTGTCCGGATGCGCAGACATGGTATAGTGGTTGTTAAGCTCACACCCACTATTACATTAGGTAATACATATGTATTGTAGGTATTCCGAATATTTGTCATTATGAAGTATACCCAGTTACCCACCTCTTTTGACTTATTTTAACTTGAATAAAATATCCATTTAGTTTGAATATACCACGCGCGCAACTGATTACTTACACATCAACATAAAAATCCGCTAAAACTCGTTTTGCAAGATTTGAAATCAATATTAAAAGTACTATATAGAATTGTCTTTTACTCCAATTTCTCATCAAATTATATCATAAAACTGATTAGAAGTATAAATAAACCCACATTTTCAAATTATAATTGCATTTCAGAATTATATAAATTAGTTCTTGGAAGTTTTTGCGCTGTTGTGTAATAAATCAATTGCGCACATAGTATTAGTAAAAATAAAAACTCAAAACAGTATAGGTACCTTTGCATGTACTGTTCAATATAATTTTTAAAAGAAACCATTTCCATTCTTCATTTATTTCCACGTATTTTTGAGGTGATGTGTACACAAAAATATAATTTATGGTGAGATCCTCGTATCATTTAAAATTAATGAAACATTTGAATTCATAACCTGCATACATACAAAGGAAATGAGGAGAACTTGATATGCGAGTTTGTATCATATCATTTTGTTTTTTTTTTTTTGTTTTTTTTAGTTAAATATCTACACATAAGACTTGTTAAGACTCGTTTTGAACTAGACTTCTTTCCTTTTCAGTAGTTTTTTTTTGCAGATGGTTTATTTTTATAAGAAATAGTAGCATTTCTTTTCATAACTTTTTTTTTTTTAAGTAAGCACAAATAGGTCGAAGATATGTGCACATTTGCTGAGCATGCTCCTTCGAGCAAATGCTCTTGCCATCTGTGCTATTTACCAGTGAGTATTTAGTGTAGAACTTGATTATTTCGATTTTTGGTTCGCACCTTTTGATTCGCTAAAAAATGTCGAAACCATCATAGATGAATAGTTTTAACTGTCACAAATTGGGGCATTTATTGTCACAATCTGGTACAACTGTTCTCTAATATTTTCTTATGCATTTGTAAGTACGAATTTTGCAATTGAGTGGATGATTATAGGTAGATATCTGTTTGTGAGAGCACTCATATCCTATAACCACGAATGACTTCTATTTATTTCAGGACGTTATGAAATTCCGAAAAGTGTACTGGATGAAGACTCTCTATTGGTTACTATAGCTGTAGATACAAGGGATGAACACTGCAGCAATCCGTTTTTATACATTGCTGATGTAACTGCCTTCAAACTCATCGTATATGATGTTCTGAAAAATCGTTCTTGGAGGATCGGAAGCGATTACTTTTACCCTTTTCCCATGTATGGCCGTTTTAATATAGCTGGGACCAACTTTAATCTTATGGATGGGATCTTAGCTTTAACATTAGGTTAGTATAGGTATGCCTGTACCAGTAACGACTTACGTTAGGCATTACTTCTTGTGCAGATAGCCTACATCTCCCCCTGAAGTATATTTGTAACATACAGGGATTAGTGGTGGGGCCCTCGCTCCCTTCAAGATCTTTGATAAGATATTGGTTTGGTTGAACTTGTTATTAACTTCAAAATTCAATTTCCCCTATATAATGCTTCTAATATGGCCATTCTCCCATACTGTGCATGTGAGTAAGGATATGCTGGATTTGTGGAGAGTACAGCGATCTGTGCGTGTATACTATATACTTCCGTCATGTTTTCATTAAATGGCGCCTCCCGCGGCAAAAGTGATTATCTCCATTCTAAGAAGTTTCGTGTAAATCGCAAAAAATTAATTTGGAATCATTTTATGTTATGTATATTTTGGGTAATTTTGGTTTTCATCTGTTGGTAACAATGCCAGAAGACGTTTCATATTCTTTTGTAGTCTCTCCCTTTGAGTATTAATATCGTACTTAATTAATATGGAGAGATAAAAGTGTTCCATCAGGATTTTGATAAATAGCGCTGCGCCAACTATGAGTTGTGCACTTGGTGTGCACTTAGTGTGCAGTATGTGGTGTCAGAATTTTGATCGAATATTCTCCGATAAAATAACGCTTACATTCGATCCTATTAATTCTAACGAACACGTAAAATCCAGGAAAACCTATATGTTCGAAAGAAAGACAGTCTGGTCGGTAACGCGCTGCTTAGTTCGATATATTTCGGGGGGGGGGGGATTGCTTTTTCAACTCACGTGAGAGGAACATCTATGCAACTGAATGTGGATTTTTTCGTCTATAACTATAGTTCGTTTTAAAATGTAACCTGTGTGTCTTTGAGGCATTTTTCCAACTTTTGATTTTATGTAAGAACAATTCCAAACCATATTTTGGTATTTGAAAGGTGATATTATTTTTGTTTTTATTTGGAGATATTGTTATGGTCCGGAGTATGTAAATTTCCAACTTCAAAATCACCTAGATATAGATTTCATGTGTTCAAGATAAGTTTCTAGTTTATAAGATATTTAGATATTTACTTATTTCTTTTGTTCCAAATTGTTTGATCCTATTTTTAATTGTAAATGAACCGGACGTTTTGATTTATTGAATCGTTGTTAAATAAATCAGACACATTTTTCATTTACAGATTCGTTTATTTATTTGCGTATGTCCTGTTTTAAATTGCCCGATTCAATGTTACTAATTCCAAAATTTCCAAAGTGGCCTTATGACGTACCCGATAAATAGGCATATGCCTATTTAAAGTTAACTATGGTTTTTGGCAACCCAAATTATTCGTTTATTTTGTTTAAAAGACGCTGCTGCCTTAAGCCCTCTTTTTCGGCGAGCCCCCACCTAACATAAGATCTCTCATGCTGTTTCGAAGGGTCGCCTCAGTGTGGCGATCCGAGTAGTGTGTAGGACACCTATTTGGGTTACTGGACTTTTCCAGTTTTCCTGTGGTTGACACCACAAGTACAGTGCAAAATTGTACGTTACGAGTTACGACGCGTTTTCAGATCCGCTGCGTGACGTCAGAGATTAGTAGGGAAAGAGGAGCGTTGAATGAGTACCAATGAGCAGTTTTCATTTCCGTCCGACCTCTAGTATAGGGACGTTGATGCACATCAAGTGTACAACTTGCATCTGATATAGCGCTCTCTCTATCAGGTCCATGATGCATAATGCCAAGAGTATGGCTTTTATTCCTCCATATTACTATATCAATACTCAAAGGTCTGTCCAGAACAGGAATACCAAAAACACCGAGCATAAAATGAAAATTTTCAACTTCAATTAACCACGTATTCCTGAAAATGGACCAATGATAAGAGTTGGTTAAACGTTAAACCAGGGTTGGATACTGGTATCAGCATCCCCAAACCAAATACCGGTACCGTACCAACCACGGTGAAATTCTGATCCAAGTACCAATACCATACCAATCACAGTGATATCCAGATAACGAGTACCGGTACCATACCAACCGCAGTAAAATCCCAATACCGAATAGCAGTACCATACCAACTGTGGTGAAATCCCAATACCGAATACGAGTACCCAAAGTAATATAAAAGAACAAGTATAATCACTCAGTAGAAGAATGTAAGAGAAATATGGCCACAGTCCATTGGTAATCAACGTTGCTGCATCGCAACGCGTCAGGAAATAGTACCTGGGGTTGAAAAAATAATTTGCACGAGTTTATATGGGGAAAACGCGACCGCGCGCCGATTTTAATGAAATATCTCGAAATTTGTAGCGGCACCCTATAGTTCTGAAATTGCTATTTTATGTAAAATTTCACGCTCTTTCCGTCGGTGAAGATAAAAAAAAATTCATCCACAACTTTTTGAGATATAAGCTATCAAAATTAAAAAGTAGCGCGTTTTTACAAATATGCAAACTCCTTCATGTAAAATCTCGATAGAAACATCTCAAAATTTGTTGTGGCACCCTATAGTTTTGCAGTTGCTATTGTATGTAGAATTTCACGCTCTTTCCAATCGTGAAAAGAAAAAAATCCATCTACAACTTTTTGAGATATGAGCGATCAAAGTTGAAAGATCGCACACGTTTTTAAAATATAGGTATATCTGAACCATATGGCGCTGCATTGTAATTGAAATATCGCCAAAATTTTTTAATGTACACTCCTGCATAACATTTCACGTTTTTTCAATCGTGAAAAGGAAAAAAATTGTTGATGAACTTTGTGAAATATCAAATGTGTATTGTATTCTCAATTAAAGTTACGAAAATTCGCTTTTATTATGAAAATTCGCGAATTGGGATTAAAGAATATTTGTAATTGTAACTCTACCTAGGTACAATATTTCATGACACCACCAAAAAAATATTTTCTGTTCACGAACGGAAAAATTATGAAATTTTATGCAATTAGCGATCAAAGTTGAAAGCTAGCGCGCATTTTCAGAATGCATAAACCATATGATGCAATTTCATAAATAGGTAGTTAAGTATCGCAAAATTCCATAGTTTGTAAAGTGCAACTTTTATAAATTTTTTACTTTTTCCGTTCGTGAAAAGAAAATATTGTTTGGAAGTGTTATGAAATTGTAGCAACTAAGTAGTTGCCTACTTAATGTTATGCCCTTAGCACAATCGAGACCGTGCTCACACGTACAAGACGTGCGGGTGCGACTTTATTTAGGTTCAAGTAACCTAGCACGATCGCAACCATGCTTGACCGGATAGTCCGTGCGGCGAGAGACTTGTTTTAATATTAAATACCTAGCACGATCGAAACCGTGCTCGCCCGGATAGTCTGTGCGGGGAGATTCGAAGAATAAAATCAACTCCGTTTATTAAGAGGAGTTTATTAAACAAGTCTGGTGTACAAACTGACTTCTTATGGTTAACGCGCAGTGCTGCCATTTGAGTTTGGTAAAAAAGCACCAGCACAGAAAAAAAAAGCACCAGAATCACAGAAAAAGCACCAATTTTTTTTTTCAAGTAGATAACCCTGACAAAGTCGTTTTTTGGCTCAATGTAGTTCTCCTTTACATGCATGTTTTACACATTATGACCTAAGCCTGAGCGAGAAGCAGTGCTGCCATTTGAGTTTGGTAAAAAAGCACAAGGAAAGAAAAAAAATCACCAGAATCACAGAAAAAGCACCAGTTTTTTTTTTGTTTTTTAAGCAGGTAACCCTGACAAAACAGTTTTTTGGCTCAAAATGAAGGTTAAATACTGATTTCTGATTTTTAATCGACATTTCAATGAATTCTTCACACATAATATTCTTAAAAGCGAAAAAACACCAGAAAGTACCAGAAAAGTAAAAAGCACCAGATTTGTCACCAGCACAAAAAAAAAATTATCTAAAAACACCAGTTCTGGTGATAAAGCACCAGGTATGGCAGCACTGTTAACGCGCGAGTTTATATAAGCGTTTATTTCTTCCCGGAACACTTTACAGTGTGGCCACGGAAGGAAATGTAAAATTGGTTAGAGCACCGCACGCATGTTTGTGGACGCTACATACCTCCCCTTCTAAGAATCGGAGCATACATTTTAATAAAAAAATCTTTGTAAAAAAAAATAACAAAAAACAAAAAAGGTACAAAAATGCTTAAAATCTATTCTGAAGAAAGAGAGAGAAAAAAAATCACAAATTAATACATAATGTAATATGGGTAAAAACTAAAACCTATTTCATAACACAAGATTTAAATTTTAAATTCTTCCATGCTCGCTGTTTTGCGCCTTTTCCTTTCAATTTTTTCTTCCTAGGTTCTTCAGTCATGGTTTGTTGTGTGTTCTGGTTCGAATTAGGTTTGACTAGTTCGTCAACCGTTATTCTTGGTTTTTCTATAACTAGTTTGGCAGGTTCTGTTGCTTTGGGTAAAGTTGGTAATTTTGCCAATAATATTTCTTGTGATGGTAAGACTGCGGTTACCGGCTGGAATATGATGGGTTCCAGTATTCTTTTTTCGTTTTTTTCACGTATTGGTGAAAGTGGCCTACCTAACCACTACTTAATTAGTTTCATTTCTAACAAAATTCGTTCTGCATTCAATTCCTGAGGTTTTGGCGCTTGAATTATTAGCTGTACCCTCTAACGTTGAGGGACTGAAATGCGCTGTGTTACTGGAATGATGATCGATTTCAATCTTGGTTTCTTTCTTGGTATTTTGAAACCTTTCCACTGTGGCTTTTTGTATTCTTCCTTGACAACTGCTTCCTTTTTTGTATAGTCTTCTGTTTGACATATTTCTTTTACTTCTTCCTCATCTTCGCTATCTTCTCTGAATAAGGAGGTTTTCCAGTCTTTATCACTGGTGAGGCGTCTGGATGGATGCATTGTACTTATTTGTACAAATCACCACAAAAGAATATGACAACACTTGATTGTTTGCTTGTTATATCTACCTTATTTAATTTTCCCTTATATAGTTTTAGCGACAGAGTTTATCTGCAAGTAGCGTTTACTATCCTTGTGTCGGAAAAGTTGAGTATTCTGCTTCTTTAGGCAGTGCAAAAGTTACTTTTTTTATGCCATTTATAAAACGAATAGGTAGTTTTATTTGTCATCCACTCCGGGAAACTGGTTGTGGGTTTATTTTTCAATGTTCGTACTTGCGTTTTTGTGAAGTAGGAGGCAGGTTAAATTCAGCTTCACCATTCATTGGTAGTGATGGGAAGAGGTTAATATCTGAGTTATCAGTGTTTTTCTCATCTTTATTATCCGTTATTGGACAGTATTCTTCCGTATCGTCATATAACTCTGCCCAACACTGCACACTGACTGCTTGAGAATACCTGATATCCCTAGTACAAAACATTTTTAGAAAAACAGGGTTGGACACCAGTACCAGTACCGGGGTATATAGCAACCAATACCGCTGTATTTTTGGGGGTATACCAGTACCAGTGCTCTACCAACCACGGTGAAATCCCAATTCCAAGTACCAGTACCATACTGACCGCTTCACATTTAAAATTTTAATTTTCAAAACTACTTAATATAATTATTTCGCAGTAACAAAAGATCATTAATAATAGAAAATAGACCCATTGAGACTGCATTGCAAAGGGTCTACTGAATGTTCGTTCAACGTTGGAAAATTGGAAATTGGCTTGAGACTAATGATTTTTTTAAAGTTTAAGTTGAAATTTAATTCAGTTTCAGGGACTGAAAATATTAGTTTAAGTTTTATTCAGTTACACATATTGGGATTTATAGTTATAGTTAAATTCAGTTTTATTCTTAATACGTGAAAATAAGAGTCAGTTTGAGTTAAGGTTTAGAGTTTTAGTTATTGTTAACAGCCCTGCCAAGCGTACCCCTATTTATAGTTCCCTAGTGGTACGTACTGGTACTAGTTTAGTGCTGGTGTCGAAGAGTTGTTGTTTTCCACCGCTTAGGAGAGGAACGAACAATATTCTCCTTCTAATGAAATCTCACTTTTTCTAATATTTCCCAAACCCTAAACATTTTTTCACGGTTTTCTTGTGGTTGTTTTTAGTTTATATAGGTAATCATTTTATTTGCCGTAAAAGAAAACCGAAATGGATGAAAAGGAAAGTGGTTTTTCAATTGAAACTTTCACAAAAGAACTCCAAAGTTGTTTTTCCAAACTTGAAATAAATGCCCATAACCATGAACTGAAATTCTAAGTAAAAGAAGAAAATTGGGCAACTCGTTTGTTCATTTATTTGTTTGTTTTGTTTTGGTTTTTTCCTTCAAATTACTCATAAGTATCATGTTCTGAAAATTTTCTTTTTATTTAAACCAAACCAAATAAAACATTCCATTGATTTTTATATACTTAGTATCAGGGTTGCTAAAAAACCTTTTTTATAATAAAAAACAAAAAACGGTTTTTTATTGTTTAAAAACAGATTTTTCGTTTTTAAAGAAAAAAACCTTCATTTAAAAAAAAGTGTTTAAAACAATGTTTAAAACTAGTTTTAAACAGTTTTAAATCTTTTTTTTTTTTTAGTATTCAACTATTCTAAATTTATAATGTTTATGCTCCTCACCATAACTTCATAATTGAATAAGAAAAAATTAAGAACCCTAATTATTTAATATTCACTTGAGCACCAAGCACTACGAGCATAGAGAACCCAGCAAGCATTCCCATTCATTTAATAATATTGTCGTCTAACACCTGTCGCGAGTCTTGACCAAATTCAAATAAGTCAACTCATTCCATTCCATAAAAATTAAATTCAAAATTTCACATTTAGCTAGCCATTATACCCTTGATGACCTTCATTTTTCAAGTTCTCAAAAGTTCAAAACATTTGAAAATAGAAATTTGAAAAAAATTTGAAAATCTAGAAGATGCTTTCACAACCTAGTAGGTAGAAAACTCTTTGTAATTAGCGTTTACTTGCATTTCTTTGGTTAAATAGAGTAAATTTAAAGAAAAAATGAGGAAGATAAAAAAACATGTCTAAAAAAAAAAAAAAACGTTTTAAACACATTTTGAACAGAATTTTGTTTTAAATTTCATTTTTTTTTTTAGTGTTTAAAACATATTTTAAACATGTGTTTTAAACATTTTGGTGTAAAAAGCTCAACCCCTGCTTAGTATTATTTTGATTGCTATTTTGGCTGTTAATACTTAATTCTATTTTTGTTTTTCAATAAATTTATTAGGTCGATTGGACTATAAAACTCATTTTTTTGTTTTTTTGTTTTCTTAAAGAATAGTTTGATCAGAAAAGGGAAGAAGAAAAATATTCCAAGTCTGAAAGGAACAAACTACGATTCACTTGGAATGAACTCCTCTTCTAAGCGGTGAAAAATAACAACTCCTCTAGTGGGAAACCCTATTTTTCTAAAAATGTTTATTTCTTGGTACTGGCGATATCAGGTATTCTTAAGCAGTCAGTATGGTACCACTGTACCAGTATTCAGTATTGAGATTTCACCGTGGTCAGTACAGCACTGGTATTCGGTATCTGGATTTCACCGCGATTGGTACGATACCAGTATTTGGTTTTGGGATTTCACTGCAATCAGTATGGTACTAATACTCAGTATAGGGGTTTCACCTTGGTTAGTACAGTACTAGTACTTGGTATCGAAATTTCACTGTGGTTGGTATGTTACCAATATTTGGTATCGGGATTTTGCTGCGGTTGCCACAGTACCTGTACTAAGATATCCTGAAAATACAGCGGCATTAGTTGATATATTCCGCAGTACTGGTACCAGTATCCAACTCTGGCCCATGCATATGCGTTCCTTGCTAATGAAATTAGCTTAGTTCATATTGTATCTAGTCAAACACTGCTAATATTGAACTATAAGGTTGATACCAACTCTTTGATTTCAGGTCCTATGCAGAATGGTGATAGACAACTTTTTTTTCATAGCTTAGCCAGCGTTCGAGAAGGTTCTGTAGCTACTTCTATCATTAGAAACCAAAGTTTGTTCGCAGATGATGCAGACTCATCTTGGCACTCGTTTTCAATCTCAGAACCTGCGCGTTCCTCTCAGAGCGCTAGTGAGGATATGTCTGATTCTGGCATTATGTTCTTCGGTTTACTCACAGAAATGGCATTAGCATGTTGGAATTCACAGTTACCATTTACCGCTAATAACATCCATATCACATATCAAGTGCGTGCAACGTTATCTACATGGCCATACATCGATTGCGCTCGGTCATTGTTTTTTACCCTCTTTTAAACTTATCGATTGCGCTCTTTTTTATTACAAAGAAACCCAAAATGATTTATGATGTTTTCCAAATTATAGTGCGATTGCGCCTGTTTTTACATTTCTTGTAGATTTTATATTTTTTCAAAAGTAATTCCCAAAATTTTTTTAAAATAAATGTGTTTTCCGAATCAATGAATTTTGAAATATACATTATTGCATTCTGCTTATTTCCTCTCTATAAACACTTAGCTGTTCAATACATAATGAAAGAGATGAAACTGATAAGTGGGTTTTTGACGATTATATAAATTATTTAATTGGCGACATTACTATATTGAAATATTTGAAAAATAGTAGCCATAAGTACGCCATCGCTACTTAATATATTTTTTTAATATTCTAATACTGTTACCTATTTTATGAGTATAATTTAATTTTTTTTTAAATATTTTATGTTATATAAATTTTCCAAAATCGTTACCTATTTTGTGATCATAATTTTAAACCGTTTTTATAAGGTTGAGTATTAAACGAGTAATATAATAACTTAACTTCTTATTCATTTCCCTATTTTAAGAACCCCTATCCTGCCACCACGAAAAACACGCGCAATCCTATCGTTTATTAATGATCACCGTTCCTCTTTTGTTATTTGACAAGTGAGCCCAATGGCCCTATAAATTTGGGGAAGGAAAACCAAAAACGAACGCAATCGATTTTTCACCATCTACATACACATTTCAAATATCACAGAGAAGTAAAAAAATTATTTTGAATTCAATTTGTACAAATTCAAACCTATAGCGACCTCAACATGCGCACATAGGAAAGTGCAATGTTACATAATTTAAATAAGTTAAGTAATTTTGGTAAGTTGTGGTAATATTACCATTTTTTTCTACTTCAAAAAATTCCAAGTCCCAAAGAAATGTGCCAACTTATCTTAAATTACCGTAATTTATACCTTGATAAATTACTCATTTTCAGGTATATTATAAATAACTAACGTACTTACCTCTTAGAGGGTTACCCGTCTTTTCTAACATTCAATTCAAGGAATCTAATTTCTAAATTATAAATACCAAAAAATAACAAATTAATAACAATATATGACATTTCCTTTCCATACAAAATGAATGTACGAAAAGGATAAGTTGAGGTGAGGAATGTAGCTTTTAGGTATGTATTGTGGTAAGATTTTTCTATAAAAAAAACATCTCTTGAAGTAAGGAATGTATAAAAAGGATGAATGCATTGAGGTAAGGACTTAACAAGAAAAAAAAGTAAAAAATTGTAGAAAAATTCACGTAAAAATCATTATCTGCAAGGGATTCGAACCACTAACGTACGTACCACACAGGTACACACCCCTCAAACCACTCTGCCACGGCAGTCGTTTGGTTGAAGTATATTGGAAAGAATATTCAAACGCACAAAGCAAACAATCTACACACAGGAATATTGTTATCAGCTCATATAATTTAACCTTGGCCAGTTTGGGGTGCATTTTGAAAATATGCAGTGTTGAATGAGTACCAATGAGCACTTTCCCTTTCCGTCCAACCTCTAGTAAAGGGACGTTGGTGCACATCAAGTGCACATCTCGATCTGATATAGCGCCCTCTTTCAGGTCTCTTGATGCGTAATGCTAAGAGTATGGCTTTTATCTCTCCATATTTGTATATTAATACTCAAAGAATCAGACCAAGGTTAATAAATAACTTCAAATACGTAGCCAGCAAATTTTTCTAAATACACGAAGAAAAAAAAATGTAAGCAGCCATGCTGCATTACTGGAGCTGAGTTTTTAATTGGAGCTTGTTTTGATTTACTACTAAAACTTGCTTAACCATTCATGACTATAGGCCACACCCAATACAAAGTCGGAAAACCCCTACCCTATCCTTTCCAAAAACACTTAAGAAGTTCAATTTGGCACAAATGTAGTATTTCTTGCCATGAAATAATCATGCGAACACATATTTCTCAAATTATAACTATTTGAGGGTCCTCTAATTATCTTCAAATTTTGTAAATCCGCCATTTTGGATCCATTTTGACTCAAATTTAAGTGGTTATATTCTGGTCACAAACTAATCCTACACACAAAGTTTGACCATTCTAGGTCGATTAGGTGATGAGATATGGAAGATTCATGAAATTTCCTGCAGTAATTTCCCCTCCAAAAGCCGTTTTTTGCTCTAACTCCCCTCCAAAATCACTGAGGAAGCTAAAATCAAAATATGTTCGTCACTTGGGCTCATTTTATCATATGACACAGCAATAAAAAATTTTCGACCACCTATTTTAGGTTGATAACCCCGCCTTCCCCCCCTCCAACATCATGTATGGAAGTGAATTCGGGATATAGTATGCAACTTATCCCCAATAACCATATGAATTCATATTAATTACATTTTTACCAACTTGAGGCTCCTCAAGCTCTACTCAAAATTTTGATAATCCGCCATTTTGAATCCATTTTGATCCAAATTCAAGAGGTCATATTCTGGTCATTAACTAACCTCAAACACAAAATTTGACCTCTTTAACTTGATTTGGTGGGGAGATATGGAAGATTCAAGAAATTTCATGACTCAAAACTTCCTCAAAAAGCCGTTTTTTGATCTAACTCCTCTCAATATGCACTTAGGAAGCTGAAATTTGGATATGTTAGTATCCGTGACTCACTCTTTCATATGAAATCAAAAACGAAAAATTTGAGCTATTTGCCCCTTCTCCAGCCCCCTCAAAATTTGAGTGATCCGCCATTTTGAAATTTATCGAAAAAACAAAAAAACTTTTTTGCGTATTTTCAAGAAGAGTTCCTCACCGAATTTTGAGCGAATTTTATCCACACCCGCCTGCGCAAGGCGAGTGACACAAAAAAACGCAATTTTCTCAAAAACAGGTTTTTGCTAACTCTCCTCAAAATGCACTTAGGAAGCTGAAATTTAAGTATGTTGGTGTCCGTGACTCACTCTTTCATATGAGATCAAAAACGAAAAATTTGAGCAATTTGCCCCTTCTTCAGCCCCCCTCAAAATTTGAGTGATCCGCCATTTTGAAATTTTTCGAAAAAACAAAGAAAGTGTTTCTGCGCATTTTCAAGAAGAGTTTCTCACCAAATTTTGAGCGAATTTTATGAATACTCGCCGGCGCTACGCGTGGGGGAAAAATATATATATATATATACATACCGAAAAGTTGGACACTTGCCAGATGCTTACAAATGCTCTGAAACGCAAAGATTTGAAGACCCCAACCTCCCCCGACCTTCCCTTCCCATATCAGGTAGGCTGTAATAGCTATCATTTTTATTAAAAACTCAGCTAAAAAATGAGTCATTGGAAAGCATTAAGTGATGCTGAGTATCGTAAGGAAACCAAGAAAAAACCAAACTCGCAGAAGTAGTTTAAAAACTAGGAAACTAGATAATTTTTTCAAAAACCTTGAAAAACCAACAAAAAATGATAAAAAAAGATGAAATTTGGAGAGGGCGGCGAATGGTTCCAAGCACAGGATGGCAAAAAATCCTAATAAATCCGCCACTGGAAGACCCGATATAGTTTTTGGTTTAAGAATTATATTTTACATTTTAAATATCATGGCTATAAACTGTAAGTGTACATGTTATAATAAAATTTATAAATAACAAAAGTCGAATGTTAACAATTTTGTCAACTAAATGATTAGCGGCACCACACCTGTTTAAAAGTAAATATCGTGCGTCCAAGTGATTCGCATACAATAAGCGCAAATATCTGTTTGTTAGCATAATAAGAGTTAAACAACAATTTCTAAACCAGAAATTATTTTTAAAATTATTTTAACGAATTCTAAAACTGATAAACTCATTTCAACTACATTACAATTACTTTGCATTTGAAAAAAACAATTTTAAATAATTGCAATAGAGATTTTTTCGCTGATTGTACTTGAATCACTTGGACGCATGGTATTTGGTATACTAACCTAAGCTGTGTGTATCTATTTATAAAAGTAATCAATTACCCAAGTATTGTCATTTTGCAGAATAACGAAACTCTACAATTTCCTAGTGGCATAAAAATCTTCGAGGACACAATTTGGATATTAACAAACGAAATGCAAAATTTCATATCTGGTGCTATGCAAGCGAATGATGTCAAATATCGTATTCTCATTGGTTCTGTTGACAATTTAATATATGGAACTGGATGTGATCGAAGACTTGGCGGATACTTGGTACATGAAGTTTATACTTCTAAATTAGATCTTGATGCAACGAAACTAGATTCTGTGTTATATCCATCATATCACTACTCCATTAGCGGTGATATAAGGTCTAAAAAACTACCATTTTTCTTGCGGCAGCGTAATTCGCAATTCTCGAATTTTAAAAGAAACATTCAAAATCTCTAGCTTCTAGTCTTTGCTTCAATTTATATGTATATAAGCTTATACAATATATAATTTTTTTCAACACTGCTAGCCATTTTTTTTTTTGGCAAGCATAGAATGTTGCCACTAAGTTGTTCTTAGCTGACATCCATTGTTTACTCTTTGCATTCCTAAATTTTAAATCATTTGCACTCAATGCACTTTGTATAAACTGTACTTTCATACAGGGTGACTACTTGATTCGAGCACCACAAACGCAAAAATATTTCACTGACAGAAATGAATTATATATTTGAATTATGTTAGCAAGAATAAATAACATAAATAATATTTATTTAATGCTTAAAAGCGCTTATCAAAGAAATGCAAAATTTCAATTTATACTTTCGTTGTCAAAAATGCAAATATGTTTTGAATTTTTTCACCTTTTAGCTAATTTTTTCGCTTGGATGCTCGAATCAAGTGGTCACCTGGTATATTCACGGATGTAAACTATAAGAACCTAGATTCTTCACTTCACCAAGTATGTGGGCAAACGGGCACGTTCGAAATTGGAAGGTGAAAGGAGTGTATGGGTAATTCTCCAGAAAGTGACAAATTTCGACATTATAAAAATGACCGCGCAAAGTGTTTATTTTTTTTGAATTTTCAGTGCGAATGGTTTAAGTACCTTCCCCTAAAATGTATTCCATCATTTGGCCCAAGTCATGTATGATAAGGGAGGAGGTGGGGAGTCCTGAAAGTATAGTGAGCTACGACGCTGAAAATTGCTGAAAATTCCACGTCGTGGCTGGCAGGAATGAGGCAAATTTTCGATTTATCTTGTGTTTCTTCCAATTATGATAATCTAGGACATCAGGTAAGTCCATTTAATTGCTAGAAAAAAATTGTGGTTCGTAAATATACAAGAATAAATTCTGGACTCTTGAAAATAGTTTCTACGATTATTAAAGGGGAGAAATCAACTGTTTTTCCTTATCCTTCTGTCTCAATATTCTTTCCACGTCGTGGGATTAATGAAATGTCTCTAACAGTTCATATGATTTCACATCATAAACAAAACATTTCATTAATTCCACGACGTGGAAAGAATATTGAGATAGAAGGATAAGGAAAAACAGTTGATTTCTCACCTTTAATAATTGTAGAAATTATTTTAAGATTGCAGAATTTGTTCTTATATAGTATATTTGCGAACCACAATTTTTTTTGTTTTTCAGATGACCCGCCTACATTTGCCGCTGATTAAACCACCAACACGACGAGGAATTTGATAAGTGGAGAATGCGAAAATTTCACAGATATGAAGTACTACACAGAGCAAGTTTACTGGGATCCAAGATTTAAGATCAGCATAGTGTTCTGATAGCATAGCTGAAGCAGTGCAGCCACTTTTGAGCGCGAAGTATTGAACCAGTGCACCAGGAGGGTATAACAAAAAATACGGCACGACGTGGAAAAAAACCTGGTGACACAAGTTTCAGGCCATTTAAATGCCGCTTTAAGCTTCCTTAGGCATTATTTCTGGTAGTAGCTTGTACCCTGAAGCCATCTTATCAACATTGTGTACTTCATTTCCAAATAAATCGAGTTTTTTTTTACTAATTATTGAGTCAAATAATTGTAAACGTACCTGGTGACAGACCACAACGTGGAAGATTTTGGTGTTTACTGAGCAGTATGTACTGAAAGGGAGGAGGGTTCATACATGTTTTACAAATGGAAAAGTTTGGGGGATGGTACTACATAACATCGCAAAAAAAAATTCAATATTTAGCAATTTAAAATACAAAAAATATACTGGTGACTGAAATATGTCACTTTTTGGAGAATTACCCGTATAGGCCACGCCTAGTGGGGGATAAGATACATGAGCTGATCGCCGTACCGTTTGATATCCAATCAGAATCGTGCTATCATACTACTTTTCAAGACTTAACGTGCGGATGTTGATAACAAAGTCCCCCAGTAGGCAGTCCTTATGTTCCCTTCGCTCTTCTTCGCTCTTCTATTTTGGCACGCTCACCATAGCAGCAGTGAAGAATCCAGGTTATTATAGTTTACATCCGTGGGTATATTTTTATTGCGTAGGTTCTGCTTTCTCATGTTTTCTTGAATAACTGAATTTTTTCAATAAAACGATAGTCCTCAAAATAACATACACATGTGAGCCATGATGGGTATTACTCGAAAACTCGATCCAGTAGGAGCGCACTCATTAGGAGTTCCTTCTCACTCTAATGAGCACACTTATATTTGACTGAAAGGAATGGGAGGGGGAGTGCACCAGGGTTGCTAAAAAATCTTTTTTTATAATAAAAACAAAAAACGGTTTTTTATTGTTTAAAAACAGATTTTTCGCTTTAAAACAGAAAACCTCTATGAAAAAAAGAACGTGTTTAAAACATTGTTTAAAACTAGTTTGAAACAGTTTTAAATCTGTTTTTTTTTGTTGTTGTTGTTGTTTATGCTACTCACAATAACTTCGTAATTGAATAAGAAAAAATTAAGAGCCATAATTATTTAATTTTCACTTGAGTCCTAAGCACTACGAGCATGGAGAATCCAGCAAGCATTCCCATTCGTTTAGTAATATTATCGTCTAACACCTGTCGCGAATCTTGAGCAAATTCAAATAAGTCAACTCATTCCATTCCATAAAAATTTAATTCAAAATTTCACATTTAGCTAGCCATTATACCCTTGATGACCTTGACTTCTCAAGTTCTCAAAAGTTCAAAACATTTGAAAAAAATTTCAAAATTTAGAAGATGCCTTCACAACCTAGTAGGTAGAAAATTTTTAATAATTAGCGTTTACTTGTATTTCTTTGGTTAAATACAGTAAGTTTAAAGAAAAAATGAGGAAAATAAAAAACATGTTTAAAACAAAAAAAAAAAAAACGTTTTAAACACATTTTGAACAGAATTTTGTTTTAAATTTCATTTTGTTTTTTTTTGGTGTTTAAAACATGTTTTAAACATTTTGGTTTAAAACGCTCAACCTTGGAGTGCACTCCTAAACATGATAATAATTCTTTCACTCCTGTTTTTTTTTCCTTCTAATTTTGAATCAGTGTTGTCTAAAAATGTTATGCTGCAGTCTTGGACCATTGTTACATATTCATTATATGGTAGAAGATTGCAGTTTACAGAAGTATGAAAATCAATATAGGTTAAATCTGCTCAGTTTAAAAACATGAAAACAAAGAATCTTATGCAAAGTTTATGCAATTGTAGACTTGTAGACAAATAACCAGAAAACATGAGAACATTAAATTGGAATCAAGGATAGTGGAAGTGGTGTTGAAGGGAGACCTCGAGGTACCTCTAGGAGGTAGATGCTTGAAGAGTCTCCTGATTCGTATCTATAAATGAACTTTTTCTTACCCTAACTCAAATTCATATAATTCTGATTTAAGATACAATTTCGATAAAAATCTTAAATGATCATTTTCTTGATATGTGTGAACATTGTGAATATAAAAGAAAATAAAATCTTTACGAATGAAGAACTTCTTTTTTTTTGGATAGGTTACAATAATATGAACAAGTTATGAGCTACAAGCTCATTGCAAGAGGGTTTCGCTTTCTCTTTCTGTTAACAGGGTTGGATGGTTCATGAATGCGTTCATGTTCTGTTCATTTTGAAAATAAAATTATGACGTTCAGTTCAGTTCACTTTCATTTAAGAAAAAAGCTGCTACAGTGCTACGTTCAGTTAAAATTCCTGTTCGTAGTTAGTTTGTTCTCGTTCAGTTCAGTTCGTGGCAAAAGTTCACGAATGCGTCGTGAACGATTTTCATTACGTTCACTACAAAAAATAAATAAATAAATTAAAAAAAAAAACAGTAGCAACTTTGGCTTTTGATGCTTTTATATATTATGTTCATTTTCGAAGGAAAAACACGTTTATAGTTCAGTTCATGATCAAATCTCATTCAGCTCAGTTCACGTTCATTCAAAAAAAAAAAAAAAAAAAAAAAAAAACTCTTCTTTTAAACTGTGTTTATAGTTCTGTAAATCTAGACAGAAAATGGTCGAAGTACGGCAAAATTTCCCATCAAAGATTTTTTGGCGCGTAATACAAGGAATGCGTTCACAAACAAAATACGAAAAGTCTCCATTGGTAGCGCGCGAGCTAAATGCACAGGGGGCACTGGGACAGGTCATAAACAAACGTATTTTGTAAGATTGTCGATTAGCATAAAAATATGTTGATTTTTCTCAAAGGTCTCTACAAACGGACCTAGGTGATCGACATTCACAGTTTCAAAGGGTCTTTTTTTAGGAGGAATCGGTTGTAGCAAGCCTGTTGACTTCCCTGAGGCTCCTTTAGCCAGCAAACATTCCATGCACGAACGAATATGGGTTTATACATAGCAGCGTAACCCAACAAACCAAAAATATTGCTTAATAGCAGGAACGACCTTTTCTAAACTGAAATGTCCTAATTGATCGTGATAACAAATACAAATGGACTTCCTCATAGCTTTTAGAACCACAAATAACTTCATCTCCATCTCCAAGTCGACACGATAGAGTAGTCCATTATGTACTTCAAAGCTTGGATATATAGCAATATTCTCTACAATGTTTTTGATTTCTGCATCTTTTCCCTGATACATTTGGACAATTTCTTCTTTTGTCAGTATCCAAAATACTCCAGCTGAGTATTTACCATGTTCTCAATATCATCTGCTTCCTAGAGTGGTGTGCGACTTAAGGCGTCTATGTGTTGCATCGGAGTACCCTTTCAATGTTGTACTACAAAATCAAACTCCTGGAGTACCAGTGCCCAGCGTGCAATCTACAAATTACTAGTCTTGTGAGCATTCAAGTATAAGAGAGCCTGACAGTCGGTGATAATCGTGAATTTTACTCTTAATAAAAATTGGCGTAATCAGGCAATACTCTAAACTATAACCAATAGTTCGAGTTTCGACGAATGGTACCTAGCTTCTTTAGCTGTAGTTTTCTTACTAATCGCATACACCAAATGCAATGATGTTTTTGGCGCACTCTGTTGAAATAACATACCTATAATACCTAAATGCGAGACATCAGTATGCAATTAGATCAATAGCGAAGGGTTGAATAGACTTAAGGTAGGTACTAAGCACAATGCGTGCTTAATATCTTCAAACGCAGTTTGTTCCTTCATGTCCCAATTGAATGGTCTGCCTTTCTTTTTTAACTCTATTATCAGGGTCATGTAAATAGCAAACTTGGGTAAGAACTAAGGGAAGAAACTAGTGAGTCCCACAAAGCAACGAATCTCATGGACATCTTTAGGAGCTGGAAATGATGCAATTGCCTCAATTTTACATTTCCCTTGATGAACTTTACCTTCTCCAATCTCAAAACCAAGGAACTCTATTCTTGTAACAGCAATGGCACATTTTTCTGGACGACAGGCAAGATTTGCTTTTTCTAAGGCTGCTAATATAAGTGCCACGCATTCTAGCATCTGTTCAATACTTTGTACAGGGATCAACACATCTAAGTAATTGAACACGATTTGTTTGCATTGAAAATTCAACAGGAGCGTTGCATAGCCTAAAGGGTAATCTGGTAAATTGACCAGTTTCATTCACTGTGATGAAGGCAGATTTTGGTCGAGCTTCCTGTAATAATGGTATCTAAAGGTGACCGCTAGCCAAATCCAAAATTGTAAAATATTTAGCTTAGGTTAAGGCTACTAGATGATCGTTGATGTTAAGTAATGGAAAGTGAAGCTTTTTGGTCTGTACGTTGAGCTTTTGAAAGTCGAATACAGGCCGCTTTTGTCCATCCTTCTTCCCAATTAAGAGTGCAGGCGCGGCATATGGCGATACAGTATCCTTGACAAAACCTGCTTAACGCCATTCGTTGATTATTCTCAATAACTCTCTAGCCTTGGTAGGATTAGAATGGTATGGCTTCGTAGCCATTGGTCGGCTGTTTGATTTTTTGTAGATTTCAATGGGCTGACATTTGGCTTCTCCAAGCCCAAAGACATTCAATGCAAACGCGTTATGGTAGGTATTTATGATGACTAAAAATTTCTTGTGATTGGCCACAGGTAAGATAGCATCAAAGTTAAAATCAGTTTCAATTAACAAACGCTTGCATAGGATATTTTTACCTTCCAAAATTGATGAAATGGTGAATGCAATCTCGTTAAATCGGGCAATTCGTTCACCGCGCTGTATTTCTTACCTACTAGGCTGCAAAGGCATCTTCTAAATTTCAAAATAATTTCAAGTGTTTTGAACTTTTAAGAATTTGAGAAGTCAAGGTTAATGGGTATAATGGCTAGCTAAATGTGAAATTTTGAATTTAATTTTTATGGAATGGAATAAGTTGACTTATTTGACTTTGATCAAGACTCACGAGTCACGGCAGGTGTTGGACGATAATATTATTAAACGAATGGGAATGCTTGCTGGATTCTCCATGCTCGTAGTGCTTAGGGCTCAAGTGAAAATTAAATAATTATGGTTCTTAATTTTTTTTAATTCAGTTATGAAGTTATGGCGAGGAGCATAAATATTATAAGTTCAGAATAGTTGAATACTAAAAAAAAAAAAAAAAACGTAAGCAGCCATGCCGCATTACTGGAGCTGAGTTTTAACTGGGGCTTGTTTTGATTTACTAATAACCTTGCTTAACCGTTCATCACTACAGGCCACACCCAATACCAAGTCTGAAAACCCCTACCCTATCCTTTCCAAAAACACTTAAGAAGTTCAATTTGGCACAAATGTAGTATTTCTTGCCATGAAATAATCATGCGAACACATATTTCTCAAATTATAACTATTTGAGGGTCCTCAAATTATCTTCAAATTTTGTAAATCCGCCATTTTGGATCCATTTTGACTCAAATTTAAGTGGTTATATTCTGGTCACAAACTAATCCTACACACAAAGTTTGACCATTCTAGGCCGATTTGGTGATGAGATATGGAAGATTCATGAAATTTCCTGCAGTAATTTCCCCTCCAAAAGCCGTTTTTTGCTCTAACTCCCCTCCAAAATCACTGAGGAAGCTAAAATCAAAATACGTTTGTCACTTGGGCTCATTTTATCATATGACACAGCAATAAAAAATTTTCGACCCTCCTGTACCCCCACCACTATTTTAGGTTGGTAACCCCGCCTTCCCCCTCCAACATCATGTATGGAAGTGAATTCGGGATATAGTATACAACTTATCCCCAATAACCATATGAATTCATATTAATTACATTTTTACCAACTTGAGGCTCCTCAAGCTCTACTCAAAATTTTGATAATCCGCCATTTTGAATCCATTTTGATCCAAATTCAAGAGGTCATATTGTGGTCACCAACTAACCTCACACACAAAATTTGACCTCTTTAACTTGATTTGGTGGGGAGATATGGAAGATTCAAGAAATTTCATGACTCAAAACTTCCTCAAAAAGCTGTTTTTTGATCTAACTCCTCTTAATATGCACTCAAGAAGCTGAAATTTGGATATGTTAGTATCCGTAACTCACTCTTTCATATGAAATCAAAAACGAAAAATTTGAGCTATTTGCCCTTCTCCAGCCCCCTCAAAATTTGAGTGATCCGCCATTTTGAAATTTATCGAAAAAACAAAAAAGCTATTTTTGTGTATTTGCAAGAAAAGTTCTTCACCGAATTTTGAGCGAATTTTATCCACACTCGCCTGCGCAAGGTGAGTGACAAAAAACGCAATTTCCTCAAAAACAGGTTTTTGCTAACTCTCCTCAAAATGCACTTAGGAACCTCAAATTTAAATATGTTGGTGTCCGTGACTCACTCTTTCATATGAAATCAAAAACGAAAAATTTGAGCTATTTGCCCCTTCTTCAGCCCCCTCAAAATTTGAGTGATCCGTCATTTTGAAATTTTTCGAAAAAACAAAGAAAGTGTTTCTGCGCATTTTCAAGAAGAGTTCCTCACCAAATTTTGAGCGAATTTTATGAATACACGCCGGCGCTACGTGTGGGGGAAAAAATATATATATATATCAAAAAGTTGGACATTTTCCAGACGATTACAAATGGTCTGAAACGCAAAGATTTGAAGACCTCACCCTCCCCCGACCTTCCCTTCCCAAATCAGGTAGGCTGTAATAGCTATTGTTTTCTTAAAAACTCAGCTAAAAAAACTGATTTAAAACTGTTTAAAACTAGTTTTAAACAATGTTTTAAACACGTTCTTTTTTTCAAGGAGGTTTTTTGTTTTAAAACGAAAAATCTGTTTTTGAACAATAAAAAACCGTTTTTGTTTTTTATTATAAAAAAAGGGTTTTTAGCAACCCTGATATTGACATTTAATAATGTTTTCTAGTATCCGGGTACTTGGTATTTGGATTCTTTTGTTTACATAAAATAAATCCGGATATCCGGATATTGAAACTGGATATCCATAATGATGATAACAGACAGAAAAAAATAATTTTAGGCATTATGGTGTGATACTTTATTCGGGTAGTTGATCAGGTATCAAATTTTCAAATTTCATTAGGTTGCTACTACTTAGTGAAAATGTAGTAGGCGTATGTTCAAAAAATAATAACGATTTTTAGTTAAAGGTTGATGTCATTAGAAAGAGATTTTCATCTTCTTTTGCTGGGTATTATTCAAATTCATTAAAAAATACCCTTCCACTATTAAATATTGGTCAATAAATTCAAATTGTCGAGAATCCTAGTATTTCTTTAAAAAACTATACTTACGCGGTTTTATCCGGATACTCGGATACAAAAATATGCGGAACAAGTACCTGGTTTACATCCGGATACACAAGTACTTGGGCAACTCTAACATTTAAACGATTATAATGATATAAAACAGTCGATAATGAATTGACTGATGATGTCAATGAAATTATAAATAAAAATCTGGCAGAAATTAAAGAACCATTACCGACCACTCATAAAATTGTCAGTAATGAAGAAGTTAAAAGGTGTAGTGCTCGGAACACTAATACCTAAATGGTTACAGGAAGATTACTTCTGATTAGTCAGATCTTTGATGATATATCCTCAACATATGAAGAAATAGCCATGCGTGTCGATAAAACGAAATGTGAAAAAGCAATACAAGAAGAGCTGATCTCCTTAAAAAGGAATGATGCTTGGGAACTTATAGATAGGCCACAAAATACAAATATTATCGATAGTAAACGGGTATTCAGAATAAAACTAACTAAAAATAACGCTATCAATTGATATGAAACTCGTTTAGTCGCTAGAGGATTTTTACAAAAATTTTTAAGCAAGGTCACTGAAAGTTTTGCACCAGTTGCAAAAAAAATGACAAGCTTCCGTATGTTGATATCTTTAGCTGTTAACTATAACTTGAAAATGATTCAATTAGATGTTAAAACCGCGTTTTTAAACGGCAAGTCAACTAAAATAATCTATATGGAAGTTCCAGAAGGCATAAGTTTTAAAGGTGATAAGGTTTGTAAATTAAAACGTGCTTTATACGGATTGAAACGAGCACCAAGACAATAGTATAAACAGTTAGATATATACTTACAAATTCTTGGTTTTGAAAATAGTAAATCAGATTACTGCATTTTTGTGCTAAATAAAGGTGCTATTCATCTTAATATCTATCTTCTGTTATATGTGAATTATTTAATTATAATGGGAAAGGATAATAATTTACTCTTAAATATTAAATCTGATCTTATTTAGGTTAGCTATAGTATTATTTAGGTATAAATATTGAACGTTCCTCAGACTATACAACTCTCACAACGTAATTACTTGGAAAATATCTTATTAAAATATAATATGATGAGTAAGAGTAAACCTGTTGCTACTCCGCTTGAAAATAAAATTGATTTTACACTTTTAACTCAGGAACAAAATGAGTGTGAATTACCTTGTAGAAATGTTATTGGTAGTCTTATGTATGCTATGCTTTTTACACGACCTGATTTATGTTATACTGTAAGTTTATTACGTAGGTATCAATTTAAATCAAATGAACATCTTTGGAAATTATTAAAGCGAGTTATGAGATACATAAAAGGTACTTCAGACTATAAATTAATTTTTCGTAAAACTAACGACTCGACTCCTTTGATATGTTTCACGGATGCTAGTTTTGCTACAAACGATCCTGAAGCATATTCTATTAGTGGTTATTTAATAAAATGTTTTGGGGAGCATTTAATAATATGGACCTCTCGTCGTTAAAGTGGGTAATTCTCTGAAAATGTCCATATTTCTGTAATCGATGTTTTTTTTGAAGAATTACACTACAATTGAATTTTTTTTTTTTTTTTATATTTATATGAGTATCTCCTCTAACTTTCCCATCGATTGAAATTGTCCTCCACCCCCCCTAAATGGGGTTTTTTTCAACCCAAAGGTCAAAAGTTCTTAGGCCGTGGCATGTAAATGGTCACGTTTTGAATTTTCAATGTCACATAAATGATATTAAATTAATATTTTTTTGAGGAAAAACTTAGCAAAGTTGCTCAGGATAGTTGAGTGTGTATGTTAACGCTCAAAATGATGTCCAAAGTTTCCCTGCTTGACCTCCAGGAAGGTTCAAAGACCTGTAAATGGTTTATACACTCCTAGGCCGTGGCGTTTTTTGTTTGCTTCTCCTGCGGCAATGATTTTATAATTCGTTTTTCTTTGCGGTTACAATGCTTCCTTGACATCATGAGAATACACTGCCAGCATTCGAAATGTGAAATGTCATTTATTTATCACAGTCGGAAAGCAAAATTCGTAAAAATTGTTGATTCCCGGTTTTTGTGGTATTAGGCCGTGGCTTATTCTAACTCAGCCATCAAATGTCCTAGGAACCTGGAACAAAAGGGATATCGAAGATTAGTAAGTACATATAATATTCACCTATTCAATATTCTCTTAAATTAACTGTTAGAAGCTCCTTAATAAATTTTTGGCGAATTCTCTTAGGCCGTGGCTGGTTGGTTTTCATCTTAGGCCGTGGCGAAGTGTTTTTTTTTACGACCACGGCCTAGGAATTAGTGTCTTTTTGCCATTCTAAATCAATTTTAATGGGGATACACTAACAAAGATGTTATTAATTTAGGTGTTAATGGCTGTCTCTCGAAAAAAGACACTAGTTCTTAGGCCATGGTCATAAAAAGACACTTCGCCACGGCTCAAGATTAAAACCAACCAGCCACGACCTGAGAGAATTCGCCAAAAATTTACTAAGGAGCTCCTAACAGTCAGTTTAAGAGAATATTGAATAGGTGAATATTATATGTACTTACTAATCTTCGATATCCCTTTTGTTTCAAGTTCCTAGGACGTCTTACGTCTGAGTTACAATAAGCCACAAAATCGAGAATCAACAGCCACGGCCTAAGAAGTTCTTAGGTTTTGGGTAATAAAATTTCAAAAAGTCCCCCTACCCCCCAGGGGGACATGACTTGAGCCGAATGGCATAAATGACATCAAGGACACATATACTCACTATCCCAATCAAAAAATTCCCAATATCAACTTTTTTTTTCAGAAAAATAAAGACATCGAAATATGGACATTTTCAGAGAATTACCCAAGTACTGTTGCATTAAGTATAATGATTGCCGGGTATAATGCACTCTATGAAGCCACTAGAGATGTTATATATTTAAGACAGCTACTTAATTTTCTCTGTATTATAAGAAAATCCCCCTACAATGATTTTCGAAGATAATGCTAGCTGCATAGCTGTTGCTAAAAATCTGATAAATCATAAAGGAACGAGACAGATGAATGCAAACTTATATTTTGTAAAGCGTCGGTTATAATGGCACTGACTGTGTCAATGAAATTTTCACGGAATGGCTAGAACTATCCAAAAAATCCCCATTACTTTGAAGTGATAACAGAGTAACATGAACAAACAAATGTTTGACACCGTAGAAATTCACTGAAAAGTTAAAATATTTCAACTTTTCACTGAAACCCAGAGAATCTTTCATTGCCTGATTCACTGACTATTATAAACGGTTCCATAAAAAAACACAGGTTCAACTTTTTCTGTGAAAAATTCAGTGCCATTATAACCGACGCTTAAGAGATGAGATTGGAAAAACTATTCTCATTGAATACGTTCAATCTGAGAATAATGAAGCTGATTTGCTTACCAAACCTCTACCTATACAAAGATTAAAAATCCTGTGCTCGAAAATAAAATTATTAAACTAACCTTAAAATTTTATTTTTAGGGTAATGAACAATGATCATGCCGAAGAGAAATATCGAATTCGAATGATTTTTTATTTTTATATACCTATATCTATTCATATATTCATAAGTTTATAAATTTTTATTTTTATTTCTATATTTCGCAGGTAATAATAAGTGAGGAGGAGTGTCGAAATGGTCACTTATTAATCCCTTCTACTTTTACTTGATAAGCTAGCTAATGAACTAAGATACGATGTTGTGTAAGTCAGTTGACAAATATACGTTTGACAGATGGTTTGATTTTTAATCTATACCTACTAACCGATAAAAACAAAACAACACAACCATGACATCGAAGGAAATGACGGCAACAATGAATTTCGAGTAACGAATAAAGAAATAGCGATTGAAGAAGGTGACGAAAACCAAAAAATATATGAAGAAAATGAATGTGATGCAAATAAAGAATATTCAACATTTGAAAATTAGCGTGCTTAAGGAGATTTTGAAAGCAAAGAGAAAGGAAAAAATCCAAAAAAACCTCAAGTGAGCATCTATTGGTGGAACCTTGGTTAGAAATTGAACATGAACATGATTTAACTAAAGCGAGAGAAGAGTGCCTTGTCACTTTGCGTGATATCCCAAAACACTTTAAAATACGGGAAAAAGACTTCACGTTACGAGGAGTTATATCATTTATCCCTTCATTGAGTAATAACATATCAGCGATTGGACATTATTTCATTTATGCTTGGCGAGACATTAATGCCAAATTTGAAAAAATACGACGATTTAAATTCAAAATTCACGAACGTTCGATCTAGAATTTCTGTAGATAGCTATTTTCTGTTCATTAAAATTCCATAGGTATTCAAGTAGAAAGATAATACAGAATTGTATATTCAAAAAAAAAAAGTTGGACATTTGGCTGATGATTACAAATGGTCTGAAACGCAAAGATTTGTAAACCCCACCCTCTCCGACCTTTCCTTCCCAAATCAGGTAGGCTGTAATAGCTGTCATTTTTTAGTTAAAAATTCAGCAAAAAACAAAATTAAAAAAAAAACACCTACTTTTAAAAATTCTCAACATATATTTTAAAAGTTAAATTGTCAAAAAAATGTTGAATATTGTAAAAAAGTAATATGCATTCAACAAACAACAAAAATTCCGAGGCTTGAAAATTAATGGTAACTTTTATTTGCTTTTTAATAAAAAATTTAAAAATATATTATGAAATTCATTATGAAAGGATGGTATGTATAAATTACAACAATACAATCTGAGTTACAAAGGTTTAATATCACACCATTAAAACCGTATCATCACACAGAATGGAAAACGCATTGCTAAGAGCTATGTAAGGCTGACTGCTTGGCTACAGTTACACTTGGTGGGTAATTAAATACATGTTTTTTTTGTTTTTGTTTTTTTTTTTTTTTTAAATAAATTAAATCCTACTCTTCTCACTCTTTAAAAATACTTACTTGACTTGAAACACAAAAAAAAAATATCACTAACAAGGTTGTGGGTAAATAAGTCGAGCAAGAAAAGTATAAAATTCTCCAAATATTCCAGTTGCAAAGAACCAGTGTTGGAAGAACGGCCAAGACATCGTTCTTGTTCCCGTTCCTGTTCCTGTTCTCCTTGACTGATTGCTCTTTTCCAATGGTTTTGTTCTCACGATCTTGACGCATCAGTTCTGTTCCTGTTTGTGTTCCTGATTTTATTCTGTGACTTGTTCGTTCTCTGTTCGTTCGTTCTCAATCTTTTGACTGAGCGTTCCCGTTCTTGTTCCCGTTCTTCGTTCTCGTTCTTGGATTTTTTTTTAATCAGTACCGTCTGTGATCAGTATTTACAATTTATTATTTTATTTCGCGAATATTATCTTTGTTTTGTTCATTTTTTTTCTAATGTTCACTAAAATGTTCATTTGAACGTGATCATGCAGAGCGGAGAACTCGTCTTCAAGCTTATTTCTCCAAAGATAGAATAGCATTAAATGTTCTAATCTTCGAGGCTGCTAGGAATAAAAAGTTAAAAACATCGTTACTGTCTTTAGAAAGTTTTTCTAATTCTTTTTTGAATTTAATCACATTAATTCTATTTTCTGGTAAATTTGTATTGATGAATATAATATCTCTGCTACAAATTGATATTGGCATGGCTAAAATATAATACACACATTCTTGTGCTGAAAATTCGCTGGAATTTAAAATGGCATTATTCAATTTTATTTCTTATAATGTGTAAAACATCTCTTAAACATACATATTAAACACTTTAGTTCAAAACACTCACCCACAATTAAAACTAAAAATATATGATAATATTATTGTCATTGAAAGAGCCTCGAAAATAAAGTTATAACAAATCTGTTTCTAAAAAAATAAAAAAAAAAATAAAATATTATCAAAAATGACAAAATAAATTATTAATTATCACTACAAATATTCCATGACTGTAATGAAGTTTAGTAACTTACATATTACGCAGAATTACACGTAAATAACGTAATATTAATTGTATTGTAAATTGATAACAAAAACCCTTTTACCAGGTCCCCCGGACCTCGCTTGTTACAACATACAACCTCGGTTTGTGTACTGTTAAAGCAACAACTATAAAATTAGAAGAACAGAAACCAAAAACCGGGAAATTTTGTACTTTGTTCGTTCGTTTGTTCGTTCTTATGTTTAGTGATGTTCCTTGAAAAGTAAAGTGTTGAAAAGTACTTTCTCTTTTCATGAAAACTGAAAAGAAAAGTTGGTCCGGAAAAGTGAAAAGTGCGACTTTTCAATGTTTACATACAGCAGTGTGACATATCGATTGACATTAATTTTCAACGCTGAGAACGATGGCAACATTGATTTTTTTTAAAACCATTCTGTTTTTTATTTTTTAATAAGTTGATACTTGCTATGTTTTAGAGAGTGTTTCATTCTTGTTCTTGTTTCATTTTAATTTTTAATAAAATTTCTTTTCAAATTTCAAGAAATGTTGGTATGTTTTCGTCTTATTTCTGATTCAAAATAGAAATGAAAAACTTTTTTTACCCTAAAAGCACCTGAAAAAATTCTTAGTAAAAACTAAAAAGTAAAAAAGACTTTAAATTATCAATTTATCACTAGTCACTACTCACTAGTGTAAAATTTTAAATTTGAATCAAATTCAAATCATTTTTTTTTATTTAATAAAAATTTAAAATGTAAAATGTACTTCAAAAATCAAAATCGATGCCTGGTGGTGCCTGGTACTAAATATAAATATCATAAATAGCAATACTTTATAGCTAAAAATTGAGTGAAAAACTAGAAAAAGTGATGCATTAAGAACAGGTATATTTGATTTGATTGTTTTTGAATAATTTATTTTACAATTCGTAAAACAAATGCTACAAACATTCAAAAATAGTCCATATGGGTATCATTTTGAGGGATAGGACGCGTTGTATCTATTTTCAACACTTTTCATTATTTTTCACCATTTTTCACAACTTTTCACACTTTTCAGGCCCACTTTTCACTTTTCAGGCCCACTTTTCACTTTTCTTTTCATGTTTTTAACTTTTCATGAAAAGTCCCATCACTACTTATGTTACTCAATTTATCTGTTCCCGTTCCTGTTCCCATTTCCGTTCTCAAAAGATGGATTTTCGCGTTCTCGTTCCTGATTTTGTTCTCAACAAATCAAAGTTCTCGTTCTCGTTCCCGTTTCCGTTCTTTAAAAATCACCGTTTTTCTGCGTTTTCGTTCTTGTTCGCGAACTGTTCTTCCAACACTGCAAAGAACTAAGGAACTATTTCCACGATGCGAAGTTCTGAACTCAAAAAAATTTCAAGTAACGAAATCCGTATTACAACTTTTCATGTCATACTCATGTTATCATTGAAATTAATTATTAATTAAATCATTCATATTCATATTTGAATAATTAATTACAACACCGTATAAAGTGGCTGTGTGGGTAAGATACTTAGTTCCTGATTTTGCTTGTAGCACAAAAAATGTAAAAAAATTACTCAATTTTTAGTCATAAAAAAAAAAAAATTACATGCAAGGTAATGGGTAAGATGAGTTTGCAAATTGCAAATATCAGGGAGTACATGAAAACACCAATTTTTCGTTAAAAGACTATACTCCTTGCCTAAAACAAATTTATCTGCAATATAATACTCCGCTTCCATCGAGCGCCGCCGTGGAACGGATTTTCTCCATTTGTGGGGATATTTTAAGAAAAAAACGAAATAGACTAACCGATGAGAATTTTGAAGCGAATGTTATTCTGAAACACGCAATTTTGCATAAGCAAATTTCTTTTTAAATTTTAATATTATAATACATATTATATAGTTTTATGTTTTGCCTCCTTGAAATAAATAATAAATTTTTACGTTTTTATAGTTTGTTGCTTCATGTTTGTACATATCTTGCATTCACTGTGAATTTAAAAAAAAAAAAAAAAAAAAATGTAAAAACTAATGAGCGGAAAAAGAGCGGGTGAGCGGGGAAAGAGCGGATGAGCTGAGCGCGTTAAATTGTATATGAGCGTGAGCGCGAAGAAGCTAATGTCAAGTTGAGCGTGAGCAGAGCGGGAGCGGAACATGGCAATTACATTTGAGCATGGAGCGGAGCGTGAGTGCAAAAAGTCGTGAGCAGCCCATCACTGATTGCCAGGTCCAGCATGTTGTGGATAGGTAGTCGTCAGATCACGCTACCTTAGCTTTCTAGACTTTATCAAGTTCTTAACTTTTTGTGTGTGATGTAGATAATATTGCTTATAATGCCTTTTTTATATTTGTCGAATAAATGGCGAGTGTATTTTGGAATGGTTTTGTTGTTTATTATGTTATACCACTCAACATGGTAGCAGTTCGCGTAAAAATCAGCCTTATTAATTGAGTTTGATCTGCGGATGGATCTCTTTATTTTGCTTTTTTTTGGTTGCCTTTTTCGTTATAGATATAAATCCCGAACACGTGATGACTGCGGTCAAACCCTTTGATGGGTCTGGGTATGAGGCATGGAGATTCCGAATGGAAGTTCTTTTTGAAGAACAGAATGTTCTTGCTTTGGTAATGAACGAACCTAATAACTGGAATCATACAACATGGTGTGCTCGAGATGCGAAGGCAAAATCAACCTTAGTAGGTAACATGGCAAACAACGTATTGTACATCGTGCGGGGACTTAAAACTTCGAATGAAATGTGGCTAGCTTTAGAACAAAGATACCGTAGAACATCTATTGCTAACCAATGGGCCCTGCGCAAAAAATGGGAAGAATTGAGCTATAATCCGCATACTGGTGTAACCAAGTATTTCTCAAAATTAGACGAAGGCGTGGCAAATTATCGTAATTCGCAAGGTTCAGTCTATGACTTTTATATATAGACTGCTAATGACTGCATAAGTGTAATGTAAAACGGTGTCCCCAACATACAAGTCGCAAAATGCGTAGTGCGCATGCGCGAAGTTTGTTATCAGTTATCATATAGTTGATAATCATTTTTTATAAATCCTTACAAATTTGCTAATTACTAGAAGAGTACGAGAAAAGTGACTAATTTCAAGGAATTAGTTTAAATTTAATTAATTGAATTTGCTTTTGTTAGTTGTTGATCTCTATTTTGTAACTGTTTATTATTTCAAATAAAAATATGATATGAAATCTGGTTCACACATTTTAAAATCGTGAGATGCGAGAAATGGAATTATGTTTCTTCTGTTTTCATCAAAACACCACTTGTCTCAAGCAATGAAGAGATGTATTTACAAAAAGGAATACATTTTCAAATCATTAAAGGCACTCACAATCATCATGAATGTAAATTGAAGGTTTTCGAGAAACTTGATCAAGAAATAAATTCAAAATCTTTCAACTTTAAATATCGAAGAATAACAAACGTATGCTGCTAATGTTGATGGTAGGGTTTTATATTGTGTTATTGACAAATTAATATCAATTCAATACTTCTAAAATGGACACTAATTTAGAAGAATGACAATCTGACATTGAAACTGATGATTCGCGATCTTGCATTTCTTTTCCAATCATACTTAAGAATTCAGGCAGTGAATTACATCTACCTTACAATAGATGAAAAAATAAAATGAAAAATATCCTCATCCAGAAGTCATACCTAGTGTTTTTTTTTCTCTCTTTTCACAAACATCAAAATGAAAGCTCTTGTAAACGTTAACCTACTAAAATTTAACTATTTAAGAACGAGAAAAGAATTTATCATTCGTTTTTCTTATAGTTACTGACATTCAGTTTACAATCTTACACAGTTTGTATGAGATTTTTTCTATGAAGATTCTATAAATTAGCTCATTAGTGTATAATGAACCATAAAACTTGAAATAAATATTTTCTTCAATATAAATATATTATATTTGCTTGGACAACAACTAATCTCCATATTTCCCAGTAAATCATATTAAAACAAAATTGACGATTAAAACTGATAACAATATGTTATAACATGTTATGTTTATAAATTCAAGACTCGCGCATGCGCGTAATGTAAATCGTGACTTCTAAAAATTCAATGTTGGGGGCAATGGAGCTAATGTACATTGGCAGTCTATATATTAAAGTCAATGGGTTCAGTAGCGGATTCAGATTTAATTCTACATGTACTGCAGAAGTTTCGCAATAGGTTTCCAGTTACAGTCGAAGTTTTAAGTAACATGGATTCCAACAATCTGTCACTATCCACTGTTCGTGACAAGTTAATAGATCAGGAGGCAATAAGACAGAAAAAACCTCCAGGCAACCATGAACATGCTCTGGTGTCTAAGAGTAGCGCTACAGTTAAATGCTTTAATTGTAATAAAATTGGCCATAAAAGTCATAAGTGTCGTTTTCCGAAAAATGCTGAAAAAAAGGCGGACAATTCTTCTATTACGTGCAATTTATGCAATAAAGTTGGCCATAAATCCTATGAATGTCGAAGTACGAAAAATGAGAATAAATCTCAATCATCAAAAGCTCTGTCTACGAAATCTTCGAATGCTAAGGTGCCCAATAATACTCCTGAAAATCATGAAAGTGAAGAAATTGCACTTTGTATAAGTTAAGAATTGTCACAATCTTCAAATGATGAGATTTGGTATCTTGATTCAGGCGCTAACGATCATTACACAAATACAGATTGTCACCTTCTTAATCATGTCGATCTTCCCGACCCTGTTCAAATTACAATAGCTGATGTGGATAAGAAGTTAGAATCAAGAAAACATGGTGTAATTCGTTTATTAAGCTGCGTGAATGGAAAAAATATCAATCTTCGACTGCGTAAGGTATTTTATGTACCAAATTTATTTTGTAATTTACTATCAGCAAACAAGTTGGACGAAGCTGGTTGCAAAATCGAAATTTGCGATCGTACAGCAAAAATATTTTTTGGTGAAAAATTACTTGCAATTGGTCATGCTGTTGGTGGTCTATACCGTTTAGAATTTCGCTATGTTACTGATAATAGTGATAACAAAGCCTTAGCGTCAGTGTCTGGAAAAATGAATACTAAGTTGTGGCATCAACGATTAGCGCATCCCTCGAATAATGTTCTAAAGAAAATGTTGAATTCTAAAAAACTCAGTAAATTTGAAAAGTTTGATGAATTGTGTAAGTCGTGTTTAGAAGCAAAACATGCTCATTTTCCTTTTTCAAACCATTTTACATTACATAGTAAACGCGTTCTCGAATTGGTGCATTCAGATGTTTGTGGACCTATTTCTCCATATACGTTTAATGATAGTCGTTATTTTGTGTCCTTTATTAACGATTTCACTCACTATGCGTGTATTTATTTAATTACTAATAAAAGTGAAGTGTTGAACTGCTTTAAATTATTTGAAGCGTTTGCAACGGCAGTTACTGGTGAACGAATTGTTTTTCTTAGGTGCGATAACGGTGGCGAATACAAATCTACTGATTTAGA
This sequence comes from Phenacoccus solenopsis, assembly GCA_009761765.1. NCBI lineage: Eukaryota > Metazoa > Arthropoda > Insecta > Hemiptera > Pseudococcidae > Phenacoccus > Phenacoccus solenopsis. The sequence continues at coordinate 53,198,531 of CM019753.1, forward strand.
AACTTTTATAAATAAAAAAGGGATTACAGTTCAGTGCACAGCTCCACATTCCAGTCAACAAAACGGAGTTGCAGAACGCTTCAATCATTCCCTTCTTGAAAAAGTACGTGCGGTATTGTATGAATCAAAGCTTTTAAAATCTTTCTGGGGCGAAGCTGCTCTTTATGTTACTTACACTCTCAACTGTGTGGCTCATATGCATGTTCCTGATGCCACGCGATCAAAACTGGATAAAAAATCAGAAGTTTGTGCATTTGTGGGCTATGGGGAGAATGGCTACCGTCTGTGAAAACCTGAAACTAAATCTATCGTTATTTCGCGCGATGTTATTTTTGAAGAAAATAAAAAATTCGTTGATCATTACCTCAACTACCTACAACAAACAGAGCCGTCAAACATTATCATTGATGATAGCATCGAAAATGTTATAATACTAGATTTCACATTAACAGCCTTATCAACATTGTAAAACGATTTTATGTATCCTAAAACCTTAGCTGACATTAAAAAACTTCCGTTACGAGAGCAACAACTGTGGAATAATGCAATAAAAGAAGAGCTACGTTCTATACATGATAATGAAGTCTGAACTTTGGTTAAAAAACCACCTGATCAACAAGTTATCAATTCGAAGTGGGTTTTTAAACAAAAATCTAATGGTAAATATAAAGCTCGTTTAGTTGCATGCGGTAATGAAACTGAAAATAATTCTGACCAAGTTTATGCCCCGGTTGCTAGAGCTGTTACAGTAAAAACGTTTTTATCAGTAATAAATGAATTGAGCTTATATGCAGAACAGCTCCACGTTCAATCTGCGTTTTTGCATGGTTATATTCTTGATCCTGTGTATATGCGACCTCCACCAGGCCAACCTCAAGATAAAGTATGTAAACTTCATAAATCAATTTATGGTTTGCCAAAATCTCCACGATGTTGGAATGAAAGATTTACAAAATTTATGAAATCGAAGTCATTTGTTCAATCGGAGAATGATCCCTGTTTATTTACGAATTTAAGTGATAAGGTACGCATTTATGTTCTTATTTACGTTGATGATATTATTATATCATCAAATGACTTAACTGAACTTGCATGTTTGAAAGATTCGTTAATCAAGGAGTTCAGAATGACTTATTTAGGAAAAGTAGAAAAATTTCTTGGAATAGAAGTTTTTACTAAGGAAAATATCTTATCGTTATCTCAAACTACATATATTACTGAGCTAACAAAGCGTTTCAATATCGATGAAGATTCTTTGTATAAAACACCAATGGAAACTAATCTAAATTTAGATATGATTAGCCTAAATGCTGTCGATCAATTGTTGCCATATAGAGAACTCATTGGTGCCTTACTGTTCATCACTACCTGTACCCGCCCAGACATCTCATATGCAGTTAATTTTTTAAGTAGATATCAACATGCATATAATATAACACATTATCGCTATGCTCTTAGAGTGTTAAAATATTTAAATACAACGAAGAATTTACGACTTTCTTTCATTAAAAACAGATCATCAGTGCCAATCATACTGTACTCAGATGCAGACTGGGCTTCAGATAAAATTGACCGAAAATCGACCAGCGGCGCAGTGCTAGAGGTATTCGGTAATTTTGTAAATTGGTTCTCACGTAAACAACGAATTGTTGCTCTAAGCTCAACAGAAAGCAAATATATTTCACTCACTGAAGGCGTTAAGGAAGCCATTTGGCTTCAAAGATTACTTGTAGATTTTGGTTTCAACATATTATCTCAACCAATTGTTGCCTATGAAGATAACGTAAGTGCAATTTATCTCGTAAAAGATCCATCTGCTGGATCTAGCAACGGACACACAAAACATATCGACATTCGTTACCACTTTATTCGTATCGAAGTTATGGAAAATCGTCTCATTTTAAAAAGTATAAAATCTTCACATCAGCCCGCCGATCTTCTCACAAAAAGTTTAAAAGTAGATTTGGTTAAGAAACATCGTTTATTTTTGAATATTGTTTAATTACTTATATTTTGTAATAATATCAAAGTTTTTTTTTCTCTTTTTTTTCTCTCGTTTGTTTCATTCTATTTGTATCAGTTTGTATTTTTTTTTTTTATTATTTTTTTTTTTGAATATTTTCTTCCTTGCTTTTGTCCTTTTAAGTTTCCAAAATCGACGGGGGGTGTTGTGGATAGGTAGTCGTCAGATCGCGCTACCTTAGCTTTCTAGACTTTATCAAGTTCTTAACTTTTTGTGTGTGATGTAAATGATATTGCTTATAAATTTATAATGCCTTTTTTGTATTTGTCGAATAAATGGCGAGTGTATTTTGGAATGGTTTTGTTGTTTATTATATTATACCACTCAACACAGCGGACCTCGCTTGTTTTTTTCTGAATTGACTTTCTTTGTATCTTTTTTTGGATTTTTTTTCTATTATGCAGTGTGAACAGTGTGTTTTGTGTATTTAAATGCCTTCACCGCGAAAAAAAGATATTGGGCACGACTCGCGAGTTAACCGTCGAGTTGCATCTTATAAAAGAAAACTTGATGAAGCCTCAGGTAATGCTATACCTAGATAACACTACACCTATTATGAAACAATACAGTAATAACCAGGATTTCTTTATCACAAGGATAATAACGATTTACATCACTTCTCTTCACGGATAATATACCTTATGCATTCCAATTTCTTAAAATGAGCTGAGTTTTTAACCTAAAAATGACAGCTATTGCAGCCTACCTGATTTGGGAAGGGAAGTTCGGGAGAGGGCGGGGTCCTCAAATCTTTGCGTTTCAGACCATTTATAATCATCTGGCAAATGTCCAACTTTTTAGTATATATATACATTTTTCCCCTCACGCGTAGCGCGGGCGGGAATTTACGAAAGTTGCTCAAAACTTGGTGAGAGACTCTACTTGGAAATCTAACAAACGATATCTTTTATTTTTTCGAAAAAATTCAAAATGCCAGATCACTCAAATTTTGGGGAGAGCTGGAGAAGGGGCAAATACCTAAAATTTTTTGTTTTTGATCTCATACAAAAAAGTAAGTTACAGACACCAACATATCCAAATTTCAGCTTATTAAGTGCATTTTGAGGAAAGTTATAACAAAAACCTGTTTTTTGAGGAAATTTTGTTTTTTGTGACCCGCGTATAGCGCCGGCGGGTATTGATGAAATTTGCTCAAATTTTGGTGAGAGACTCTTCTTAAAAAATCGCAAATATACTTTTTTTTAAATTCAAAATGGTGGATCACTCAAATTTTGAGGCGTGCTGGAGAAGGGGTAAATGACTAAAATTTTTTGTTTTCCATCTCATATGAAAAAGTAAGTCATGGACACCAGCATATCTAAATTTCAGCTTCCTTAGTGCATTTGGAGGGGAGTTAGAGCAAAAAAAGGCTTTTTGAGGATGTTTTGAGTAATGAAATTTTTTAAATCTTTCATGTCTCTTCACCAAATCAACCTACAAAGGTCAAATTTTGAGGGTACCATTAGTTGGTGACCAGAATATTACCTCTTGAATTTGGGTTAAAATGAATCCAAAATGATGGATTATCAAAATTGAATAGAGCTTGAGGAGCCTCAGATTAGTAAAAATGTAATTATTATGAACTTAGATGATTATTGGAGATGAAAAGTATACAATATCCCCAATTCACTACCATACATGATGTCGGAGGAGATAAGGAGGGGTTATTGACCCTAAAATGTACTGAGGATATAAGAGTGGTTGAAAATTTTTTATTGTCATATCATATGATAAAATGAGCCCAATTGACTAACTTATACTGATTTTAGCTTCCAAAGTGAATTTGGAGGGGAGTTAGAGTAAATCAATATCTCCTCAACAAATTGGTCTACAAAGGTAAAACTTTGAGAGTAAGGTTAGTTGGTGACCAGAATATGACCTCTTGAATTGGGGTCAAAATGGATCCAAAATGGCGGATCATAAGGATTTGAAGATCATTTTAGAAGCCTCAAGTTGTTCTAATTTGAGAAATATGTGTTCAAATGATTATTTCATGGCAAGAAATACTACGTTTGTTCCAAATTCAACTTTTTATGTGGTTTTGGAAGGGATAAAATAGAGGTTTTTAGACTTGGTATTGGGTGTGGGCAGTAGTCATGAAGAGTGCAGCAATGTTATTATTACCAAACCTGAACAAACCCCAGTTAAAAACTCAGCTCCAGTAATGCGGCATGGCTGCTTACGTTTTTTTTCTATGATACGTTAGGTGAAATAAGGAAATTATAATAGAATTTTTTTTTCTACACAAAACGTGCCTATAACTTGCAACCCGTCTGTAGGACGGGTATTCCCGGCTTGTGATATTATAAAACTGAATAGAATTGCAAATAAACCTACAGTTTCAAGTTATAACGTTATTTCAGAATTATTTAAATAAGTTCTGAGAAGTTTTTGCGTTGGTTTGTACTCAATAATATAATTATTTGGGCGTATTCTTGAATTTGATAACTAAATATACAAGAATGTTTTGAGATTAATTCATCTTCATATCATTGCAAATTACTGTTCGATTTGGCAACATCACGCCCTACATTTAAACATTTTTACCCTTGTGAAACAAATTTCATTGTTTTCCTCAGCGGACGTTCGTTCAGGTGTAGGAATTGTGAACATATAGGCTTCTACACCTCGGACATCTAGACTTATTTTCCCACTCTTTTTTGGGTACCTCGGACTTTCGGGTATATAGCTAAGCAAATGAATTATGAGAACAAGTCTCTCACCTATTTTAGTGATAGTGCCTATTGAAAGATAATTTTTGTGGTCATGTCCTTGCGCCACTCTGTTATGGTATATATTGAGTTAATTAATGTGATATAATATTTAAAGTATTGTTACTGAAGTATAGAGCAATGAGAGGCTGAAATTCACTAGATAGGAGGGATCTGTGTATGCACAAACGTGAAGTTGAGTCTGGTGCTGAGAAAGTATTAGGTATTGAGACTGCATATTGTTCCATCAACGAGTCGACGGACTGGCGCTGTCAATATTCTGAAATTTACATCATTAGGATCTAAGCGATCATATAGAAATTTATGTAACCTATTGCTTAGTATCCAAACGGATTGTTCTTGTTCATTATCGACGCGCAAATCGTTGGGGAAAGAAAGGGTTTGATTATTTTGATAAAGTATATGCTGGGTAGAAGGATTGTAATTCTGTGAAAATGAATTCCAACAGGCTACTGCGGACTTGGCTAATAAATTATAAAACAACACGCCATCTCTATCAATAGCGCTTCCAGTGCTTTGCCATAATGATACACCTCTCGGTTGACCTACAGTTTTGAAAAATTTGTTCATAGCAAAACCCAAACTTTCATTTCTTATGATATGGGTGGGCACAGAAAATTCGCGGTAACTAGATAATGGATGAAAATATAAAAGTGTTTCGCCTTCTATGTCTGGTGGAGATAGTGCCATTCCAAATAAGCCATCAACCCACTGAAATTCTATACCATCTAGAACATAATCGGAAGCCAGTGGATCTGGATAGAAGTATGAATGTGTAACCCTCCATGACCGATTTGTTCTATAACTGTACACAATTAACCCGTAACGAAATACGTCGCCTATGTACGCATATGCATCTACACAGGTGTCCTTTACATTATGCAATACTTCTACAACAATGTTTGAAAGCAAAGAAGACTCCGGTGATTGATCTCTTGGCACAGTGTATCTGCGTACTAATTTATCAGCTTCCAAATCAAAAATCACTATTTGAGGTGGACAAAGTTGATTGACTGTGTTTTCGGCATCCACTACACCTGAATCTAGCACCCATAAACGATTGCACGTATCCACATCAATTCTAAAGACAGACGTTAAACCGGCACCACAATCGTTATTTAAATGCCAAGACCAGTCTGGATAAGGCTTTATGGTTGGTGATGGTCCATCATTCTTATCCACTGCACCAAGTGTCACTGGAACGCCATTTTTCCATTTCGGCAACGTTATGAATATTCTATGCTTGAACGCATGTAATCCTAAAGGTAAATTATTATTTGGCACAAAGCGACCAGTTTTGATAGCGACTTGGCGCGCTTTTTCGTTTGGATATTCTATATCAATTTCCTTCCATTGAATCACCTCGTTGAATACTTGTGTTGAAGCTGGCGCTACTGCTCCCACTGATGACAACAGCGGATACTCGTGTATAATATTGTTTTCTTTGTAGTTTCCACGATGATATTTTATGGTCGTTGTTGTGCCGACCTGTTTTCTTCCATCTTTTCTATCAAATGCTCCCATTGACCACATTGATAAAAACCACGGATATAATACACCTATAATGAGATTCATAAATTGAAAATTCAATAAGTTAAATACCTACTAATCATATAAATATTGTAAAGACGCGAGATGGGTGCGGCGCATCATTTTCCATGTATTATTATTTTTCATGCATACGCTGTGCACGGGCGTGCGAATATTGAAAAAAAAATCATAAACATAAATATGAAACTATATTCAAGTATTTTGGATCTACTTACACCATTACCTACACCTAATAAAAAAGTCTCATAATTATGTTAATACTTGACACCCCATTAAAGTTTCCCACAACCTCTTCCAAAAACCAAAGAAAATGAATTCAATCATCTTGATAATATTTTATGTCGACAGTTGTCTATTAAATTTTAATTAGTTTGGCCCTTGGTCGCTTAGTCTGTTGGCCTACTAAGAAGAGAGGATTGTCCTAGATTATATGAAAAATAAATTGCAAAACAAAAACAGCAGTTAGCAAACCAGCGATCTTAAAGTATCAAAATTTCAAAATCAGAAATTAACCAAGAAAACAAATTTAAAAAACTTGAATAATGACCTGATAAACAAAATTTTTAATGAGATATGGTATGGGTCTATTGATTAAATCTCACATCCGTTCTACGATGAACTAAGAGCGGTCATGAGATTTAATAATAATTAGCTGTGAGGAGGAGATGCTTTCCTGAGTTGAGAAATAAAACACCAAGCCATCCGAAGAACTGGTGAATACAAAAAAATTTTTCTTTAAGGAACTTATGTGTACCTAAGCTTAATGTTATACTATGCGTCCAAGTAGGTGCATTTCCCCGGCACCCCCACTCCGGAATTTGGAAATTAAACTTAGTGCATTCGTTTGTGCTACGTTTGTGCTGGTTTGTGCCGCAAACCCCGTCGTTTGTGCTACTCTCCTTCCCGAGGTATACCCAAAACAATTTGGGGGTGCTGGGGAAACGTCCGCACCCCCACCTCCGCCGATGGGGTTGAAACAGGTCGCAATCGTTTGTGCTACGTTTGTGCTGGTTTGTGCCGCAAACCCCGTCGTTTGTGCTACTCTCCTTCTCGAGGTATACCCAAAACAATTTGGGGGTGCTGGGGAAACGTCCGCACCCCACCTCCGCCAACGGGGTTGAAACTGGGCGCAATCGTTTGTGCTGGTTTGTGCCTCAAACCCCGTCGTTTGTGCTACTCTCCTTCCTGAGATATTCAAAAAACAAGTTGGGGGTGCTGGGGAAATGAAAATTGAAAATGTGTATATAAGGGTTGAAAATAATTCGATTGATTTGAATTTGATGGCAATCGTTTGTGCTACGTTTGTGCTATCGGATGCACTAATTTTTGTCTCTCTCCCCCTCCCCTTTCCCCTTTTCCCTATTTCGGGTTAAGCACATAGGGAAATAACTCAAATACATATGTTAGGAAATGTTTTATTACCGAATACAATGGGAAAGACCATCGTAAACAACGTATTAAAAATTATCACCCATCCTCTATACCCAAACCCCCCTCGAAGTAGATCACAGCTCCCCAAAATCAGTTTCTTCAATATGTCTTGATAGAGTTTTGGACTAAAATTGTTGAATTGTATTTTGTTCTACACTAAATCTCTTGTGTGGCGATGTACTGAATACATTTACACCATGAATAAGAGGAGAGTAGCATAGCATTTCAAGCATAGAAGGTTTAGAGTGGTACTAAATTATACCAAAGTCCAAATGCATACATGTACCGACGCATAAAACACCAAAAAAATCATAGAATATCCCCAATTGATTCTGGTACCCCGAGAGCGAACATTCTTGATGTTTAAAATAAGAGGAGGTTGGTAAGACTGGTATGTACTTATTATCGCATTAGAGATGTGCACTAGGGTGGATGTACTCGAGTTAATTCCCTATGTGCTTAACCGGAAATAGGGAAAAGGGGAAAGGGGAGGGGGAGAGAGACAAAAATTAGTGCATCCGATAGCACAAACGTAGCACAAACGATTGTCATCAAATTCAAATCAATCGAATTATTTTCAACCCTTTTATACACATTTTCAATTTTCATTTCCCCAGCACCCCCAAATTGTTTTGGGCATACCTCGAGAAGGAGAGTAGCACAAACGACTGAGTTTGCGGCACAAACCAGCACAAACGTAGCACAAACGATTGCGACCTGTTTCAACCCCATCGGCGGAGGTGGGGGTGCGGACGTTTCCCCAGCACCCCCAAATTGTTTTAGGTATACCTCGGGAAGGAGAGTAGCACAAACGACGGGGTTTGCGGTACAACCCAGCACAAACATAGCACAAATGAATGCACTAAGTTTCATTTCCAAATTCCAGAGTGGGGGTGCCAGGGAAATGCACCTGAGCCAATATAAAGTTGTAAGCCTATTTTTGTTTTTTAGCGTTCTTCACAGATTCTATGCTTCAAACAGATGTCTTCATGATATTTCCTCTAATTCATACCCACGGAGAGAGGATAAAATTTTCTGGATTTTCCAATAAAAAAATTTATGGTCGTTGCTTTAGTTCTCAAGATATTAGGCCTCAGAGCTTAAAATTCGAGTATGGAATCGAAAAAGAATTGATTTATTATTATTATTATTTTTTTTTTCACAAGAATTGCAATCGGTATAAAAATACCTTCCCAATAATACCTTATTGACTTCTATGCGTTCATTATTCGTCGAGAAATCAAATGTGTTCTCCGACTGTGACATTTGGCTGTCGCGCCACTTTTTGTGAGCATTGTATCAACATTTTATGCGCGTTCGTGAGATTCCCACTAGTTTCTAATTCAACCTGAGAATACATATTGTCGCCTACGTGCTATCGATATTCAACATAATTATAACTTTTCATTTCACTCACTGGTGTTGGTAATTTGGTAACGTGGAACCTTGGTGATTCTGGTGATTGGAAACCAGTTGTAATCGGCTGGCCATACGAATGAGTGTCCCACAAATGACATTTTTAATAACTTCCATTCATACAGTTCTATAGAAAACTTCAAAAATTCTTTGAATAGTTCATCTGTTTGGCAACAATTTAATGATGCTATTAGTTTTATGACTATAAGCAGGCTTCATTAGAGAATTTCAAATCTACTCTATTATTCAAAATCTAAGCGCAAGCTATACCCGACGTCCCTCATCACCGGGGATGTGCCAAGTTCAGAACTTCGTTCAAGTTCAGTTCATTTTTGAAAATTACGAAATTCAGTTCAGTTCAGAAGTTCATTTTAAAAATAATGAAGTTCAGTTGAATTCAGTTCAGTTAAAAAAAAAAGTCGAAGTTAACGACTGAACGTGTGAACTTGGCACAATCATCTCTGCAGAAGATAGCATAGCACAGAAAGAGAAAAACTTTAAAAAAAGAGCTAAACATACGAGGGAACCTCACCAAGTGCTAGACGTTGATTTGACAGATATGAAACGACCATACTTTTTAAAATTCAGTGTTGTCAAGTTGAAAATTCCTCAATCGTTTCCTTTTATGAAGGTTAGGCGTGTCGAATAGTGATGTCAAAAGAATATTATCGAGCACACAGATTCGAGATTATGCGCGCATATTTTCCAGCCCAAAGAATATTCTCATGCGATCAATTTCTCAAAACCTTTTCATGTGCCGTATCAAAATACTTGTATTGTTGATCTGTCGATGAAGGTAGCTACAAAAATGAATCGGCGCATTCCATTGTCTCATAATAACCCAAACTATATGATTGATCCTAGTAAACTTTATTATAATATGAACAAAGAACGTAACGAGAACAGTTGAAACATTGAGAATAAGAACGAGTCAGGAACAGGATCAAATGACTTGGTCTTTCCAGGAACGAGAACAGGAAGCAAGTAGAGTGGAATACAGCAACGCGTAACGCACGCACTAATTTTTATGTATTAAAAAAAAAAGAAAAATTGGTTTTTTCAACTCTCTAATTAAAATTTTCAATTTTGTTTGCTTGATGACATATCTGCATAATTTTTGCGATTTAAAAAAAAAAAATGATCGAAATCCGTCCATTAGGAGAGGCTGGGCGATTGGAACAACATATTTTTGGCCCTATTTTTGTTGTTATTTTTTTCTTGTAGCTTTATATATATGACTAGCAGCGCCCCGGACCCCCGTTGGTCGCTCGCTACGCTCACGCCTTTTTGCTCGCTTCGCTCGCTCACATCCAGTGTTGTAGGAACGAACATATGTCTGTTCTTGTTCCTGTTCTTGTTCCTGGAAAAACCCAGTCATTTGATCCTGTTCCTAACTCGTTCTTATTCTCAATGTTTCAACTGTTCTCGTTCCGTTCTTCGTTCTTTTAATTCTTTACAATGTTGTTCTCGTTCTGTTCTTTGTTCTTTCAATTCTTTATGGTCTCGTTCTTGTTCGTTCTTCGTTCTGTTCTCGTTCTTCAACTTTTTCTTTTGTTCTTTCTTTCTTTCTTTCTTTTTTTTGATAACGTGTTTACAGTTTATGTTGTTGTTGAAATTGAAAATTAATTAATTGAAGCTAATTAATAATAAGAAAAAAAGGATTTATATGGATATACGCAGCATTTGTCCCCTTTTAGAAGTTTTTTATTTTCTCTTTCCCCTCATGATATCTATTAATTTTATGATAAATCATTAACTTTCAAAAGAACAAAGAACAACCCGAAATTACATCCGTTCTTGTTTTGTTCTCGTTCCTCAGCATTTTACATTAGTTGGTTCTCGTTTCGTTCTTTGATCTTTAAGTTTGAAAATATTCTGTTCTCGTTCTGTTCTTTATTCTTCATACATATCAGTTTTATGTTCTCGTTCTTGGTTCTGTTCCTCAGGAACAATGAAAATTCTCTGTTCTTGTTGTTCTTCGTTCTCATTCTTGGGTTTGTTCCTACAACACTGAGAGGTTTCGTTTTTTTATTTCTCACTCGCTTCGCTCGCTCGATTTGTATCAACTCTTTTCATTTTTGAATAATAATCATTAATTCCATAAAGTAAGCATTTTTCGTTTCAAAGTAGAAATATCCATTTCTTCTTTCAGTGTAGTGGAGACGCGGGCATATAGAATCAGCCAGGCATAAAGAATTATCAAAATTATGTCTGTGCTATTTATTCTGAAAAGTAGGCAATATATGCATTTGGTAAAGGTTTAAGGTGGTAACATTTTGCAACCGGACATTTTTTTTTTCAATTTGACATAAACTGATTTTGTACTACCAAAAATCGAGAATTGAGAAATTTCAAAACAAAATGATTTCACTTTTATTACATCTTCAAAAGAATTTTTTTTTGCCGCATGAAGATAAATTCCTGTATTTTCCATTCCTTCATAAGAAATTTATAAATTTTTCAATTCAAATTACACTTTTGTCCATATTTATCGAAAAAGTCAAATCCGGGCATAAAGAACCACAATGTTAAATGAGTTGGTAATAGTTATAGACAGTGTTGTAGGAACGAACGTAGGTCTGTTCTTGTTCCTGTTCTCGTTCCTGGAAAGACCAAGTCATTTGATCCTGTTCCTGACTCGTTCTTATTCTCAATGTTTCAACTGTTCTCGTTACGTTCTTTGTTCTTTTAATTCTTTCCAATGTTGTTCTCGTTGTTCTTTCCATCCTTTATGGTCTCGTTCTTGTTCGTTCTTCGTTCTGTTCTCGTTCTTCAACTTTTTCTTTTGTTCTTTCTTTCTTTCTTTCTTTCTTTCTTTCTTTTGATAACGTGTTTAGGATTAATGTCGTTGAAATTGAAAATCAATTAATTGAAGCTAATAATTAAAAAAAAAATACTTATGTAGGTATATGTAGCACTTGCCCGATTTCAAGTATAAGTTTCTCATTTTCTCTTTCCGCTCATGATATCTATTAATTTTATAATAAATCATGAACTTTCAAAAGAACGAAGAACAACAAAAAATTACATCGTTCTTGTTTTTGTTTTTGTATCTCAACATTGTTCATTACTTGGTTCTCGTTTTATTCTTTGATCTTTCAGTTTAAAAATATTCTGTTCTCGTTCTGTTCTTTGTTCTTCAGATATATCACTTTTATGTTCTCGTTCTTGATGGTCCTGTTCCTCAGGAACAATGAAAATTCTCCGTTCTTGTTGTTCTTCGTTCTCGTTCTTTGGTTTGTTCCTACAACACTGGTTATAGAAGGCCAAAAAGACTACTTAAATACCAAAATACCACGATAATTTTATGATGCGTCACATGAATAACCTAAATTTGAAGTTTGTTAATGTTACAATGGCTCCAATGTGATATGTGCTCTGAATGAGCGTATAAAGAGTGCACCAGTTGAGAGGTTATGACAATATCCATTTTATGAGTGCAATTTTTGGGTAGATGCTGGTTTCACTCGTAAAAATCTATTTTTTTACCAATTTAGTAATTTTATAATCGTTTTGTAATCATTAACATTCTATTTCAGTTATTTATTACTATGGTTGTTTTTGCCCCGGCACTTTGGGGATGGAAAAAATAGTGTTTTGGCAAACTTCAAAGTTGAGTATCTCAAAGTGGCTTTTCAAAAAAAGTTTTCACATATTCTGAAAAAGAAATGTTTTTTCTTCATAATAAAGCTGTTCCCAGATGTTTTTTGGAATTACAGCATATTTTAGAGGAAACTAAAAAAAGGTGGTTCTAGTTGGTTCTATATGCCCGAGTCTCACCTAAATTTATAAATTGATTTTAACACAGATTTATAAGCCTTTCACAGCTGAATTATTTCTTTTTTTCCATGGGGATATATAGAAATGATGTGAAAAAAAATTTGTTTATCATCAATCATCATCTTCATAAGTAATTAAACTTCTTCATAAGTAGAGTATTTAAGGCTCTATTCTACATACACGATTGCATACTGGTTTGCCTGCCAAATGATCATTTTCGTACCTCTTTGATTCTCAAATACGACTTATCTGTTTCACTTCAAATTTGAAATATACACCGATACTAAGAATAAAGTTTTCATTAGAAACTCACGAAGAACTTTAGTTTCAAAAATGTCACTTTTTTGGTGTTATCAATTTTGGTTCCCATATAGATAACATACAGTGCCTGCAAAGCTTAGTTATACTACAAAAAAGAACCGCGTATGTGAAATGTACCCTTAAATCAAATTTAAAAAAAAAATCTTTGGGTACTAACAATGACAATCAACAACTGGAGTGTTATGAAAAAATTCTGTTGTCATCAGCCGTTGTGCTAATCCACGCTAACAAAAACGTGTACTGAGGTTCCAATTTTAGCTCTAAAACTCATCATAATTGCTCATATGAAAAATAATGTTCATTTTTTTGCTGTTGTAAAAGTACGCACATAGGCAAATGTGTAATTCATTTTTTGAAAAACAACAAATGCGCGTTTCATTTCAATTTTTTTAAAAATTAAAATTTATAATTGGAATATAAAGCGCATAAGGAACACAATTAAAAAAAATCATCGTGTAGATTTTTAACGATTTTCGACCATATTTTGGGGAGGGGGTGAAGAAAAACCAAAAATTCTGTATATTTTCTTCTTTTTAATTTTTGAAAATTTTTTAGCTGAGTTTTTAACAAAACGATAGCTATTACAGCCTACCTGATTTGGGAAGGGAAGGTTCGGGGGAGGGTGGGGTCTTCGAATCTTTGCGTTTCAGAACATTTGTAATCATCTGGCAAATGCCCAACTTTTTGGTATATATATGCCCAACTTTTTAGTATATATATATAGATTTATATTTCCGAAAGGTGAGATCCAAAATATACATTTCGTGGAAAGGTGAGCTCCGTTTTGGAAAGGTGAGATCCGAAATTGGATCTCACCTTTCTTAGCGTGTATATCGAGTTTTTTGACATCAGGATACCATCAGGAATGCATTGCCCAATTTTTGCCCGGATCTCATCTTTCCACTTTTTCGGCCAACATATACGAAGTCAGTTCGACGTTTATTTTGCAGAGAGCGCTCTACCAGAGTATATCTAAGTGTTACGTTTCGAAACAGATGAGATCCGCGCATTCGGCAACAACGCGGATCTCATCTTTCCGTTCCTTATATTCGGTATTGAATCACGAATACGTTATACTTTAGGCAGCAAGACGTTTTGAAATAAAATCAAATTAAGTGTTTGTTATGAAATCAAAAACAGGTCTATTTTGCACTACCTTAAATTACTTAAAGATAACTCTTCCAGTTAGCAACGAGAAAATAATCGTGTGAAACAAGAGTCCGTTTACCAACTGTAAAATACTTTAAAATAAATTTTAAATCATTTTGTAAAAATTATTTATGTTGTTAAGACACTTTGACAAAATAAGCACTTTAAATATAAAAATAAAACAAGATTCGAGAAAAATTTTGAACTTCCAGCTGACTTCATGGAAAAAAAAATCAGAAAGTCTTTAAACTTGAAGGTAATCTTTGAAAAACTAAAAATAAATTGAGATTCGAAAAAAAAAACGCGAACTTTAAGCTGAATCTAAAGGAAAAAGAGAAGCAAAATTCAGGATATTTCAAATTTTGAGGTAATCTCTAAGAAAACTAAAAATAAAATGAGATTCGAGAAAAATGTCAAACCTTGAGGTTAATGCTAAAAATCATCATTTTTCGAAAAAAAAAAAAACAAGAAGAAATTGTAGAAAAATCAAGCTTATGAATAAAAAAATTAGATGCAAAAAAAAAACGAATCTTCTTGAATGGCTAAAATTCACATAAAATTGTTATTTTCAAGAAAAAAAGTTTTTCTTCAGTGTTGTTTTACGTATTTAATTTTAAAAACTTTTGACACAAAAACACTTTATTTTTAAATATCGATACTGTATTATTGCACTGAAAAGGTCTGTTTGCCGAAAACGCGTTATGTATCGATATTTAAAAATAAAGTTTTTTTGTGTCGAAAGCTTTAAAATTAAAAACTGTTATTATTTGCGAGAGCACGTGCTCACTTTGCCGGAAAAAATTAACAACCAGGGAGAAAAACAAGAAAAAAATTAAATATCAAGTTTTAAATACATAAAGCGAATACACATTTATACTGTCCCTTAAGGTAGCACCATATTTCAAGATGTCGAATTTTCATGCTCACTCCCCCTCAAGTTATTCATTTTGGACTCAAAATAAACCTTTAAAAATTTCATAACTTAAGAATAATATTAACACGTGTCGAGCGGAGCTTGAAGTTTTCCCATTTGTATTTATGCTTTTCTAAAGTCTCAAAAATTACTCACTATTAGCTGTTTTTCTTGACATAATTTACGCTATAAATCCTGAAATAAAAGCTGCAATTGTTCTAAAATGCCCATTTATTCCCTGAGGGGAGAGAGGTATTTCCTCAAAATTTGCAAAAATGTATAGAATTATAATTCTGGGAAAACTGCCATGCTATACAAATTTTAAAGAATTTACTTTACGAACAAAGTTTAACTTTTGTGTTTTATTTTTTAATTATTTTATTTTAAAAACTTTACTTTACTTTTTTCCATTAACTTGCCGTATTCTGCAACGAAGGCCAGAGGCGGTGTTTAGATTTTGGATAGGAGGTGACGAAAAAGAAAGGGGGGGAAATTGCAAAGAGCGCAAATAATTTCGTCGTTACTTTAGGAAAGTTGCTGGGCCCATTTAAGAATTAAAACTACAACTGGTTAAGAAATTTTATTTTGAATATAAATAAGAAATAAAATTAATTTGCCGCGTTGTTTTTTTTTTTAATTCGTATCCATTTCTTCGTTGTTCGTATCTGAAAGAAAGAAAGAAAGCCGAGTCTTAGCCCAAAGTAGTATAAACTACAATTAGGCTAAGACATGGCTCATAATTTAAAAGTAATATTCGCGCATAAGATAGCGCGATTTAAAGAACGCTTACGTTGTTTAAATGATTACGTATTGAGAAGACGACGAGATGGGAAAGAAAAAACCAAAGAAGAAAGAAGGATACGAGTTTATCAAAGAGACATGAGTTCGAGAAACGAGAAGAAGAAAAAACCGAATATCGAAAAATATCGTGTTAAAAGACTCACCGTAACTGCTATGGTATTTAATCCTTCGAGCAACTGCTCCTCTTCATTCTCATTTAGCTCGGACATTTTAAATAAAACTTTTTTCTTTGTACTTTCTTTGTTTTCTTGTAAAGGAGAAGTGATAAAAAAAAGGTAAAATAAAGGTAGTTTAAGGTGCGTTTATACAGCAACCAGCTGTTTTTTAAAGAACGCTATATCAAGAGTGGGACATAAACAAATCTAGAATAAGAATCCTATGATAGGATGAATTGTTTTTTATTTAAGAATTAATTCTGATTCCCAGAATTAAAGTCGGAAACAAGAAATTTCCGACAATTTACCAATACTCTTCAAATGAAGTTCCTTAATTACGAATAAATAAATTGAATAATTCAAATAATTATTTAAGCATTGTGGTCCGGACCAGTAACGATTAATTGCTTTCGTGTTGGCATGCACGAATTAATCGTTATAAAAATGTTGATTTCTGTTTCGTGTGTTCATTTGATGAATCTTACTGTAATTTGCGACGTTAATAAAGCTGGACTTTACGTTTTGAAAAACAGCTTTCATGTAAGAGGTCGAAAAGAATGCAGATCTTACGTAAGAAACTTCGAATGTGAACTGTATTTATCTATACGTATGAGTGTGTATTGCCATCAAAATTCGTAATTCAAAAGAGTTGAAAGAGTAAGGAACTTCGCGCTAATCTTCCGATTTCGTTCTAGAGCTCGTCAACGTATAAAGAAACAAACAAACAAAATAAATTAATACAGGTTACATATTTACGAAGTAATTATTCGCTATAGTTACTCAGTTCTCGTTTCTCAAATTTAAGATAAGTATGATTTAAAGTGTAAAGATGAAAAGAGAAGAAAAGAGTTTGATTTCAATTTTGAAATTTCAGAGGCGGAGCGCTTACGCTCTAAGCTACCAAATGACGAAAAAGAAAGGGGGGGAAAATTGCAAAGAGCGCAAATAATTTCGTCGTTACTTTAGGAAAGTTGCTGGGCCCATTTAAGAATTAAAACTACAACTGGTTAAGAAATTTTATTTTGAATATAAATAAGAAATAAAATTAATTTGCCGCGTTGTTTTTTTTTTTAATTCGTATCCATTTCTTCGTTGTTCGTATCTGAAAGAAAGAAAGAAAGCCGAGTCTTAGCCCAAAGTAGTATAAACTACAATTAGGCTAAGACATGGCTCATAATTTAAAAGTAATATTCGCGCATAAGATAGCGCGATTTAAAGAACGCTTACGTTGTTTAAATGATTACGTATTGAGAAGACGACGAGATGGGAAAGAAAAAACCAAAGAAGAAAGAAGGATACGAGTTTATCAAAGAGACATGAGTTCGAGAAACGAGAAGAAGAAAAAACCGAATATCGAAAAATATCGTGTTAAAAGACTCACCGTAACTGCTATGGTATTTAATCCTTCGAGCAACTGCTCCTCTTCATTCTCATTTAGCTCGGACATTTTAAATAAAACTTTTTTCTTTGTACTTTCTTTGTTTTCTTGTAAAGGAGAAGTGATAAAAAAAAGGTAAAATAAAGGTAGTTTAAGGTGCGTTTATACAGCAACCAGCTGTTTTTTAAAGAACGCTATATCAAGAGTGGGACATAAACAAATCTAGAATAAGAATCCTATGATAGGATGAATTGTTTTTTATTTAAGAATTAATTCTGATTCCCAGAATTAAAGTCGGAAACAAGAAATTTCCGACAGGAGGTTGGTAGCTTTAAGGAATTTAAACAGGTTTTCTATTGTTGTTGGGTTGTTTAGGTAGCTGTGTTCGGGAGTAAGATATTTGTTCCTTCCCTATCATGAAGTCGATCCGCTTTCACTCACTTCAACCGTCCTTGAACCTTATCCGTTTCCATGGCAATCGCCACCCTCATTGTATTCCACCCTAATACGAGTTCGCCAGCCTGACTTTCTCTCGAACATACAAACCAGTTGCTTTGTAACTTCACTCTGTAAATGTATTACGACGAATACAGTCCTTTTCGTTTAACACGCGTTTCACTCATTTAACTTCACCTTCTTTCATGGTCCCTCGCGTACCGGATAAATTTGTATATGTATGTAAATAGTTTAGTAAACATTTATCAGTTATTCGCGATTCTAAAAAACCATTTAATATTTTTATTCGAGTCATACGCGAAATAATCATGTTGTTTGCGTAAATAAAATGTTCGTGATGCTCGCGTTCATTTCGTTGGTCACCCGCTTTCGCCGTTAATCCTGTCGACATTTAGTCTCGGCAGTTATAGTCACCACTCCGTGTGACATTCCGTCGCTCTACGCGTTACTCCGTCGCTTTTGCGTTACTCCGTCGCTTTTTGCGTTACTCCGTCGCTTTGTGCGTCACCAATATCACCACACCGCGTGATATCAGCATCGCCTTGCCGCGAATCATTCTTGCCTAGTCGCAACAATCAACGGCCACATCGGTACGACCACAGGAACGAAGCACCACGAACAGACGAGACTGCTAATTGGAAAAATGGATGCACTTATCAAACAAAGAGGTACGATAAAAGCCAAGCTGACAAGAGCAGCCAAATTTACCGAGTCTGAACTCGATACTTTCTTAATTGATGCCAAATTAGACGCGTTGAAAGAGATTGAGAAAGACTTCGAGTCAGTTCAACTCAAAATCGAGGCCTTAGCAGAAGACCAAACTGCTCAAGAGGCTGAACGTGACCATTTCGAGTCAACCACCCTTAAACTTAAAGCCAGTTTATGCAAAATCAAGCATTCCTTGACCACCGCTACCATCAGTAGTGCCAGCAGCATGCCAACACATTCCTCCACATCTACTTCAGATATCGGAATACGCCTTCCAAAACTCAACCTACCGACCTTCTCAGGAAAATGGGAAGATTGGACTGCTTTCCACGAACTCTTCGAGGAACTCTCACCTCTGAAGCTGCAGCTACAATTCAATCCTTCCAACTTTCGGAAGCGAACTACGATGAAGCTTGGACTTCATTAACTGCCAGGTATGATAATTCTCGCCTAATTATTAATCATCATATGAAAGCTATTTTCGAACTTTCTCCCGTTTCGAATGACCAAGCTTTACGATCATTTGTGGATACATTCACAAAAAACCTTAGAGCGCTAAAGGCGCAAAAACTTCCTACAGATTACTGGGATGACGTTATGGTTTACCTATTAACATCAAAACTCTCCCATGGTCTGCGCCGTCAGTGGGAAATAACTCACGATGATGCAACTAAGAACCCTACACTGAAGGAGCTTCTCGCCTTCTTAGAAAATCGCGCCGCAGCCGCTGAATTAATTGGTAACAATTCGCATACTAATTCATCTCACTCCAAGGAGGCTGAAAAACGATCCCAGCCACCTCCAAAACGTGAAGTAAAATACGCTCATCTCGCCACTGAAAGCTGTCCCATATGTAAAGGTGCACATTTCGCATTTAAATGTCCAACTTATCATAAAGCTCCTGTGACAAAAAAGGAAAATCTCGTACGTCAGTATAAACTGTGTTCAAATTGTCTGAACGCTAACCATACCGCATCTGACTGCAAATCTACAGCGTGCCGCAAGTGCAATGGTAAGCATCATACCTCATTACACTTTGCTCAACCAAGTCAAAAATGCGATCAAAGCCAATCGCAGCCGTCAACTTCCCCACCAACCAATACAGTGCTTACGTCACTAGCTGGAACCAACACCTGCCTACCAACAGCATGCGTAACTGCCACCGACGGTATCCGTATGAAACTAGTGCGTATGATCATCGATAGTGCCTCTCAATGCACTATAATCACCGAGCACCTCGCCCGTTCACTCAGACTACCGCGACGCCGCATTCGAAATATGAGTTTAGAAGGGATCGGAGGTACTGCTACAATAGCACCTCAATACGTAGCTACTCTCAAAGTACAATCCCGCCACTCTCCAGAATACCACTTAGAAATCACCGCAAAAATCATGCCGCATATTACTGCGTATAAACCATCTGTGAGCCAATCCCTACTCCATCAGCTTACAAATCAAAAAATTGAATTGGCCGATGATTTCACCAACGATCGACCAATTGACATCCTATTAGGTGGAGATTATTGGTCACAAATTATGAAACCAGGACGAATGGAACTATCGCCTCAACTCCCACCTCTTCTATTTTCCAGTTTTGGATGGTTAGTTTCTGGTAACTTTACTTACACTGACCTTCAGCCAATCCAGCCAGTTTTCTGCCACCTCACAGTTGAAACACAACTTCGTCAGTTTTGGGAGCTAGAAGAAGTACCATCTTTTTCCCCTAAACTTACTTTAGAGGAGCAAGCTTGCGAGGCCCTCTTCGAAAAAACAACAACTCGCGATGCATCAGGCCGATACATCGTTAAATTACCCTTCAACGAGAAAATTACCAGTCTTGGTGATTCCCAACCTGCTGCCGAACGACAATTTTATCAAATTGAGCGCAGAATGGAAAATAATGAGCAGTATGGCAACAATTATCGTAAATTTCTTCACGAGTATGAAGAACTTGGTCACATGACAAAGGTCATTCCTTCCAAAGGAGCTCAGTACTACCTACCGCATCATGCAGTCACCCGTCCAGATGACGATTCAAAATTCCGTGTTGTTTTCAATGGTTCAAAAGAAACAACAACTGGTGTTTCGCTCAACGATACCCTAAATGTTGGTCCCACTGTCCAAAATGATTTGTTTACAATTTTGTGTAACTTTCGATCACACAAGGTTGCTGTAATTGCCGATGTCGAAAAAATGTACCGCCAAATTTTAGTACACGAAGATGATCGGCGATTCCAACAAATTCTATGGCGTGATAATTCCGCTCAATCACTGAGCACCTACCAGCTCAACACAGTCACCTACGGGCTCGCGTGCGCACCATATTTAGCAACCCGATGCCTCAAACAGCTAGCAATTGATGAAAAATGTCAATTTCCTACAGCTGCGAATGCCCTGCTCAATGATAGTTACGTCGACGATATACTCAGTGGAGCCGAGTCATCTGAAAAGGCACTCCAGCTTATAAATGAACTCAAGAACCTCGCCAACTCGGGGCAATTCAATTTGAGAAAATGGCACTCGAATGACCCTACTGTATTTCAGCAGTTCACCGATGTTGCAACAACGAAGAACTATTCCTTTGACTCACGTAATAAATTTTCAAAGGCTCTTGGTTTACTCTGGGAACCTATAACCGACACATTCGCATTTCATACCGAATTTCAAGACTTATCTACTCGTAATTGTAACTATACGAAACGCGAACTACTTTCTCAACTGTCAAAAATTTTTGACCCTTTAGGCCTTTTAGCACCAGTTGTCATCGTTGCAAAATGCCTACTGCAGCAGCTTTGGCTACAACCGATCACCTGGGACACCCCAGTCAACGATGAGGTACAAACGCAATATCACCAGTTTCGTAACGATTGCATCAATTTGTCAACATTACGAATTCCATGTTTCAATCACCTAGAACCACAGTTTCAATTTTCAATTCACGGATTCTGTGATGCATCTGAAATAGCATATGCCGCCTGTATCTATATTGCAGTCGCAGTCGAATCAGGTCAAACTCTCACTAGCCTGTTATGCGCTAAAACGAGAGTCGCTCCTTTGAAAACAATTTCATTACCTCGCTTAGAACTTTGCGGAGCCTCACTACTGGCTCGCACACTCGAAAAAATTACATCAATCTACAAATGCCCTGTAGAAAGCCAATTCGCTTATAGCGACTCTACTGTCGTTTTAGGCTGGCTCAGCAAACCATCTCATCATTGGAAAACCTTCGTAGCAAATCGAATCTCTGAAATCTCTGCTATATTACCATCCGCACAATGGCGTCATGTAATCTCAGCTCACAACTCAGCTGATATCGCTTCCAGAGGTACAACTGTTGAAACATTAGCTAATCACACACTATGGTGGAATCCTATATTACCACCACCAATCTCACCTTTTAATATTGAACAAAAATCGCTCCAACTCATTAAAAAGGAAGAGCGAAAATCAAGGATCACTACACTTCTGACCACTGATGAAAACTCAGTCATCTCAACGCTCATTGAGAAAAATTACCCATATCCTACCCTCATTCGAATTTTTGCTTATGTACAACGAGCCATCCATAAATTCAAAAACGATCGTGCAACCAATCACCGGAAAACACGAAGCTCAACTGAATCAAAATTAATTAGCGTAGACGAATTCATCGCTAGCCGTAATCAAATTATCAAGCACTTGCAAATTCTTACATTTCCTTCTACCGTAGCTAGGTTAAAGGGAAATCGACCACTGAAAACAAAGGACCAATTGAAGTCTTTAGCGCCATTTTTTGATAAAGAAGGAGTCTTACGCGTAGGAGGCCGAATCGCCAAGGCATGTCTACCAGAAAGAACCACGCACCCGATTCTCCTACCACAACGGTCGCAATTCACCACCACTCTTATCGAAAAATATCACGAGATAAACTGTCATGCTCAAACTAACGTGCTAATTGCAATTCTTCGCCAACAATACTGGATTGTAAATGCGCGCGAAGTCATTCGACGCGTACTGCATCGATGTCTCAGCTGCCGTCGTTTAAACGCATCAGCTGGTATTCAGCAACCAACAGGAGACTTACCCTTAGAACGTCTTCACCCATCTCGTCCATTTGCTATTGTTGGTCTCGATTTTGGCGGACCAATTTCAACACGATGCTCCCTCAGCGCCTCAAAAAAGAGTACGTTAAAATCATATATCGCACTCTTCATCTGCTTCACGACGAAGGCCGTTCACATTGAACTCGTTAGCAGCTTAACTACGGATGCCTTTCTAGCCGCACTTGATCGTTTCATAGGACGCCGTGGCTATCCTAGTCAAATCTTCTCCGATAATGGGACAAACTTTGTCGGAGCAGCAAATAAATTATCAGAAGTTGAAAAATTCCTCCGTTCCGGAAAATTCTCTGAGACCATTCACAACTACCTCCTTTCTCGGCAAATCACTTGGCAGTTTATTCCCCCTCGAGCACCAAACTTCGGAGGTCTCTGGGAAGCGGGAATAAAATCAATCAAAAAACAGCTCACTGCTACGTTAAAAACATCACTTCTGACTTATGAGGAAATTTCCACCATTTTAATTCGGATTGAAGCGTGTCTTAATTCACGACCCCTTATCGCAGTATCGTCAAGCCCAAACGATGTCGAAATCATTACCCCAGCTCATTTCTTCATGCTTTCTGCTCCAACTACTCCACCAACGCTGCTACCCCCTCCCGCAAAGGTCACCATCGGAAAACGCTGGAGAATGACGCAGGAATTAGTAAGAAACTTTTGGGACCGCTGGTCTAAAGAGTATCTCACTGAGTTACAACCGAGAGCAAAGACCTCATCAAAACAACCCATCAGCATCAACGACATTGTACTTGTAAAGGATGACAATGTGCTGCCAATGACGTGGCCTTTAGCCCGAATTACAGCCATTCACCCAGGCGCCGATGGCATCACACGCGTCGCAACTGTAAAAACTGCGACCAATGAATTTAAACGACCAACTACGAAATTGGTTAAAATTTCTACAGAAAAATTATACTAATGTATCATGTTAATTCAATTTAATCTTAGTTATAAGTTGTCAACTGTTAAGGAATCCAGTGTTGAGGAGATTCCTCAACAGGGGGGAGTATGTTCGGGAGTAAGATATTTGTTCCTTCCCTATCATGAAGTCGATCCGCTTTCACTCACTTCAACCGTCCTTGAACCTTATCCGTTTCCATGGCAATCGCCACCCTCATTGTATTCCACCCTAATACGAGTTCGCCAGCCTGACTTTCTCTCGAACATACAAACCAGTTGCTTTGTAACTTCACTCTGTAAATGTATTACGACGAATACAGTCCTTTTCGTTTAACACGCGTTTCACTCATTTAACTTCACCTTCTTTCAAGCTGATTTGTTATAATTTTTTGATAACTTCACATAGAATTCTTTTCAGAAAAATGAAAATTTTATTATATATTTCATTTTGATACACCTAGTTGACCAAAAAAAAAAAAATTGAGGTGTGAATTCCATTTCTATATAACTTCAATATCTGAATCAGAGAACCTCTTCCTACTGTCTTAGATTATTTGAAAATGAAAAAAAAGTGAGCAGCCATGCCGCATCACTGGAGCTCACTTTTTAATCGGGGCTTGATTATATTTGGAGGTAATATTGTCAAGTGAACTTCTCAAACTTATAGTCCATATTCATCACCCCTTATCCGTACTAAAAACACCGAGAAGTTTAATCTGAAATATGTAGAATTTTTTGTCCTCCAAAATTGGAAAAGCTCATACTTTTCAGTTGCTTAAAGCTTCTCAAGCTTGACTCAATTTTGGACATACGCTATTTGGGATCCATTTACAATCGATTTCAACTTAAATTCAAGGGGCTCATATTTTGACACCAATCAAATCTACACACAAGGATTGACCCTTCTAGGTTAATTTGATGAGGAAATATGCGAGATTCATGAAATATCACATTGTGATTTCCCCTCCAAAAGCCGTTTATTTTCGTTTTTTCGTTTACTCCCACAAAATGTTGAGGACAACCACCCTCCTCATTCCGCTTCAAAATCACATGTGAAATTAGCATACAGCATACTTCTCATCGTTATTAATCATTCAAATTCATATTTTTCAAATCCTCGTTTTTTGAGACTCCTTAAGCTCTATTCAAATTTTGATAATCCGCCATTCTGGATTGATTTTGACCCTAATTCAAAAGGTCATAGTGCCAAACTAACCCCACACACAATATTTGAACTTTTTGGTTGATTTGATGAGGAGATAATATGAGATATTAAAGAAATTTCATAACTCAAAACTTCCTCAAAAAGCTGTTTTTTGCCCTAGATCCCCTCAAAATATACTTAAGAGGCTGAAATTTGGATATGTTAAAGTCCGCAACTTACTTTTTCGTCTGAAAAAGAAACGAAAATTTTAAGGAATTTGCCCTCTCTCCAGCTCCTCTCAAAATTTGTGAACCATTATTTTGAGGTTATTAAAAAAAATGATATTTGAGAAACTCCATAAAATGGCTCTAACCGTATTTTTAGCAAAATTCATGTAAATCACTTTCTGTGCACTTCTCCACTTTCCTCCCTACGTCTTTCATCAAATCCATGTTTTATACATGTATAGTTTATTCAATTTTACAAAAGTAGGCTGCATCGAAATTCACTTCTCACAATGAACGCATAAAAATTTTTCACATGTTCATCAAAATGCAATAATCGCTCAAAAAATAGAAAAAAAAATAGATATTTAATACGTAAATACTTGCTAGCCTACTGTCCACATGAACATTTGTCTCAAATAAAGTATACTTTATTAGATTTGAATAAAATAAAAAAAATACACGAAATTAGCATACAATATTTATGGCAACGTTGCTGGATCTCGACTTATCGAAACGTTATCGTCAAAAATGGTTGTATATGTGTATAAGATCTCAGCTTTCCATACTTTACTTACGGATCTCACCTTGTTCAAAACTTCTCAAATAATTTATTTTAAGAATTTGTTACCCCTCTATGGTGGTTATGTATCAGATGCTATAAATAAGCAATTACCCTTCCTATATATTCCATAATTTGTAAATTTTGAGTCGGATCTCAGGTTGCCCAGTTTTTAATCGGATCTCACCTTGATAGATTTACGTATATATATATATATACGTAAATCTATCAAGGTGAGATCCGATTAAAAACTGGGCAACCTGAGATCCGACTCAAAATTTACAAATTATGGAATATATAGGAAGGGTAATTGCTTATTTATAGCATCTGATACATAACCACCATAGAGGGGTAACAAATTCTTAAAATAAATTATTTGAGAAGTTTTGAACAAGGTGAGATCCGTAAGTAAAGTATGGAAAGCTGAGATCTTATACACATATACAACCATTTTTGACGATAACGTTTCGATAAGTCGAGATCCAGCAACGTTGCCATAAATATTGTATGCTAATTTCGTGTATTTTTTTTATGTTTTATTCAAATCTAATAAAGTATACTTTATTTGAGACAAATGTTCATGTGGACAGTAGGCTAGCAAGTATTTACGTATTAAATATCTATTTTTTTTTCTATTTTTTGAGCGATTATTGCATTTTGATGAACATGTGAAAAATTTTTATGCGTTCATTGTGAGAAGTGAATTTCGATGCAGCCTACTTTTGTAAAATTGAATAAACTATACATGTATAAAACATGGATTTGATGAAAGACGTAGGGAGGAAAGTGGAGAAGTGCACAGAAAGTGATTTACATGAATTTTGCTAAAAATACGGTTAGAGCCATTTTATGGAGTTTCTCAAATATCATTTTTTTTAATAACCTCAAAATAATGGTTCACAAATTTTGAGAGGAGCTGGAGAGAGGGCAAATTCCTTAAAATTTTCGTTTCTTTTTCAGACGAAAAAGTAAGTTGCGGACTTTAACATATCCAAATTTCAGCCTCTTAAGTATATTTTGAGGGGATCTAGGGCAAAAAACAGCTTTTTGAGGAAGTTTTGAGTTATGAAATTTCTTTAATATCTCATATTATCTCCTCATCAAATCAACCAAAAAGTTCAAATATTGTGTGTGGGGTTAGTTTGGCACTATGACCTTTTGAATTAGGGTCAAAATCAATCCAGAATGGCGGATTATCAAAATTTGAATAGAGCTTAAGGAGTCTCAAAAAACGAGGATTTGAAAAATATGAATTTGAATGATTAATAACGATGAGAAGTATGCTGTATGCTAATTTCACATGTGATTTTGAAGCGGAATGAGGAGGGTGGTTGTCCTCAACATTTTGTGGGAGTAAACGAAAAAACGAAAATAAACGGCTTTTGGAGGGGAAATCACAATGTGATATTTCATGAATCTCGCATATTTCCTCATCAAATTAACCTAGAAGGGTCAATCCTTGTGTGTAGATTTGATTGGTGTCAAAATATGAGCCCCTTGAATTTAAGTTGAAATCGATTGTAAATGGATCCCAAATAGCGTATGTCCAAAATTGAGTCAAGCTTGAGAAGCTTTAAGCAACTGAAAAGTATGAACTTTTCCAATTTTGGAGGACAAAAAATTCTACATATTTCAGATTAAACTTCTCGGTGTTTTTAGTACGGATAAGGGGTGATGAATATGGGCTATAAGTTTGAGAAGTTCACTTGACAATATTACCTCCAAATATAATCAAGCCCCGATTAAAAAGTGAGCTCCAGTGATGCGGCATGGCTGCTCACTTTTTTTTCATTTTCAAATAATCTAAGACAGTAGGAAGAGGTTCTCTGATTCAGATATTGAAGTTATATAGAAATGGAATTCACACCTCAATTTTTTTTTTTGGTCAAGTAGGTGTATCAAAATGAAATATATAATAAAATTTTGATTTTTCTGAAAAGAATTCTATATGAAGTTATCGAAAAAAATATAACAAATCAGCTACCTAAGCAACCCAACAACAATAGAAAACCTGTTTAAATTCCTTAAAGCTACCAACCTCCTATCCAAAATCTAAACACCGCCTCTGGCCTTTGTTGCAGAATACGGCAAGTTAATGGAAAAAAGTAAAGTAAAGTTTTTAAAATAAAATAATTAAAAAATAAAACACAAAAGTTAAACTTTGTTCGTAAAGTAAATTCTTTAAAATTTGTATAGCATGGCAGTTTTCCCAGAATTATAATTCTATACATTTTTGCAAATTTTGAGGAAATACCTCTCTCCCCTCAGGGAAAAAATGGGCATTTTAGAACAATTGCAGCTTTTATTTCAGGATTTATAGCGTAAATTATGTCAAGAAAAACAGCTAGGAGTGAGCATGAAAATTCGACATCTTGAAATATGGTGCTACCTTAAGGGACAGTATAAATGTGTATTCGCTTTATGTATTTAAAAGTTGATATTTAATTTTTTTCTTGTTTTTCTCCTTGGTTGTTAATTTTTTCCGGCAAAGTGAGCACCTGCTCTCGCAAATAATAACGGTTTTTAATTTTAAAGCTTTCGACACAAAAAAACTTTATTTTTAAATATCGATACATAACGCGTTTTCGGCAAGCAGACCTTTTCAGTGCAATAATACAGTATCGATATTTAAAAATAAAGTGTTTTTGTGTCAAAAGTTTTTAAAATTAAATACGTAAAACAACGCTGAAGAAAAACTTTTTTTCTTGAAAATAACAATTTTATGTGAATTTTAGCCATTCAAGAAGATTCGTTTTTTTTTTGCATCTAATTTTTTTATTCATAAGCTTGATTTTTCTACAATTTCTTCTTGTTTTTTTTTTTTTCGAAAAATGATGATTTTTAGCATTAACCTCAAGGTTTGACATTTTTCTCGAATCTCATTTTATTTTTAGTTTTCTTAGAGATTACCTCAAAATTTGAAATATCCTGAATTTTGCTTCTCTTTTTCCTTTAGATTCAGCTTAAAGTTCGCGTTTTTTTTTTCGAATCTCAATTTATTTTTAGTTTTTCAAAGATTACCTTCAAGTTTAAAGACTTTCTGATTTTTTTTTCCATGAAGTCAGCTGGAAGTTCAAAATTTTTCTCGAATCTTGTTTTATTTTTATATTTAAAGTGCTTATTTTGTCAAAGTGTCTTAACAACATAAATAATTTTTACAAAATGATTTAAAATTTATTTTAAAGTATTTTACAGTTGGTAAACGGACTCTTGTTTCACACGATTATTTTCTCGTTGCTAACTGGAAGAGTTATCTTTAAGTAATTTAAGGTAGTGCAAAATAGACCTGTTTTTGATTTCATAACAAACACTTAATTTGATTTTATTTCAAAACGTCTTGCTGCCTAAAGTATAACGTATTCGTGATTCAATACCGAATATAAGGAACGGAAAGATGAGATCCGCGTTGTTGCCGAATGCGCGGATCTCATCTGTTTCGAAACGTAACACTTAGATATACTCTGGTAGAGCGCTCTCTGCAAAACAAACGTTGAACTGACTTCGTATATGTTGGCCGAAAAAGTGGAAAGATGAGATCCGGGCAAAAATTGGGCAATGCATTCCTGATGGTATCCTGATGTCAAAAAACTCGATATACACGCTAAGAAAGGTGAGATCCGATTTCGGATCTCACCTTTCCAAAACGGAGCTCACCTTTCCACGAAATGTATATTTTGGATCTCACCCTTCGGAAATATAAATCTATATATATATACCAAAAAGTTGGGCATTTGCCAGATGATTACAAATGTTCTGAAACGCAAAGATTCGAAGACCCCACCCTCCCCCGAACCTTCCCTTCCCAAATCAGGTAGGCTGTAATAGCTATCGTTTTGTTAAAAACTCAGCTAAAAAGTTTTTTTAGCAACCTTGTTTGTTGTTACTTCGTTGATCATTTGTTTACTATCGTTTTAGCAAAATCAGAAAATCTCGAGCTTTATGTTTGTAGTTCAGAGAATGCCTCAAGTTCCGAGATCGGCCAGATGGCAGCATTTTATTGAATCAACTCATATGCGCAAATGCTCGAGCTGACATGAACGTCCTTGTTTTAAACATATTCTGTGTCTCACTGATCTTATGGTAAATATCACACTCAATCAGAAAATACTTTCTTATGAAATTTAATTTAATTTTCTAGACTTTGAATATAAAAATTATTTGGTATTGAAATATTAAACTGATTACTCACTAAATTTTTCTAATGTATTCTTCAGTTTGAAAAAGAAAGTTTTTTAAATAGAGCTGCAAACTGTGGGGCTACTAAAATCAGAGACACTGTGTATTAATAAGTTGAAAAAGTTTCATGAAATCTGAATCGAAACTATTCAAAATCTTAATGCGCTTAATTAGTCAACATTAAATTGAGACACAAATGAACATGAGGTCGTACGAAAGAATTTCCCGGTATCCAGGTTAGCCAGTCTGTGCGTGATAGTAGTTGTATGTATTTCAGCCAGAGATAAACCAAGAATGCGAGAATACCTTTTATTTAATAAAAAGATACGTAGAGCGTACCTAGCACAATCATTCAAAAATGGGAGCCTCCTAACTCTTCCCTTCCCGTTTGCGAATAAGTTCTACCCATATTCTACTCAGTTTGCGCAATGCTAGAAAAGCTCCTTGACTAAAACTAATGAATAATTGTAGGTAGGTGGGCAAGTAAAAAAAAAAAATGCGTTACCCATGCAAAAACCCACGTATTTGTCATGATTGCTTGTTCACGTCACATTGCATACAAACGCAATCACATCAGTTCGTGCAAACAACGCCCTTTTTTGATAATTAACCATTTTTTATGTTTACGAACTTCATTTCTAATATGTATCGAGCGGTCCATGTCGTATACCTATACTTAGTTAAATCTAGGGATCAATGACCTGCTCATTCCTACCAATGAAGGTTTACTGATCCTTCAAAATCACCCGTGACAAAGGGAGTCAATATATTTAATTTATCATAAGTAATCAATTTTCATATTACGATGGGCTATTTAATATGAACCTTTAATGTATGATAACAGCGCAAATGACTAATTTGGTTAATACCACTCCAAGGAATGATATGTAGCCTCTTAAATACTGGCTCAAATTAAGTCAGTTCAGTAATAATATAATTATATAAATATCCTTCGCATTAAAATGAGTATCTCTGCCTAATTAAACATAATTAGGTAATTAAGTAATAATAAGCATCGAAATACTTGTCCTTTTGCGATATAATTTTGCATGTTTATATCTACATACCTAAGTACAAACTTCTTGTACATAAATAGTTCTAGAATTATCTAAAGATGTAGATACTACTCAGGTGAGTTCATTGGCATTTCAAATATATTTCTTTATAATAATATAATTACACCAAATACTAGTATTTGAATACAAACAAAATTACAAATAAACAAATAAGAAAGGAAGAAATAGCATTGAAACGAAAGGAATACGTGATCATTTTTTTTTTTTGGAAAGTAATATCCTCTCAAAAAAGAAGCTTGGCTGAACATGGTAGTGAACTTAATAGGTACTTAATTAAAAAGTATGGTCGCTTGAGAATAAAGAAAGAAAGTTCGAAGCTGATGGTAGTTCAAGTATATTATGGTAGGTGTGATTGACCACTAGAAGCCTTGCGAAAAAAATAAATTAAAATTCCAAACTCACTGTTTGTTCGAACGTCTTGCGTCATGTAAACTAAGCATAAAATCAAATTCTTGCTACATTTTTTTTATGATTTCAAACGAATGAGTGTGTATCAATGTCAACGCATTATTTAATCACGGACGTCACTGAACAAAAACCATTAAATTGATAGAGTATAGGTAATTGAAGATACTATAGTGCTTCACAATATTTTCAAATAAGAGTTCAAAATTTCTTTGGAATAAGTATGGGAATCTCGAAAAATTATGCGATAGACACAGAGAAGTACATTGCCCGCACTATATGGGTACTAAATGCGTGTATTCGAGCGTATCATTTGGTGATGTGGTCGTCAATCTCAATCTTCATAATCAACACACAGTTTCACTGTGGGATACGGTCTAGGTCTACCATCTGACACCTGAGCGCATTGCATTTCTAAGCGCTGAAGTAGCTATGATAAATAACTCATTGGACGCACACCAGATATCACCATATGGTTGCTTGATTCTAGGCATATTATTTAATTTTTGTAGATGTTGAATCATCACATCATGCATATTCATAATTATTTGCTCATTTCGAGTCAACTTTTTTTCATTCTCCTCTTTTTTTGCTTCACCACTAATCAACAAAATATTCAATGACCAATTTACAACATAACACTAAATAGGTATATTGTAAGTTGGTACCTACATTGCAAGTTATGTATGTCTTACTTATACGGAATTTTTTATAACTATTTACAAATTAGGCGATCTTTTTAGAGATATTGGTGCAAATGTAAGGAACAAAATCGATAAGATTTGAATCACCTTATCTAATCTAATAGATTAATACCATGCGTCAGAGCTTATTTTAGTGTGCAGTTGGATACATTTTGTGTAGTTGATAAGAAATGTGTGTAGTTCAAATTCCTACCCTCTAAACATAAAGAAATGTAAAAGATCAAAATTCTCTACAGTTTTAAAAATTTTACTAATGAAATTTTATAAATAATAATTTATACTGCGTGACTACTTGATTCAAGCATCCAATGCCCAAAAATATTTCCCTCATAGAAATAAATTATATACCGTGCGCGCAAATGATTACTTACACACCAGCGCAAAAATATATTAATTTAAAACTAGTTTTTCAAAATTTAGGAAATAATATCACAAGTTTTGAAACGGTCTTTTATCCCTGTTTCTAATTTAATTATGTTACAAAATTAATTATGTTACAAAATTAATTAAAAATATAAATAAAGCCAAAATTTCCTGTTATAACATTCATTTCAAAATTGCATGAATGAGTTTTTGATAATTTTTGCGCTGGTGTGTAAGTAATTACTTGCGCGCACGGTATTTATAAACGATATTAACAAGAATGAATGGCATAAATATAATTTATTTAATGTTTAACAGTGTCTATCGCAAAATACAAAATTTCGTTGTTAAAAAAATTACGCCTATGTATTGAATTTATTGACGTTTTAACTAATCTTATCACTTGAGCGCTCAAATCAAGTAGTCACCTGGTATTATTAAATGTACTTAGAGTCGAAGGAAATAGTAGGTAACAAAATTGAGGTGCATTTCCCCGGGACCCCACTCGGGAATTTGGAAATGAAGTTTAGTGCATTCGTTTGTTCTATGTTTGTACCTACACCTAATAAAAAAATCTTATAATTATGTTAATACTTGACACCCCATTAAAGTTTCCCACAACCTCTTCCAAAACCCAAAGAAGATGAATTCAATCATCTTGATAATATTTTACGTCGACAGTTGTCTATTAAATTTTAAGTAGTTTGGCCCTTGGTCGCTTAGTCTGTTGGCTTACTAAGAAGAGAGGATTTTCCTAGATTATATGAAAAATAAATTGCAAAACAAAAACAGCAGTTAGCAAACCAGCGATCTTAAAGTATCAAAATTTCAAAATCAGAAATTAACCAAGAAAACAAATTTAAAAAACTTGAATAATGACCTGATAAACAAAATTTTTAATGAGATATGGTATGGGTCTATTGATTAAATCTCACATCCGTTCTACAATGAACTAAGAGCGGTCATGAGATTTAATGATAATTAGCTGTGAGGAGGAGATGCTTTCCTGAGTTGAGAAATAAAACACCAAGCCATCCTAAGAACTGGTGAATACAAAAAAATTTTTCTTTAAAGAACTTATGTGTACCTAAGCTTAGTGTTATACTATGCGTCCAAGTAGGTGCATTTCCCCGGCACCCCCACTCCGGAATTTGGAAATTAAACTTAGTGCATTCGTTTGTGCTACGTTTGTGCTGGTTTGTGCCGCAAACCCCGTCGTTTGTGCTACTCTCCTTCCCCAGGTATACCTAAAACGATTTGGGGGTGCTGGGGAAACGTCCGCACCCCCACCTCCGCCGATGCGGTTGAAACAGGTCGCAATCGTTTGTGCTGCGTTTGTGCTGGTTTGTGCCGCAAACCCCGTCGTTTGTGCTACTCTCCTTCTCGAGGTATGCCCAAAACAATTTGGGGGTGCTGGGGAAACGTCCGCACACCCACCTCCGCTAACGGGATTGAAACAGGTCGCAATCGTTTGTGCTGGTTTGTGCCTCAAACCCCGTCGTTTGTGCTACTCTCCTTCCTGAGATATTCAAAAAACAATTTGGGGGTGCTGGAGAAATGAAAATTGAAAATGTGTATAAAAGGGTTGAAAATAATTCGATTGATTTGAATTTGATGGCAATCGTTTGTGCTACCTTTGTGCTATCAGATGCATTAATTTTTGTCTCCCCCCTCCTTTTCCCCTTTTCCATTATTTCGGGTTAAGCATATAGGGAAATAACTCAAATACATATCTTAGGAAATGTTTTATACTGTGGTTTTTCGTCTCGGTAGTCTCCGGATCGATAAATAACCATAACCACACAGGGCTAAAAGGGTGCAATTTAAATCGTCAATCTGCAACTAATCAACCCCTAGGTAGGGCAATCAATATGGCCTCCAATCGATCTGCCGATGGGCTAGAGAGAAGTAAAAACTCAAATTGCACCCTTCCAGCCATATGTGGTTATGGTTATGTATCGATTTGGAGGTTACAGAGGTGAAAAATCACTTTTTTTTAATATGACCCTGCTTTGAGGGCTTCTATCTCCCCCCAAATGGTTCATGGCTTCTGAAATTTTGTATGGGGACTTTCAGCTCAAAGTAAACTTTCTCCCGAAATTTGATCAAAATTGAAGAACATTTTTTTTTCACTCCACTCTAGTGTACATCTCTAATGCAATAATAACTTTATTACTTTTATACTTTCACACGTTTACTATTACATTTATAGTCTATTTTAGTTATATATTATGTCTTTTATATATTTTTTTTTACTTTCAAACCCCTTACAAGGCGTTGTCATGGGGGGGGGGGGGTATTGGGTTGTAACTGTGACAACACCTTGTTAGGTTTATAGATTATGTTTTTTTTCGAATAGTTTTACCGTTTTCTTTTCAAGGTTGTTCTCGGAATGTGCGGCTGTATTTTCATGGGCAGCCTGCTGTGTTTGTCTTTGAGTTTTTGATTTTGTAATTTTGATTTAGTTCATTGAGAATAAATCGGTTTTATATTGGCGTCTGCAAAGTTTTGTTATATTTTGCCCCAATATAGGCATCTACCGGGTGACTACTTGATTCGAGCACCCAAGCGAAAAAATTAGCTAAAAGGTGAAAAAATTCAAAACATATATGCATTTTTGACAACGAAAGTATAAATTAAAATTTTGCATTTCATTGATAAACGCTTTTAAGCATTAAATAAATATTATTTATGCCATTTCTTCTTGCTAACATCATTCAAATATATAATTTATTTCTATCAGGGAAAGATTTTTGCGCTTGGGGTGCTCGAATCAAGTAGTCACCCGGTATGATAGCTTCATCCCTTTTATCAAAAGTAATGCCATAGTTTCGAGTACCATTGAGATAACGAAAGATTTTTTAATCATTACAAAATGAATATCAAGAGGGTTATTTTGGAATCTGGCAAGAAAATGTACAGCAAAGGTAATATCAGGGCGCGTGTCATTCGCAAGAAACATCAGCGACGTGATTTATTATAGCATCATATAAAAATTCACGCGAATTTACTTTTTTTAAATATGAATTCTGGATTATTATTACATTCATTATAATTATAATTTCACTAATAGTCTCAAATTTATGACTGAAAATAATTCAATATAATGAGCGAAATAATAATCAAAAATTCATTGAAAAAACGTTAAAAATTTCCCACAAAAACCTGCCGTGATAAAAAAAAAAAAAACAAAAGAACAAAAAAAAAACGCGTATAATTTCTCACGGTAATAAATTAGGCGACATTATATGCGCAGTCGCTGTTGAAATGAAACGCGACGCGCATAAGCGATTTTATGAGCGAACAAATAGGCGACTTTATGGGCAAAAAAAAAGACACGTTCGTTCTGGAAAGTCGCCGCAGAAATCGTTTGAAGATCTTCAAAAAAAAATATCCACACCTCTCACCTGTTCGTTGTCTCTAGCATACTCTTTACTTATTATGTAAAGATATCATGAAGACTGAAAAGATTTTAATTTTTTTTCGAGCAACCAACGAGTTAATCAATCATATAAGAGAATCTCAAGTACTTAATGCCTCATTTGATGAAGTAAAAATAAGAGCCCTGACCTTATATGGTGAAACACGTTGGGGTACAAGTGAAATGTCTTTAGATAGTTTGATGGTAAATAAATTCCTATTGCAACAGGTAGCGATAAGCCCAAAGGCAAATGATATAGACTTTTTAACTCATTGTAAGGATGGCTATTACATATGTCCCAATAATTATTATATTATATTTATTTTATATATTTTCAGGTGAATCATCTTCAAGTTTGAGTTCATCTACTGTGATTCAAGATTTGGCAGATTACCTTTCAAGAAGTGGAATGTGGAGCCATTCATTTTTATGGGAAAATATTAAGACAGTTTCACCCCTATCTTGGTGGAAAGGGCTATGTCGAGGTAGTTCCTTAGCGACAATCGCTTCCTTAATTTTAACGTCATCAGTGACTAGCGCTGCCACAAAACGCAGCTTCAGTTCATTTTCTCACATTCATTCAAAAAAACGAAATCAATTGAAAACTTCAAAAGCATCAGAAGTAATAAGTAATTTGAACGAAATAACTGAAATAAGCTAATTATTAACACTAATATAAAACTAAAAAGGGATGCTTAAATATGTTACTTATGTTTTGTACTTATTTGTGCGTGGATAATTTACTAAACAACTTTCTGATAGGGACCGGATTCAATTTATTTCCTAAAAAAAATTCATTGATTGCTTATTTATATTAAATAATGTAAACTCGCGATTGTAGCAGCCAGCAGGGGGTGAAACGTGGGTATTTACAATCAGAAATAATCCAACGTTTCTATAAAGAAATTTGGTATTTTTTTTTTATTAAAATCTAGTCCTTACTCCTTAGTTTCCTTCTTTCTATTGACTAACTAACTAACCTGCATGTATCTGGTTTATTCATCTTCTCTTATGTATCCCAAAGGTTACTTTTATATCACACAACTGGAAATTGATGTTGAAGGATCAAGATACTGGAAAGAATCATTCAAAAACCACAGCAAGACCAAGTAAAAGTAATAGACATGAACATGGATTTAGTATTTCAATGTAAAAAGAGGCTAAAGAGTGAATATATGAAAGAGATATGAACCACAGATTAATAGATTACTGGAAAATTTTACACAATAGCCTCATCTTCAATTACTAAATAATTTGTTATTAGCCCTGAAACTTAATACCAACACCCCAACAGTTGGTTAATTAAAAGTTTATTAGATTTTTATATGTATTTTTTTTTTTTTTTTTTTTTGAATCATTTTGTAGCTCCATTGCAAGAAATTATACAATGCCAACCTGAAAATGATGCTGTAGACCCAGACGAACCAGATCCAATTTCAGGAATTTTAGAGCAGCCTACTCTTATCCAGATAGATGGGGAAAATAATTATTATGGTATCAGCGACAACAATGATATGAAATCTGAATGTAGTTGGAGCGGAAGTGAAACCAGTAACATGAGCAGTGAAATAGATGCTAACTCAAACGTGTCCAATGTGGAAAATGATGAAGACTTGGAAATTTATTCCTTTAGCTATAATATGGATGATGTTGGATAGGCTGGTTAACTTGAACGGAAAATAAAACACGTCTATCTGTTATCAATGTATATTTCTAGACTGAACTTAAAAAGATTAAGATGTAACATGTATATCATATACCAGTGTGACCACCACACCAACACTCACTCCTACATGTTTTCATCTTAATTAATAACATCTATAGAATAATTACAAATAAAGTTCGTAGAAGTGAGTTCTGGAGTTCCGATGATCATCGTCGACGTTTTACGCTGTAAATCGAAATCAGAGATTAGTATTAACGAGACAAAAATTGAAAAGGACTTTCTATATTAATCTAAGTTAAAAATTCTATTTCTCAAGAAAGCATAAGGTTTTTCCGCTGTCGGAGTCTTACGTTCTCCGATCAAAGATACGAGGCTTAGACTGGTTTGAGACGGTTAGCGTCGCGAGTATTTCGCAAGCACCGTTTTTGTAATAGCGTCGCGTACCGCGCAAGCGCCGAATTTATTATTGAGCGTAGCGCAAACGCGCAAGCGCAGTAATTATTGTTAAGCGTCGCGCAAACGCGCAATCGCCAAGTTTAATTTTAGCATCGCGCAACGCGCAATCGCCGTCCTATCTATAGCGTCGCGAGAACTCGCAATCGCCGCCCTATCGAGTCGCAGTATTTAACTGTTGAAAATAAGAAACCACCGTTTTACGTTAAGAACTTTAATCGATGGAGTAAAAACAGAAGTGATCGTTTGGCTGCTCTCTACGCCAGTATTTATAATAACAAAAAATTTATCATAATGGAATGCAGCGTTTTTAATATTTTTCCATTTTTCTATATCAAATGAAGCCGGTATAATGTAAGATTCTCTTTGTGATTTCATTTTTTGTTTCTATCTTTTTGCATCTCTGCTCGAATATCCTAAATTTGCTTTTCTCTTTGCCATTGTTTTCCCTTTGAACATGAGAAATATATCAACTTTTTTATTTATTTATGAAAATTCTAAGCTTTTACAATTTTTGCATACTCGTTGTAGTTATCAGCACGTTAAAATTATAAACTTTGTTTTTAATGAAAAATGATGTCAGTTATTCAAAAAAACAAAAAAAAAATGTAACCATAATGGTAAATTCTATCATTCTTTTAACCAAAAAATTTGCGATCAGGTTCAAAACATAACTTTTTGCTTTATCGTTTAGATTTGAATATGGATGAAGGAATAAGCAATGCGCGCCTTCAAATTTATAATTACGTCTCTTGAAAACTGCTAAATATGTACCTATTTTTATGATTCCATATCTTATTCATCTACGATACTGCAAATTCTCAAGTAAATATACAATTTCCCACAGCTTAGAAAACACAGTCTTTGAATCATTTCAGAATTTGAACCAAATGAACTCTCTTTCTCATCATGCAGAAATATCACATATATATAATACACTTTGTGTTTGCAAGAGCTCAGTACCACCTTCATTTCAGAAGTTCTCCAGAGAGCGGATAAATATGGTCTAGAAATGGGGAAAATATGTCCATATATCGCACCCCTACGACAATAACACCACATCTCAAAAAAAAATCTTTGACTACAAAAACACTACATCTCAAAAAATTACCAAAAATAATTTGCGTTGCGAAAATGTGCCTTTACCATTGGAAATAACGTGAAAAATTAGTAAGGATCAATACTAAAGGCTATATCCAAATGATTAGGGCTGGAATTTTTTTTTTCGTACGTTTGCAATAATGAAGGTAATAATACGTGTTTCTTTGCAGAAGTTGAAGTCTGAAAGTCCGAACGGAGGAAAAAATAATAAATAAATTAAACCCAACCAAACCCAACTTTGAGGTAAGGAACGTAAGTCTGTAAGTTCCAAGTATGAAAGTTCGAACAGTGGAAAGAATAATAAATAAATAAAACCCAACCAAACCCAACTTTGAGGTAAGGAACGTAGGTCTGAAAGTTCATAAAAATAAAATAATATCAAAAAAAAAAAAAACGTAAGCAGCCATGTCGCATTACTGGAGCTGAGTTTTTAACTGGGGCTTGTTTTGATTTAGTAATAACCTGCTTAACCCTTCATCACTACAGGCCACACCCAATATTAAGTCTGAAAACCCCTACCCTATCCTTTCCAAAAACACTTAAGAAGTTCAATAAGGCACAAATGTAGTATTTCTTGCCATGAAATAATCATGCGAACACATATTTCTCAAATTATAACTGTTTGAGGGTTCTCAAATTATCTTCAAATTTTGTAAATCCGCCATTTTGGATCGATTTTGACTCAAATTTAAGTGGTTATATTCTGGTCACAAACTAATCCTACACACAAAGTTTGACCATTCTAGGCCGATTTGGTGATGAGATATGGAAGATTCATGAAATTTCCTGCAGCAATTTCCCCTCCAAAAGCCGTTTTTTGCTCTAACTCCCCTCCAAAATCACTGAGGAAGCTAAAATCAAAATACGTTTGTCACTTGGGCTCATTTTATCATATGACACAGCAATAAAAAATTTTCGACCCCTCCTGTACCCCCACTATTTTAGGTTGATAACCCCGCCTTCCCCCTCCAACATCATGTATGGAAGTGAATTCGGGATATAGTATACAACTTATCCCCAATAACCATATGAATTCATATTAATTACATTTTTACCAACTTGAGGCTCCTCAAGCTCTACTCAAAATTTTGATAATCCGCCATTTTGAATCCATTTTGATCCAAATTCAAGAGGTCATATTGTGGTCACCAACTAACCTCACACACAAAATTTGACCTCTTTAACTTGATTTGGTGGGGAGATATGGAAGATTCAAGAAATTTCATGACTCAAAACTTCCTCAAAAAGCCGTTTTTTGATCTAACTCCTCTCAATATGCACTCAAGAAGCTGAAATTTGGATATGTTAGTATCCGTGACTCACTCTTTCATATGAAATCAAAAACGAAAAATTTGAGCTATTTGCCCCTTCTCCAGCCCCCTCAAAATTTGAGTGATCCGCCATTTTGAAATTTATCGAAAAAACAAAAAAATATTTTTGCGTATTTGCAAGAAGAGTTCCTCACCGAATTTTGAGCGAATTTTATCCACACCCGCCTGCGCAAGTGAGTGACACAAAAAACGCAATTTTCTCAAAAACAGGTTTTTGCTAACTCGCCTCAAAATGCACTTAGGAAGCTGAAATTTAAATATGTTGGTGTCCGTGACTCACTCTTTCATATGAGATCAAAAATGAAAAATTTGAGCTATTTGCCTCTTCTCCAGCCCCCCTCAAAATTTGAGTGATCCGCCATTTTCAAATTTTTCGAAAAAACAAAGAAAGTGTTTCTGCGCATTTTCAAGAAGAGTTCCTCACCAAATTTTGAGCGAATTTTATGAATACTCGCCAGCGCTACGCGTGATGGAAAAAAAAAATATATATATATCTATATACCAAAAAGTTGGACATTTGCCAGATGATTACAAATGGTCTGAAACGCAAAGATTTGAAGACCCCACCCTCCCCCGACCTTCCCTTCCCAAATCAGGTAGGCTGTAATAGCTATCGTTTTGTTAAAAACTCAGCTAAAAAAATTCAACCAAAAAAAATTGGGGAAAAAAATTGACCCAAAAATCATTATAAAAATTCCGACCGCTCAGAGATTCGAACCCAATACCTCCCGCATATCAAACCAGTACCATACCTCTACACCAAAGTAATATAAAAGAACAAGTATAGTCACTCATTAGAAAAATGTAAGGAGAAATATGGCCACTGTCGATTAGGAACCAACGCTGCGGCATCGCAGCGCTTCAGGAAATAGTACCTGGGTTTGAGAAAATAATTTGCACGAGTTTATATGGGGAAAACCCAACTTTGCGCCGCTTTTAATAAAATATCTCGAAATTTGTCGCGACACCCTATAGTTTTGAAATTGCTATATTATGTAAAATTTCACGCTCTTTCCAATAGTGAAAAGAAAAACAAAATCCATCCATAACTTTTTGAGATATGAGCTATCAAAGTTAAAAAGTCGCGAGTTTTTACAGATATATAAACCTCATCCTGTAAAATTTCGACGAAAATATCTCGAAATTTGTCGCGGCACCCTATATTTTTGGAATCGCTATTTTATGTAAAATTACTCGCTCTTTCCGATGGTGAAAAGAAAAAAAAAATCCATCCATAACTTTTCGAGATATGAACGATCAAAGTTGAACGTTTGCGCGCGTTTTCGAAATACGTAAATTTTAAATAACATGGGAAGCGCCAATTTTTATAACTTCAAGTACTCGTTACTCAAAATTTTCAGCATCTTATAGAAAATTTCACGCTCTTTTCAATGGTGTATAATAAAACAATCTTTTTGACCAGTATTTCTACTAGATATAGAGGTTTAAATGTTGAAAAGCGTATTTCACCTATATAAAAACATATGTTTTTCAAGATTAAAACCCCCATATATGGTAGAAATATTGATTAATGCTTTTATAGGCCGAAATCTGCGCTAACAAGTATGGCTCATTCTGCTAAGAATCACTTGAAATGTATGCAGGCCTGATTTTTTTTCTCAAAAAATTCAAAATTCAGTATCAAATTCGTTTTTACCTCCATCAAAAATCTGAAATAAAATGAACAAAAAGTTGAATTTATTTTCATATTATGAATTTTAATATTTTATATTACACAATATAAAATATGATTTGCCACGCGTAAAAATTACATGTACGCTAGGAGATAGTAGAGATGGCGAATGAAATGATTTGTCCATCAGTCGCCAGCCACAGTAAAGAAAGATTGAAAATTTGAAAGAATAATATTCTTGTTTATTAGTAGCTACGCTCCCAGCAATTGCTTACTTTAGGTAGCGGGGAAAAGAGAGAACAAGTCTGTTGCCATGGTAACCACCTAACCTTTGACTATATAGTATATGGACCAAGTTATAATGTAAAAGCTATCGTCAGACATCCTACTGGGAAAGAACGCTTCTGATTGGTTAATCTATATTCTCTATGATAAAATCATCGCAATGTGGAGCTATTCTTGTACTACAATGTGAATCACAAATCAAAATTATGAACTAGTTATTTACACTTTAAGGTGTATTGATTTACTCTGGAGTTAAGGTGTATTTTTATTTTATTTCTTTACTGAAAGTTGTTTACTGATAACGAATTATCCAATCAGAAGCGTTCTTTCCCAATAGGATGTCTGACGAATGATTTATCTAAAATCACCTAATACCTAGCTTGGTCCATATACTATATAGTCAAAGCCACCTAACACATACATTGGTACCTTGGTACTCC
Source organism: Phenacoccus solenopsis (assembly GCA_009761765.1). Classification (NCBI taxonomy): domain Eukaryota; kingdom Metazoa; phylum Arthropoda; class Insecta; order Hemiptera; family Pseudococcidae; genus Phenacoccus; species Phenacoccus solenopsis. The sequence goes on from CM019753.1 coordinate 53,241,326, forward strand.
CAGTACTCCCCTATGCACGCTATACTTTAGGCCTTTAGCTATACTAAGTCAACGTCCCTTTACTAGAGGTCAGCCGGAAACCAAAAGTACATTTTTAACGCGTTCTCTCCCGTGAGCGTTTTGACGTCATCGCAAGGACTTGAAAACGCTCGTTGTAACTAAAGGCTATATCCAAATGATTAGAACTGGATTTTTTTCGTACGTTTGCAATAATGAAGGTAATAATACGTGTTCGTTTGCAGAAGCTGAAAGTTCCAAGTCTGAAAGTTCGAACGGTGGAAAAAATAATAAATAAATTAAACCCAACCAAACCTAACTTTGAGGTAAGGAACGTAGGTCTGAAAATTCCAAGTTGGTCTGAAAGTTCGAAGGGTGGAATAAAATGATAATAATGTAAAAATTGTAGGAATAAAAATAAAATAATGTTAAAAAAAAAAATTCAACAAAAAAAAAATCGAGGTGATCAAATGTACATAGCTAATGGAAGGAAAATGAGTTTTTTCAATTTTTAACAAAGATGAAAGTGTTTACAGAAAATTTTGTGAGAACATGAATTAAAGATTAATTAAAATTTCGCTTCAGTTGGTATAAATTTCATCAAAATGCACTTAATAGTGATGCTTTTACGAATACTTCTTTTAATTTGTGTTTAGCATAATTTATGAACTTCGAACAAAAAATTCTCTCAAATAAATAAGATTGTACCAATTTTTCATTTCATTTCTCAGTAGAGAATTTTATCCTCTTTCCAAAACGATATCGAAGGATTTTGTAGCTGTAATATTTATGCTGTACAATTTTTCATTTACATGATCAAAGTGGTTTTAGGTTTTGTGAGAAAAAGGAAGCCTTTTGGGTTTTATATCCTAAGACTGTGTCTTATCATATCAATGCGTTTTCAACTTCAAATGTGAATTTTACAAAAGCAGTTACATCGTAAATATTATGCTTAAACTTAAGTCTATAAATAAAGTAACAGGGTTGAGCGTTTTAAACCAAAATGTTTAAAACACATGTTTAAACACTAAAAAAAAAAAAAAAAATGAAATTTAAAACAAAATTCTGTTCAAAATGTGTTTAAACTTTTTTTTTTTTTTTGTTTTAAACATGTTTTTTATTTTCCTCATTTTTTCTTTAAATTTACTGTATTTAACCAAAGAAATACAAGTAAACGCTAATTATGAAAAATTTTCTACCTACTAGGTTGTGAAGGCATCTTCTAAATTTTGAAATTTTTTTCAAATTTCCATTTTCAAATGTTTTGAACTTTTGAGAACTTGAGAAGTGAAGGCCATCAAGGGTATAATGGCTAGCTAAATGTGAAATTTTGAATTTAATTTTTATGGAATGGAATAAATCGACTTATTTGAATTTGGTCAAGACTCGCGACAGGTGTTAGACGACAATATTATTAAATGAATGGGATTATGGAAATGTTTGCTGGGTTCTCCATGTTCGTAGTGCTTAGTGCTTAAGTGAAAATTAAATAATTATGGTCCTTAATTTTTTCTTATTCAGTTATGAAGTTATGGTGAGGAGCATAAACATTATAAATTTGGAATAGTTGAATACTAAAAAAAAAAAAAAAAAAAAACAGATTTAAAACTGTTTAAAACTAGTTTTAAACAATGTTTGAAACACGTTCTTTTTTTAATGGAGGTTTTTTGTTTTGAAACGAAAAATCTGTTTTTAAACAATAAAAAACCGTATTTTCTTTTTTATTGTAAAAAATTGTTTTTAGCAACCCTGTAAAGTAATGAACAATAATCACTTAATCAGCTGTTTCAAATTCGAGAAGCGAGTTTCCAACTTTCACATGAAAATTGTAGCGTGAATATTACAGCTACAAATTCGGGAAATATACTGTTGGGAAAAGGATAAAATTCTTCATTAAGAAATGAAATTAAAAATTGGTGAAATCGTATTTACTTGAGAGAATTTTCGTGTTAAGTTCATATTATGCCAAACACAGATTAAAAGAAGTGTTCACAGATGCGTCATTATTGCGTGAATTCGAATGAAATTTACATCAATCTATGTTATATTTCAATACCTTCAATTCATGTTGTTACTAAATTTTACGAAAACCCTCTTATTTTTGTTAAAAATTGAAAAAACTCATTTTCCTTCTGTAAATCATTTACATTATAAATTATCATCTGGATTTGAAATGCGACTGCAGCGCTCAGCTGCTCAAGTGAGCGTGGAACTTTGACTATATACTAGATGGACCGAGCTAGCAACAAGCCAACATCAATAAACTAGAAGAGGTTACCCAGAAACTTTGACTATATAGTATATGGACCAAGTTATAATGTAAAAGCTATCGTCAGACATCCTACTGGGAAAGAACGCTTCTGATTGGTTAATCTATATTCTCTATGATAAAATCATCGCAATGTGGAGCTATTCTTGTACTACAATGTGAATCACAAATCAAAATTATGAACTAGTTATTTACACTTTAAGGTGTATTGATTTACTCTGGAGTTAAGGTGTATTTTTATTTTATTTCTTTACTGAAAGTTGTTTACTGATAACGAATTATCCAATCAGAAGCGTTCTTTCCCAATAGGATGTCTGACGAATGATTTATCTAAAATCACCTAATACCTAGCTTGGTCCATATACTATATAGTCAAAGCCCAGAAACCAGTAGATAGGTAATTATTTTCGGTTTCGCCCATCGACTGTTCTGTGACGTCACCCGGAAGAAGCCGAAATGTAGGTAAACGAGATAGTACGTTTATTTTGCATTGAATAATGTAAATAAACAGTATAGTTTTACAGTTTTTTAATTTTTGTAAATAATTTGTAAAGTAAATGAATTTTTAATATTGCTGTATTTTTAGAGGATAAGAGAAGGTATCCGTTAAAAAAAAAAACGAAAGTGATTCCTTGAAAATTCAACGTTTTGTGTGCAGGGACGTACCGAAAGTGGGGGGAGGGGTGGGAGCTTCCCCCCTTGGCGTTTGGAAAGTTGGTAAATTTGGAGTTTGAGCGTAAAAAGTTGGCAAATTAGGAGTTTTAGCGTAAAGTTGGTAAATTTGACCACTTGTGCAGTATTTAAATTTTTTGAAGACTGACAAGACTGTGCATCATATTTTTCCGTGGAGCAAAAAAAAAAAAAAAAAAAAAGGTCAACAGTTGGTAAAATTTCGTGATATTAGTTGGCAATTTTTGGTTTTCTCCCCCCCCCCCCTGAAGAAGGTCTTCGGTACGCCCCTGTTTGTGTGATGATGAATATAGTGAAATGTATATAATTTTGTTCAATTTCTTATCAGAGTTCTGTAATTTTATTTCAGTTTCTTATGCCTTTGTTTTATATTTTCCAATTTTCGTATTAATGATTAATAATAGGAACGAGAACAAAAGATTATTCAAGAAACAGACAATAACAGTTTTTTTAAGGTAAGTGAATAACAAATACTTATATCTAAGTAGCTACTTTACGTAATTTTTCTATTTGTTTCAGTTCTAGAAGCTCGGTCTTCAAATCTCGCTCATAATCAGTAGGAAAAAAATGCTCTGAGCATATTCTCGCTACAATCATTTTGTGATTATAATTATTGGAATGCAAGTTATTATTTAATAAAAGAAATGATAGTGACCTGAAGTTGTGTTGATTTTATCTTTCCTGCGACATGCTAGTACCCATGAATCGCAGATTGGTTTATCTTTAGGAAATTTATGAAAGTGTAGCTCCGGGTTCTTTTTTTTATTATTTCGGCAGCTTTGGATCCTACAGGAAGTAGGCATAATAATTTATTGAAAAATTTGAAAACAAAAAAAAAAAAACTCAATTTCCATCCATAAAATTTTTGGGGTGGCAAATTTTAAACTTTCTTTTAGCAGAAACAAAGAATTTTATAATCTGCAAGTTATAAACTTGCCTATTTTTCACGTTTTCTAAACATATACTTTTCGAAATAGTGGCTAGAAATTTGTCGAAAAAAAAAATAAAAAATAACATTTCTACAAATTGATTATTTTTGTAATTTGATTAATTGTTCAAGGATAAAATTTTATTGCTTGAGGAGCGTTCTTTTCAATTTTCAGCGAATTTTGTCGCAAACTGATAGAAATTGATTGTAGAACGATATTCTCATCAAAAAATCCTTTCTGAAGACACCTATATTGATTTTGCATATTTGAAATATTTCCCTTAATGAACGGATTTTTCGTCATAATTTAAGAAACGTAATCATTTCCAAAATTGTATGATTGTATATTTCTATTTTTATTGTTTTTTTTTCAGTTTATTGTAATAAACTTCATTCAGAATTTTTCGTAAAAAAAAAAATGAAAGTAAAAAAAAAATTCTTGAGAACGAGTTACAAATAATTCCTGCAAATAAAGGAAAGAAAATTCAAAAAATTGCAGTTCTTTTTTTCATTTCACGAAGTGATGTTTCGCATTTTCCTTTAAAGATAATAAGTTTTTAAAATTTTTGTCGACTTTTTCGTTTAACAAATAGTACATATAAATATGAAGCTTCATATCTAAAAGTTATAGATGAAATGGAAAAAATTGCAGTAACTGTATTTTTTTCAACAGTTTCTTTCGTCATTTTACTAAATGAAATTTTTTATTTTTTTCCAATAAAGTCGTCTTCAAAATTTTTGTAAATCCGATTTATTTGCTTAAAAAGAAAAAAACAACACATACACAGTAATATTTTATTTCGTAAATCACTTGATTTTTAACTAAAAAAAAAAAAAGAAAAAACCATCAGATAGCATTTTTTTTTTTTCTTAAAATTAAGTCCTTTTCAACTTTTTTATAAAGTTTATGGTTTCGTCATAAAAATGGAAAAACTGTAAAAAAATATGTTTACGCCATAGGTATAGTTGAAAATCTTCTTCCGAGTGACGTCACAATTTCGGTGGGGAAAAGAGGGACGTGACTCTCCGTTTTTCGCGTAAAACGGGTTTCTGGATAACCTCTTCTAGTTTATTGATGTTGGCAACAAGCAAATGCCAACCCAAAAATGGTGATACATTACACAGATTTTCTCAGAACACTCGTGACTAAATTCTAAATGCGCATGCGCAAATTCATTTCGCGCTGATAGTGCGGCAAGGGGACATCGATAGTACTGCTTAAAATCAGAATAACATAAATGTGTCATGTATAAAGGACTTCAGGCATGCGCAAGATATAAAGTTGCAACGAGTGTTCTGACTCTGATGCATGTAATGTTTCACCGCAGTTTTCCTACATGTAACTCGGTCCATCTAGTTTATAGTCAAAGATGGGTATACCATGCGCGCAAGTAATTACTTACACACCAGCGCAAAAATGTTCCAAAACTAATTTATGCAATTTTGAAATAAATGTTATAACAGCAAATTGAGGGTTTATTTATATTTTTAAATAATTTAGTAACATAAATAAATTAGAAACGGGGATAAAAGACCATTTTAAAACGTGTGATATTATTTTTTAAATATCGAAAAACTGATCTTAATACATTTTTGCCCTGGCGTGTAAGTAATCATTTGCGCGCACAGTACATATTTATAATAATGATATGTAATACGTACATAAATACATAGGTACATGATATCTTTGTAATTTCAAGTATAATTTAACAAATCAAATTTGAAAATTCTCAAATTTGGAAATGTTCGCGAAATTTATAAATATATATATTCGAGAAATTCGTGAATATATACCTACATAACAAAGAACATGAAATTGTTTTAAAATATTTAATGTTATGTATGGTAATTATTATTAATGGGTACGGTAATAATGTTGTGCACTTACAAATTGTAATACACTGGTGCATTGGAACTGGTAAGTATATATAGTGCGGAGTAGTTAGTGTGTTTACTGTATGTATTACAAATATAATGTATATTAATACTCAAAAGAACATCGTTGTACCATACAAGCATGGTAGCGCAGGTGATTGGATAAATGACATAGAAAACAAGCGATATAATGAGCGTGTTTTCAAACCCCGGTGTGACTGAAATTTTTATACACCAAAAATTATATTTTTCAGAAATATATGACATTGGAATAATTTCTTTCAGCTATAAAAAGTCTAATTAATAATAGCTAATTATTCAAATATTTTTCTCCGTAGTGTAAATGAACTACTAGTTTTACTTATAGTATGTCTATGTACTTCTAATTTTACTTATAGTATGTACTTATAGTTATACTAGTAGTAATGAATGTCTTAAAATACTACAAGAATTTTAATATTAGTATAAACTACTAGTTTTTTTCTGTGCGAGTCTCCAATAACTACGTTGTGTGGAGTACAAAAGCGAAAACCAAATAAACCGAAATGTGAAACTGAAAAATTATTGAGGTAGGAAATACAAATTCGTTTCAAATGTAATTTAATAAATTAACAAAATTATAAGCTGAAGCAAAAAAAATGAAACGATTGTAATGTCTGAAACATTGCATCGAACAAAAGAATGAACCAATAAACAAAAAGATAGTAAGGAACGAACGAACGAACGAACCGAACTAATTTCTCATCATGTTGCCGCCCATCACAGATCCTACTCGTTCATCCTTCCAGTCATAATCAAGTGGAAATCGCCTACTGTGATCTCTATACCATATTATGACGCGAGCTCGATGATGATGAAGTAGTCTTTGTAGTGGTACAAATTATTATGTGAACGCTTTCGTACTATGTAGTGAACGTGTAATATGGTATAAATTTTTTTTTTACTCAGCTTCTGCATCTTAATATCGTACGTATTTCACTTGAGAATTTTAGCTAGTCTACTTGTATCAATTTAATGACTGTGAGGCTTAAAAAAATTCGAAGTTTTCCACGTAGTATTTGTTATCACATATCTTCATTCACTTACATACTTAGTACACAGTTCGTTGTTCATTCTACTCCTATTCTAATGCATTTATTTATCATTAATGTAGCTCGACAGTGTACATGTGATCAAATGAATAATTAATAAAATGACTATAGTTTCGGATACCTACACATGCGTTTCACGAATAATGTTTGGGAAAAGGTAGATACTGCGCACAAACCTATGAAAAAAAAATTAAAGGTGCTGCCTTCTATTCTACATTTGTGAGAAGTAGTGTTAAACAACGCAAGCAACTACCGCATGCACACACTTCATAGAAATAGCAAGGAGTATCCATACTAGTGTATTGCTTCAAAGCTGTGTCATAATTTGATGACGCTAATCTCCAAATATGGACTTGGGCGTGCAATGTTTATTGTATTCACTCTATTTCTGTTTTTCTATCTCTATGTTGTCTTAATGTATGTTTAAATTATAGAACAGATAATAACCAATTATTTACCTGTTACAAATGAGAAATAAAAGGTAATAATTAATAATTGAGAATAAATTCAATTTCAGTGAAAATTTATTCAATGTAATAGCTGTATACGCTAATCACAGTAAAAAATTTTTTCTCCAGTTGGTAGTTTGCATAGAAGAGTTCAAGGAAATTCGTATTAAATAATTTTTATAAGGCATGAAAAAAATGAATTCTCTGCGAAAATGCCGAAAAAGTCGTATTCATTATTGCCATTAAACGCGATTAAAGGGCAAGGCTGCGTAACATAGCGTTTGTGTGTGTTCATTCAGATAAGAATGGAAAGGCCTGTATAAAGTTTATTGCATTAATAATACAATAGAATGAGCTTATTAGTCCGGGAGAAATAGAACTTTTACTCGGATAAATGCCGTAAAAGATTTCTTTTTCATAATTTGGTAGTGGAAGGTGTCCTAAACAACATACTAAAAGTCTCACTCCGTAGCCTTTGTGCGTATCGTGCTAGCGCGTGAAATATGTCACGTCGCAGCGTTTTTTTACATTATCTCCATAAATATGCATTATTACGGAAAAATAGTTCTGTGAAAAAATGTTCCTCATTGAATTTTACATGAAGTGTACTATTCATTTTCATCCCTAACCCATTACTTCGTCGAAAAAAGATAGTGTTGTTACACCTATTTCTTACACGACACCGTAATCTCATTGTTTTCGAAGTGCAAAGTATTGTTTTACCAGCGACTTTTGTTTTTGATAATTACAAAAGTCGCCGATAAAACTCGCAGGTAAAACAATACTTTGTTCTTCCAAAACGATGTGGTTATGGCGATACTTTACGTCCACTATTGAAAATAATAGCGTTCGCAACTATTTTTTACTTGCAGGAGCAAAACGATACTTTACTCCCTCTCGCTAATCACTCCGATACCCAGACGAGCGCTTTTCCACCGCATTTAGGAAAAATTTTTTTCACTACCCCGAAGGAAAATTGGTTCTTGACTATTGTAATTTATCACCCTTGTTTCGCTTGGGCGACAAACTTCACACTACACAAGAATCGTTTTTACCTCCCTGGTTGTGAAATATACTTACCATTTTCTATAATTGTGCTCAACTTTCTTAGAGTACTTTTCACATTGAATGAAGTGCTTATTTTTTCAACACCGATTCTCATTCCTAAATTCATTTTTCTTTTCACTTAATATTTAAGATACAATTTTTTGAATTAGAAACATATATTATTGAAGGTTATGAACCTGAAAGATGAAATTACAAAAAAAAAAAAAAAAAAAAAAAAACTGAAAGCTGAATCTCTCTACTGTACGAGCTCAATTAAAGCTTTTTTTAGACTTAAGAAGCAATAGTACAGGGAAATGGGAATTGAACCTGGAAAAAAATGGTAGTGAGCTAAATTTCACATCATTTGTGCAAAATCGTGTCTTTAATAAGGTCTAAAAAATTGTCATACCTAGTGAGTGAGCTAACCTCAGGAGGAGGCTAAAACCCTCAAAAAACAAATTTGCAACTGTCTTTTGCTAATATCTTCAAAAAAAAAAAAAAGTTCTACGTCAAAATAAGTTATTCCAAAAAAATGTTCACCGTTAAATTTCCTATAGAATGAGTGAAACAGTTTCCTCTTAAAGTCATTAGTAACTCCACAATGGGGAAGTCAAAATACACCAATTTTTAGAATTCCCTTTTGAAAATGAGTTCTTTGTTTATATCTTCTATGCGGTGCGTCCTACGCAAAAGTTGTTAATATTGAAAAATATTCGGCAATAAGTTTTCTATAAGATACATGAAAAACTTTTCCCAAAAAATCGTAGAAAGCCCCAAAATACATTAATTTTGGAAAAATTTATTCATATGTGTTCATATCTATTATCAAGCGACGTATGTAGGTGATAAAGATGAACAAATAATTTTCACTAATGACTCCCCCTCGCCTTCCTTCTCCCTCTTTTAGAAACCCTTCTCCAGATCTACATTATAGAACAAAAAAAAAAAAAAAAAAAAAAAAGTAAGCAGTCATGCCTCATTACTGAAGCTGAGTGTTGAACTGGGGCTTGTTCAGGTTTGGTAATGATAACGTTGCTAAACCGTTCAGAACTATAGGTCACACCCTATACCAAGTCTAAAAATCCGTATTCTATCTTTTCCAAAACCACTTAAAGAAGTTGAATTTGGAACAAACGTAGCATTTTTTGTCATGAGATAATCATTTGAATACATATTTCTCATCAAATCCTTATGATCCGCCATTTTGGATTAATTTTGACCCAAATTGAAGAGGTCGTACTCTGGCTATCAACTAACCCTACACACGATATTTCACCTTTCTAGGCCGATTTGTTGAGGAGATATGGATGATTAATGAAATTTCCTATGGCAATTTCTCCTCCAAAAGAGGTTTTTTACTCTACCTCCCTTCCAAATTCACTTGGAAAGCTGAAATCAGTATAAGTGAGTCACTTGAGCTCATTTCATCATGTGGCATGCTAATAAAAAATTTTTGATCTCTTATACCCCTACCACATTTTAAGGTCAATAACCCCTCCTTATCGCCTCCAACATAATGTATAGAAGTGAATTGGGGATATGTATACTTCGCATCCCCAATAATCTATGAGTTCATATTAATTACATTTTCATTAATTTGAGGCTCCCCAAGCTCTACTCAAATTTTAATAACCCGTCATCTTGGTTCCATTTTGACCCAAATTTGAGAGGTCTTACTCTGATCACCAACATACCCTAACCTCGAAGTTTGACCTTTCTAGGTTGATTTGGAGAGGAGGTATGGAAGATTCGAGAAATTTCATAACTCAAAACTTTCTCAAAAATCCGTTTTTTGCTCTAACTCCCCTTCAAATACACTTTGGAAGCTGAAATTTGGATATGTTGGTGTCCACCACTCGCTCTTTCATATGAGATCAAAAACAAAGGATTTGAGGCATTTGCCCTTTCAACAGCACCCCTCAAAATTTGAGGGATCCGTCATTTGGATTTTTTCAAAAAAAAAAAAGTATATCTGCGCATTTCTAAGAAGAGTATCTCACCATAATTTCTGCAAATTTTCATCAATACCCCCCGGCGCTTTGCGCGAGTCACAAAAAACAAAATTTCCTCGAAAAACTGGTTTTTTCTCTAACTTTCCTTAAAATGCACTTAAGAAGCTGAAATTTGGGTATATTGGTGTCTGTGACTCACTTTTTCATACGAAATCAAACACAAAAAAATTGAGGCATTCACCTCTTCTCCTACTCCCCTCAAAATTTGACTGATCCGCCATTTTGAATTTTTTCGAAAAAATAAAAAATATTATTTTGTTAGATTTTTAAGTAGAGTCTCTCACCAAGTTTTGAGCAAATTTCGTAAATTCTCGCCCGCGCTACGCGTGGAGAAAAAAACATATTTTATAATTATACATAATATACCTACATAAAAACCATATAAACCGAGATCATTTCTACATATACACAGTTATTGCGAGATCATGAGATCCATTTACTGGATCTCGCAATGTTTTCCATAGCACACATTATTTCCGAGATCCACTACATCGTATAGACAAGTTTTCAGCCAAATCTCGGTTTAGCTATGATTTACGGAAGGATATATTTTGTATATTTCTTACATGTTCGTGAGTGAAAACGAGATCCGCCCCATTTTCTATTTTCCTCTATAACACCAGTGCTAGGAGAGATCCAGCGTTGATTGAAATGGTTACTTGGGCAGTGGGCACCTAATGAGCCTTTATTTTTTTTTTTTTTTTGTTCATCAACATTTTTGAAAAACACGCATCATATATAATTTAAACTTTATTTTCACGTGCTCTTTTTTTGAAAATTCTTGTACCAAAATACTCTATTTATCATTCTAATCACAAATCTGGCAATACCTCAAATCGGATCTTGCAATCACTGTGTATATAATGGATCTCGAAATAATACATAAACAACTATGTATATTTTTCCCCCAAGCGTAGCGCATGCGAGTATTCATAAAATTCGCTTGAAATTTGGTGAGAGACTTCTTGAAGATGCGCAGAACAACTTTTTTGTTTTTTCGATAAATTTCAAAATGACGGATCACTAAAATTTTGAGGGGAGCTGGAGAAGAGGTGAATACCTCAAATGATTCGTTTTTGATCGGGTGAGTGAGTCACGGACACTAACATATCCAAATTTCAGCTTTCTAAGTACATATTGAGAGTAGTTAGATCAAAAAACGGCTTTTTGAGGTAGTTTTGAGTATTAAAATTTCTTGAATCTTCCATATCCCCTCACCAAATCAAGTTAAATAGGTCAAATTTTGTGTGTGAGGTTAGTTGGTGACAAAAATATGACCTCTTGAATTTGGATCAAAATGGATCCAAAATGGCGGATTATCAAAATTTGAGGTGAGGTTGTGGAGCCTCAAGTTGGTAAAAATGTAATAATATGAATTTATATGGGTATTAGAAATAAGATGTATTCTATATCCCCAATTCACTTGCATACATGATATAGGAGGGGGAAATGCGGGGTTATCGGCCTAAAATAGTGCTGGGGGTACAGGAGGAGTCGAAAATTTTTTATTGCTGTGTCATATGATAAAATGAGTCCAAGTGACAAACCTATTTTGATTTCAGCTTCCTCAGTGATTTTGGAGGGGAGTTGGAGCGAAAAACGGCTTTTGGAGGGGAAATTGTTGCAGGAAATTTCATGAATCTTCCATACCTCATCACCAAATCGGCCTAGAATGGTCAAATTTCGTGTGTAATATGATTTGTTAAATGTGAGTCAAAATGGTTCCAAAATGCCGGATTATCAAGATTTGAAGATAATTTGAGGACCCTCAAATAGTTATAATTTGAGAACTATCTGTTCACATGATTATTTCATGGCCAGAAATACTACATTTGTGCCAAATTCAACTTCTTAAGCGTTTTTGGAAAGGATAGGGTAGGGGTTTCAGACTTGGTATTTGGTGTGGCCTGTAGTCATGAACCGTTAAGCAAGGTTATTACTGAATCAAAACAAGCTCCAGTTAAAAACCCAGCTCTAGTGATGCGGCATGGCTGCTTACGTTTTTTATTTTTAAATTTGTTCTCATTTCTAGAATATCAGTTCATATTGATTTGGCCATCGTTTAGCCATTATGTATTGAATTTAACTTTTTTAGTTGAGTTTTTAACTAAAAAACGACAGATATTACAGCCTATCCCATTTGGGAAGGGGTGGTCGGGGGAGGGTTGGTTTTTCAAATTTTTGCGTTTCACACCATTTAAAATCATCTGTCAAATGTCCAACTTTTTGGTATATTTATATTTTTTCCCCAAGCATAGCGCTGGCGGGTATACATGAAATTCGCTCAAAAGTTGGTGAGAGATTCTTCTTAGAAATGTCACAAAACTACTTTTTTGTTTTTTCGAAAAAATTTGAGATAGCGGATCACTTTAATTTTAAAAGGGGCTGGAGAAAGGGCAAATAGCTCAAAATTTTTGGTTTTGATCTCACATAAAAAAGTTAGTCACAGACACCAACATATTCAAATTTTAGCTTCCTAAGTGAATTTTGAGGGGAATTGAAGCAAAAAGCAGCTTTTTGAGGAAGTTTTGAGCCATGAAATTTCTCGAATCTTCCATATCTCCTCGCCAAATCAACTTAGAAAGGTCAAACTTGTGTGTAGGATTAGTTGATGACCAGAATATGACCTCTTATATTTGTATCAAAATGGATCCAAAATGGTAGATCATAAGGATTTGAAGATAATTTGAGGAGTCTCAAATAGTTATAATATAATTTGAGAAATGTGTGTTCATATGATTATTTCATAGCAAGAAATACCACGTTTGTTCCAAATTCAACTTCTTAAGTGGTTTTGAAAGGGATAGTGCAGGGGTTTTCAGACTTGGTGTTATGTGTAGCTTGTAGTCATGAATAAGGGTTTGGCGGCAACGTTATTACCAAACCATAACAAGCTTCAGTTAAAAAATCAGCTACAGTTATGCGGCTAGCTGCTTACTTTTTTTTTTATTTTTATTTTGAGAAGCTAAGTTATGTTTTTTAATTTTGAGATTGTCAGTTATGTTGTTTTCGTTTTTGAAGTTGAATCTCTTTTCCAATTATTTAAATTTGATGTTTTGACGTGCAGAGAAATTTTAATGCAGTTGAAATGAATTTATCGACTTTAAAATTCATTGAAGTAATTCTGATAATAATTTCTGATTTAGAAATTGTCGTCCAACTTTTATTATCTCATCAACAAATTGAGATTTTTGCGCTGATTGTACCTAAATCACTTGGACGCACGGTATTGTTTGGAAATACATTTTTATTACAGGTACCTAATTAGATGTTCTAGAGGCAGGACGAAGTGTGCCGGGTCAGCTAGTATACTTAAATGAATCTGCATAGTTAGAGTTTTTCTTTTGTGACTCTTCTCCTCCGCAACTATTGGTATGATTCTGACGAAATTTTGGATTTCCATCCAAATTAACGTGTAGAAGCTTTTTAACTATAATCCAAACCCCTAACCGCAAAATAGGGGAAAAGAGGGTCAAAATTTTGAATAGGGCTCTTCCAAATTTCAAAATTGCATTTTTTTCCAATAAGTGGTTTTTAGAGCATGAAGCAATTTTTTTTACGCTCTCACCATTTTTCAGCTCCATTTCGCCAGCCCCGCCACATGGAATTTATGGGTTAAAACTATGTGTAATCGTTAGTGCATCGTTAGTGCACGTTAGTGCACAACCCTTTATTTATTTAAAAAAAAAAACCATTGGCGGGGCTGGGGAAACGTAGCCCGTCATAGCTGTATCCAAAGTTAAAACTATGCTCAGTTGTTAGTGCATCGTTGTCGCACGTTAGTGCCCTAAAACACTTGGTTAGTGCACGATCTCTTATTTATATATATATATATATATATATATATATATTGAGTTACGTATAAAAGTTGGATTCGTTGAAAAACAGTGAAAGTTGGACCCACCTTAAAAAATGGTTGTAAAAGGTATTAGCCTCCAGGAAATGATTGATTGTTATTTGTCCATCTTACAAATGGAAGAAATATACTAAATCCATCATTAGAAGGAAAGTTATGAGGGAAAATTCAATTAGAAGTATATGTAAGAGTCGACTCCATCCTTCAAAAAGACAGTTATAAGTTGGCTCCATGAGAAAATGGATACCATATATGGAGTTCTATATTTAAATATACATTTATAGAGAAAGTTGGCTCCTTCTGGCGAATAATGCATGATTTGTGAAAGTCAGCTCCATATAAGGTATCCACTTTCACATGGAGCCAACTTATAACTGCATTTTTACATAGCGGGAGCTGATTTTTATATGTAACTATAATTATATATCTAAAAAGATGACCTATATAACAAACAGATATTACTAATTTTTAAAGGATCTACTTATTGTATATATACAAGAACAGAATTGAATGTTTAAAATTAATGTTATTAGTTCATGGGTGTCTCGGAATCTGAAACAAAATGGAAAAGAGAGCATATTAGAATTCAATTATTTTGTTGAATTCTAATATGCTATTGAGTACGTAATTAAATAGTCTAATTATTAAGGGAAGGGAGAGGACGAAAAATGTAATGTCACTCGAGTGACGCGACTGACCGTATAGAAGAAAACGAAACGTAAAATTACTCACTGTTATTTTTGCTTCATCCATTGTTGAGAAAGTTGTTGTCGGATAAAAAGCGTTGAGAAAGTTGTTGTCGTATAAAAAGGTTACTGATGACTGAATAATAGTCAAGTGTTTTAATCTAATTAAAAACAAAGCGGACTTCGCTCGCGGCCAGCTGTGTCCGCGAAAAGCGCGAGAAACCACGAGGAACCGTGAAATTCAAATGGTGTAGGTAGGCGAGGAAAGGGATCTCGAATGCGTGCTAATTCCGTAGGCCCTTTTGGGCACGGAATTAGTTCGAAAACTGGTGTTTTTCGACAAGGCGCTGGCAACCCATAGAGTCTGTGTCATCATCTCACTAGACATCCAGAATGCGTTCAACACAGCCAGATGGGATAAGATCCTGAATCCACTAGTAGCAGAGCATGCCTCGAAGTATTTCGTAAAACTGGTGCGCGATTACCTGCGGGATTAGATCATCTCCTATAAGTTAGAAGAGGGCCCTGAAGAGCATAAACTCAGCTGTGGAGTTCCTCAGGATTCAGTATTGGTGTCGACCCAATGGAACCTGATGTATGATAGGCAGCTCGAAGAAGTGATCCTGGAGGGTGTCCAAATCATTAGCTTCACAGATGACACTCTCCTCATCAGCAAGGGGCATACGTCAGCAGAACTCGAGGTGATGATGAATAAAGCAATGGATAGAGTCACTACCTGAATGGAGGACGCAGGGCTAAAGCTCGCACGCAGGTGATGGTGTGCACGAAGAAGTGCAACTCTCCCACCCCACACGTTCAGAACAGAGGCCAAGAAGTAGAGCTTCTCAGAGTAATAAAGTACCTGGGAGTACACGTGGACAGGTTGGTGATTATTGCCCATGCCCACCACCTGAGCTAGGTGGCAGAGAAAGCCGAGCGCATGCCAGAAACCTAGGGAGGCTAATGTCAAACATAGGCGGGCTGAAGGAGCCATGAAGAAGACTGCTTGCCAGCGTGGTGAATTCGGTCATTATGTATGAAGCGCCAATATGGGGAACTGCTACGGAGACCTGGAGCCATCAGCGTACCCTGCTTAAAGTCCAGAGATGCATTCCATTACACACGATAGCAGAGTACTGTAACATCTCGCTAGAAGTCGTACTAGCATTGATGGCTGCACCACCTCGTGATCTAGTTGCCCGATTGAGGAAGGCCCTACAGGCTTCAAAAGAGAACACATTATGGTTTTTGAAACAAACGTTTTAGTATGAAGAAAATGATTGAACACTCAAATCATTTTTTTTTTTTTTTTTAATTGAAGGTTACCAAGACAGAGATTTAATATCTCATTTATATTCTCAACCTTAGCCAATACCATGCAATGTCCTTTAATCAGCGAAGAATGTTCTTTTCTAAATGTAATTAGAACAACAAAACTCCAAACATTGTAAGATGATACACAAAAAGCGCTTTCAATTTCAACAAATATCATTCAAACCTATCTTTGAAGAGTATCAAGAGGCGAGCTTGAGTTTTCCTCCTATATACCAGCACATTTTTTGACCACAATTTTAGAGGAAAATTTTTTATTTTTCTATCATGCACGGTCATAGTACAAATTTCTGACTGCAACTTTTTTTTTCCACATTTTTATTTGGGTTTTTGAAGTAGTTGCTTTTTTGAAGCTTTTTACAGAGGATCATGTACTTCTAGTCAACTTCTGTTTTCATTTGAAGAGCCAAATTCTCAAACATCATAACAACTGTTGAAATCAAAACAAACACTTCATTCTTTTTCAACTTTGATGAAATAGACCTACATTTTACTCAATTTGCTTATAAGTAAATGTTTCCTTCTCGGTTTCTCTTTTCATCACCTCAAGAAGATACTAATAATAATTCTGTATTACTTTTACTTACATGCATTTTTTTTTTTTTTTTTTTTTTTTTTGCAGAAAGCTTCAATTGTTTGAACGCATTCAAACATTAAACAACATGGCACGCCTAAAGCATCGACCATTAGATACATTTTGCGGATGTTTATCATTGAAGAAAGGATCATTACTAACAGGAATTCTATCAATGGTTAGTACACCTATCAATAAACTAATTTAGCATCATAATAAATAACAACTTTCAAGTACCCAGTGGTGGATTTACCACTCGGCAGCGCAGGGGCGCCAGCTTTTGGTGGTGGCAAAATTTTTATAATTGAAAAAAAATTATTCAACAGTAACTACGCAAAATTTTTTACTAACACATATCGTGATAATTATGTAAAGATGAATCAACCCATCAGAAATTATTGGCCACTTCCTGTTGAATGACGAATAAGGATAATTGGGGATATAGTATACATCTTATCCCCAATACCCACATAAATTTATAATAATTACATTTTTACCGAATTGAGGCCTCAAGCTCTACTCAGATTTTGGTAATCGGCCATTTTGGATAGAATTTGATCCAAATTCAAGAGGTCATATTTTTGTCATCAATTAACCTCATACACAAAATTTGACCTCTTTAACTTGATTTGGTGGGGAGATATGGAAGATTCAAAAAATTTCATGACTCAAAACTTCCTCAAAAAGTCGTTTTTTGATCTAACTCCTCTCAATATGCATTGAAGAAACTTAAATTTGCAAATGTCAGTGTCCGTGACTTACTCTCTCATATAAGATCATAAACGAAAAATTTGAGCTATTTGCCCCTTCACCAACCCCCCTCAAAATTTGAGTGATCCGCCATTTTGAAAATTTTCGAAAAAACAAAAAAAGAACTTCTGCGCATTTTTAAGAAGAGTTCCTCACCAAATTTTGAGCGAATTTTATTAATACTTGCCGGCACTACGCGTGGGGGAAAAATATATATATATATACCAAAAAGTTGGATATTTGCCAGATGATTACAAATGGTCTGAAACGCAATTTGCAGATTGACAATTTCTATGTGCATGAAAATTTCTCAAAGATTTTGATTTCTTGTAACTTTTTTGCCGTTTCAATGGGGACAGTGTATGAATACGTCTGTTATAATAAAAGTCATGTAAAATGAAAATTTTACAATGCAACGTTGCCCATTTTTCACCATCCGAATAGTCAATTTCAGGTTTTATGCCCAAAATCTTTCTAAAATGCTCAAAAAAAATTGGTGGTACCATGGTATCATGAAAAGTGGGAAAAATTTTGAAATTTTAATAGAAGAAATTTCAAATATTTTTGGAGCGTCAATCTGCAACTTTCCAACCACTAGGTAGGGCGATCAGGATGGCCTCCAATCGATCTGCTTATGGGCTAGTGAGATGTAAAAACTCAAATTGGGCCTTTCTAATAGCCCAATGTGGTGATGGTTATGATTCGATTCAGAGGCTATAGAGAGGAAAAACTATGTTCTTTCGAAAATGACCCTATTTTGAGGACCTCTATCCTCCCCCCAAATAGTCCGTGGGTTCTGAAATTTTGCATGGGAACTTTCGACTAAAGGATAACCACCACCTGAAATTTAATCAAAATTGAAAACCATTCTTTCTTTTTTTTTCCATCCTAATACTTATGATATTATAAAGGTAGAAGACGTGTGTAACATTTATTACATATTATACAAATACTGTAGATTTTCTTCAACACGAAATCATTACGATACACTGTTAGCTGAAGGGAAGTGAGGGTAAGGGCTGAATGTTTGGGCTACTCGTATTAATTTTAAAATGAAAAATAAAATTATTAGCATCCGAAAAGTGGAAAAAATCGATTATATGATACGTTTTTCGCATTTGGCGGTCGACGACATTTCTAAATCTCAAAACCAAATACGTAAGATAAATCTACATAAGAAAATATGTTTTTAGGATACTTTAAAGAAGTGGTCGTTTTTCGCTATTAAGGTATTTCTTACAGTTGGAAATATCAAATGGCCAAAACCCCATGAAGGAATGAACCAAAATTGCTCAAAATTAATCTTAGATACACCACTACGATACCTACCTATGTGCAAAATAACAAAAAATTTCCTTCATTCTGAACGAAATGAAAAATTCGTGAAAAAACGACAATAAAATGGGTGTGGAATGGGAATGGAGGGGATAGGGGTCCAAAACTTGACAAAGATTTTTTTCTAGTCTAGGCACACCACCTGAAGGGTATAGGAGCCAAAAGCGCTTGGGGCCAAAATCACCCCTTATTCGGGTATACCCTTTCACGTGAATAAGTAGATTTCCCAGTTTACTGATCGACTGTCAGTGGCGCAACCAAAACTTTTTTTTTAGAGTGGCCAAAAAAAAGGAGGTTCGAACTCCAGTTGATACCTACCTATTTTCATGAAGTAAAAATTTTTTGAAAAAATTGCGAAATGAATTGTATCATAGATTAACGATACATAAATAGCCCCCTGGTATATACGAATTTATCACTCATAAATGTTGAAAAAGGAGCCAGAAAGCTTTTTTATTAAAATCTAGGATAAAAATTGAGTTAGAGTGTTTGGAAACAGCTCATTCGAAAAAGCTTAACGTTTTATGCTTGCACATGATTAAATTTTAACGCATTATTGCCATCGATGCGAGTCTCGAGTTATTTTAATGAAACCAATGAATTTCGGAGCGCATTTGTGAATGAGCTCCAGCACTAAAAATAAATTCAACTTTTTGCTTAGTTTTTTGCAAATATCTCAAGGAATGATAAGAGATGGAAAGTTTACAAATAGCTCATTCGAAAAAGCATAAAATTCTGAATGTGTTTCATTTAAAAAAAATAATTGTCATTGATTTACTTTTTGAGATAATTCATAGCAAAGTAAAAAAACCGTTTTTCAAAATGAATTCCAAAAGTAAATCGATAGAAAAATTAAATTATTTTGTATTTCAATATCTTTAAAATGAGTGATTTGGAAACCTTCTATTTTGGATTGTTTCCAAAATGTTAGCAAAAAACAATTCTACCTCCAGTTTTGCAGTGATAAAAATTTAACGTATGGGTGGGCTATCTTTGTATGGTTAATTTATGATTGTATCTAAAATAACTGAGTAGGTAGTTAAGTAGGTATATAACATTCACATGCTTCGCTTAAAACTCATAATGTATAGTTTTTATTCATTTTTTATTTTTTTATAAATTGAAATATTATAAAATGAAAAACATCAAAACAATATAAAGTAAAAAAATATATGAAATATATTGAAATATTATGGAACAAAATATAATTTTCGAAGATTCCTCGCTAAAATGTTCAAGACCACGTCGGCAGTTACGCCAATTTGGCGATGAACATTTTAGGAGCGCCAATTCTTGGAAACAACTTCGCCAATATGTTTTAAGTCATCTCAAGGTTGAAAAAACCCTTTCCAGTGTACTTGTCATTGCAGGACTTCAAATCTACAATGGCACCCACGATAGAATGACTAAATTTTGTTCCCGCAATACACGCTTATATGTTTAACAATTGATTTTTGAAATTTCGAAGAATGTTTTTTTTTTTTTTTTTTGGGGGGGGGGGGCTTTGGCCCGCTAGCCTTCCCTCTTGATTGCGCCATTGTCGATAGTTGACAATCGAGGTAAACCCTACCAGCTTAACCAGCTACATTTCACCTATAAAGCTATAATAAAATTAACGTGTAATCAAAGTTTCACTGGAATAATCGGTAGGTGCACAGTATACCTTTATTTATCTTCAATGATTATTCATCGCTTCTTTTTCATCCTGAGCTTCTATTCGAGAAGACTGAAATTGCTTGACAATTATAAGTAATAAAAATAAATAGGTAAATTGTAAAATAAATTAGCGCGAATCCAGCATGATAACTTGATGACCCATTGAGCTTTACTTTAATCGAAAATTTATAAAATTATTATTCGTAAGTTCAAGTAAAATGTTGATAAGATGATGAATGAAATATGCAGTTTATCCCTTTCCATTGTACATTTGGTCTATTATCAATTCAAATTGAATTAAAATGGTTAATAATAGCGTAAAAATGTATAAAGGTGCTTAATGATGATCAGGTAAGCCTTGAACACTATAACCGAGGTTACAACGTCGGAGGGAAAATTTGATTTCAAGTGCCAACAGCACTGTTGTAACGTTGGCTACTGCCCCCTCACTCGCGAGACAACCTAACCTAACCCAACTTTGAGGTAAGGAATGTAGTTCTGAAAGTTCCAAGTCTGAAGGTTTGAATAGTAGAATAAATAATGATGTAAAAATTGTAGAAATAAATATAAAAAAAAAAAAATTTTAAATTTTAAAAACCTAAAAAAAAAATTAACAGAAAAATCATCTATAAAATTCCGCCTGGAGATATATTCGAACCAGGAACCTCCAGCATACCAAGGCCATTCTACTAACCGCATGGCTACGAGCTACACCTACACGGCTA
Source organism: Phenacoccus solenopsis (assembly GCA_009761765.1). Classification (NCBI taxonomy): domain Eukaryota; kingdom Metazoa; phylum Arthropoda; class Insecta; order Hemiptera; family Pseudococcidae; genus Phenacoccus; species Phenacoccus solenopsis. The sequence goes on from CM019753.1 coordinate 53,262,598, forward strand.
CTATTGGCGAAAATTGCGTATAGTAGTATAGTACCCTCTTATAACCATTGACTTTTATATATAGACTGCTGATGACTGCATAAGTGTAATGTAAAACGGTGTCCCCAACATACAAGTCGCAAAATGCGTAGTGGGCATGCGCGAAGTTTGTTATCAGTTATCATATAGTTGATAATCATTTTTTATAAATCCTTACAAATTTGCTAATTACTAGAAGAGTACGAGAAAAGTGACTAATTTCAAGGAATTAGTTTAAATTTAATTAATTGAATTTGCTTTTGTTAGTTGTTGATCTCTATTTTGTAACTGTTTGTTATTTCAAATAAGAATATGATATGAAATCTGGTTTACACATTTTAAAATCGTGAGATGCGAGAAATGGAATTATGTTTCTTCTGTTTTCATTAAAACACCACTTGTCTCAAGCAATGAAGAGATGTATTTATAAAAAGGAATATATTTTAAAATCTTTAAAGGCACTCACATTCATCATGAATCTAAATTGAAGGTTTTCGAGAAACTTGATCAAGAAATAAATTTAAAATCTTTCAACTTTAAATATCCAAGAATAACAAACGTATGCTACTAATGTTGATGGTAGGGTTTTATATTGTGTTATTGACAAATTAATATCAATCCAATACTTCTAAATGGACACTAATTTAGAAGAATGACAATCTGACATTGAAACTGATGATTCGCGATCTTGCATTTCTTTTCCAATGATACTTAAGAAATCAGGCAGTGAATTACATCTACCTTACAATAGATGAAAAAATAAAATGAAAAATATCCTCATCCAGAAGTCATACCTAGTGTTTTTTTTTCTCTCTTTTCACAAACATCGAAATGAAAGCTCTTGTAAACGTTAACCTACTGAAATTTAACTATTCAAGAACGAGAAAAAAATTTATCATTCGTTTTTCTTATAGTTACTGACATTCAGTTTACAATCTTACACAGTTTGTATGAGATTTTTTCTATGAAGATTCTATAAATTAGCTCATTAGTGTATAATGAACCATAAAATTTGAAATAAATATTTTCTTCAATATAAAAATATTATATTTGCTTGGACAACAACTAATCTCCATATTTCCCAGTAAATCATATTAAAACAAAATTGACGATTAAAACTGATAACAATATGTCATAACATGTTATGTTTATAAATTCAAGACTCGCGCATGCGCGTAATGCAAATCGCGACTTCTAAAAATTCAATGTTGGGGACAATGGAGCTAATGTACATTAGCAGTCTATATATTAAAGTCAATGCTTATAACATGCCTCTAAACATATTGCGTGAATTTCATTGGTTCCTCCTTGGTGCTGGAGATCTGCTTTACTTTTTCTATGATGGTGAAATCTTATCACAAATTTTGGTTTGGTAGTAAACAAACCAAAAGTGGTTTGACTTATAACAGGTTCAAGAAATTTTAATAAATTTCTATTGGTTATTCCAGCCACAAGAGTCTGAGAACAACAACCAACGAAAAGAAAAAATATTTGGTTCTGAATGAGGTCAATATGAGCAGCTAAATGTACATGTAGACTTACCACTTTTGAGGTGTACGAGGGGAGATCGAGATTTTATCAATACTCATTAAGACTGATGCCTTATTGGCTGTTGATATTGTCAACTCACAGTTGCTCATATTGACGTCATCAGTTAAAACTGCGCTTGAAAAAATAAAGTTGAAATTTTTCACGTAATCTCAAATGGTGTACTAACCTGTTATACGGGTCATACCACTTTGAAACAAACCAATAAAATAGTGTTATCAGTAATGTAAGTTCGTATCTTTCTGATGCATTTTAATTGTTTTTAACAATGTGAAGTTCGTATTTCTCTTCTATTTTTCCAAAAAGTAAAGTCAAACGTTATTCTACATTCGTGTTGTGTGCCCCATAATTCCAAAAACGTTAAAAAGTCATTAAATGAACTTTCTTCATATGCAGCTGGTCTGCAAGAATGTGATAGTGAAGTATTTATTCGTAAAATCTCTCTATATAATAAAATTGTAACAGGTGCTTCGATTGCTTCGACGCACCTGATAGCTCCGCAACGTAAGAGATAAAAACTCGCACACAATGTGTGTTGCGGTACAAATATAAGCTTAGATTTGTAGTTTAATATTCGCCTTAACGGTCCACCACAACGCATGGTAATTCCGCCTACGTGTGGTTTTTATTTTTGGAGGTGGTGATAAATCCCGCCTAGTCTGTAGAAGCTGAAAAGCGCTACATATTTTTATGTAAATATATTTGATCACTTAAGTATTATAATTATTAAATAAAATTTTCAAATTCTCTTAAGCGATTTTTTCCTTCGTTACGCTATTAGGCAACAAAGACATTTTTTGTTTTTTTATCACACCAATCAGCTTCTTCGCTTCAGCAGCTGAAAAGCGCTGAAAGTCGTATCCATAATTTCGCTGCTGAAAAGCGCGAAATAACTAAACCCTAAGAGTATACCGTCACAAAATCAAAGTGAAATCGGTTTTGAAATGCGCGCGCATCCTTGTTTTGAATAGCAGGTATTAAAGGTATATAAAGAATAGCACGTATACAAAGGAAAAAAAGGTAGTAAATTTTAGTAAAAGCTTTGTACATGTACAAGAGTAAGTCATAAAATTGTTTTGAGTAGCAGCGGGTATAAAAAGTATAAAGGATAGCAGGTATACAAAAGGAAAAAAAGGTGATAAACCTCAATAAAAGCTTTGTACATAGGCAAGAGTAATGTTAAAGTTATAAAATTGTTTGAAATGAGGGAGCCCATCCTGAAAGGAATAATTTTTGGTGAGGGTAACAAATAAGAATAAATTGAGTTGTGCAGTTCGTAATGTAGCAGTACTTGTCTGATAAAATAACTTTTTTTTCTTCATTTAATTTTTATTGCAAGCCCCGAAGGGGCGAGGAGGCACTAGTATTTTTTAAAAATTAAAGAAATAAACGATAATTGAACTCTATCATAATTTTAACGATCGTGTTTGGTGTATCAATCAAAACAAACTTTAAAATATTCATATTAGATGTATATAATTTGTTAGTACTTTGCACTAGCTTTTAGGTCTATAGTTCAACAGTTGAAATTTTACAAGGGCTTGCAATCATTTCATTTTAGGATGGATACGAAATGTAAAATATTTACCGAGTATGAATGGAATTAGGTTAAGTTCTCCAATTTGCATTGAGTGCATTACCTAAATAACAAATATGAGATATCTATGGAAAAATTTGAGATTATGGTTTTATAAATTTGAATTATTTTGCTATTTGCACCAACCCGTCCTGAAATTAAATGATCGTTCGCCTATGAGCACTCGTATAATTTCAACTGTTGAACCATATAAAGGTTAGTGCAAAGTACTAACAAATTATAAACGTCTAATATGAATATTTTAATGTTTGTTTTGATTGATACACCAAACATGATCATTAAAAATATTGTAGTGTTCAACTAACGTTCATTTCTTTAATTTTTGAAAAATATTTTACAAACAAATACTTCACTATCGTATTCTTGCAGAGCAGCTGCATAAGAAGAAGGTTCATTAAATGATGTTTTAACGTCTTTATAATTGTGGGGCACACAACACGAATGTGGAATAACTTACATTTTTGAGAAATAGAAGAGAAATACGAACTTCACATTATTAAAAGCAATTAAAATGCATCAGAAAGATACGAACTTACATTACAGATGACACTATTTTGTTGGTTTGTTTACTGCCAAACCGAAATTTATGATAAGGTGTTGCCATCTTGGAAAAAGCCCTATAGTGCTGACCACGAAACTTTAGACTTGTGATAAGCGTTATGTTCTCAGATTTAGCAGCGACAAGTAAGGTCATTAGAAGTTAGTGGCCATATTATATTTTTTAATGAATGATGTTGGAAAATATGCAAATTCATTCGAATGCATGATCAACTGATATGTTTTTCCGGAAATATGGTAACATAGTTGATCTTGGATGAAAAATTTTATTGTTTGTTTACAAATTGCAAGTCTCAAGTTTCGTAGTCGGCACTATAGTTCGCGCGTTATTGCTGTAATTACAGAAAACAGTTTCTATTATAATAGTCACCAGTACCTTCGGAGCTGCTGGTAATTTTAAAAATTTACTGTAAACTCTGAATGCGCGATGTTCGATAGAAATGAGAGAATGCCAATAAAATTTATCGAATGAGATAGATCAGCTGGATTTGTGAAGTTGACATTTTTTCGTGCAATTGGTTTTTAAAGGTAAAAATATCCATTGTTGAAAAAAAAAAAAAAAAAATTGTGCTGAGTTTAAAAAATGAAGAACATTACATTATCAATTTTGGAATATTTTATTCAATAAAGACGGAAATGGTAAATAAACATAAATATTAGATGGGTTAAGACCACAATAAAAACAGACAAAATTCAATAACCCTATTACTCACGCGTGAAGATCGCGTTATGAAAACAAAATTACTAAATTTCAAAACAACACTTTTCTCCAGAAAGCAACAACAAAATCGAACTACCCGAATTTGGATTTCAAAATTTAAGGAAGTTTTTCTGAGAAATAAAGTCAATCTGCACATCCGTGTCCGGTTGGAAAACAAAAATTACAAATCCCAGGAATCGAAAAATTAGTTTCAGAGTCCATATGTTGAGAATCAGTTGCTGTTGGGGGTTTCTCGTACCACACGACTTTCAGAAATGACGATACACGGTGTGCACAAAATTGTCTTTATTAAATAAGAACACTATATCACTTTTTAACTTTGAGACTTTAGATCACGATAATAGTTATAACGTATACACATGAGAAATAGGTTCGACCAGAACAACTTCCATTATAACTTTCATTAATTAGAAGCTCGAGAAGGCGCCCAGATTCAACAATTTCGCGAAAAACTTTGACTTTTAAAACATAGTCTCACCGACTTTGTAACAGAAAATGACTGAATACAACTGATGATTTTTGGTTGGGATTTTGAAGTATATAAAGGATTTTAATGAGCACACAATCCATATTTGGAAAAGGCCATTTCCATTTTGGGTGCGAGTGTTTCGATTCTCATCATACTTCGATGAGATTACTCATTTTCTCAGCGCCTTTTCGACTTGTTTTCCACGAAATGTTTTTAAGAGATTCCTAAATATTTTGGTTCTCAATATATGGGCGCTGAGACTAATTTTTAGATTCTTAGGGTTTGTAATTTTTCTTTCCCAACCGGACACGGATGTGCAGATTGTCTTTATTTCTCAGAAAAACTCATTTAAATTTTGAAATCCAAATTTGGGTGGTTCGATTTTGTTGTTGCTTTCTCAAGAAAAGTGTTGTTTTGAAATTTAGTAATTTTGTTTTCATAACGCGATCTTCACACGTGAGTAATAAGGTTATTGAATTTTGTCTGTTTTTATTTTGGTCCTCACCTATCTCATATTTATGTTTATTTACCATTTCCGTGTTTGTATTTTTATTGGTATTTAAAGAATTTTATTATTGTTTCTCCGTGACCTATCGCATGGTCATTTTTTGTTCATAACAAGTATTCAAAAATAAAAATAAAAAAACTATACTAAAACTAAACATTAATTAAATAAATTTTACTTCCCAATCTAAGCAATTCAATCTGAATCTGGTGAAAAAAAATTTAGCACCAAGTTGCAAATTGAAACAACACTTTTTGGACTTTGTAGTTTATATGCCTTCCTTCTATTACATTTTATTAACTGTCTGAATAAAATTAAACTGAAAGCCAGAAACCTGTTCTCACGTTCGCAGTAATCTGTTTAACTTGTAAAATAGTTACCAGAAAAGAAAAACCAGCAATCCCAGAATACTGTTAACGCGCGAAAAAACCTAAGTACATTCTCGAGAATGCGACGCGGTTTTTTCACTACAGTGATGAAATTACAAGAAATAAACATAAATGTGATAGTCATTGAGTGATTGTGATTTTGCGAAAGTGAATTATAGATTTATTTTTTCATTAAAATGACCTATATTTCAACTTGCTTATGATTCATTCTCTGAAAATTTATACATTTAAATAGTCATTAATTTAATAAAAAAAAAAGTAATTTTTGAGAATTTTCTGTGGGGAATCAAAAATATATGTCCCCCAAAGTCATTTATGGTATTTGGCTCAGTTCATATGCCTCAGGGGAGAAAGTTGGATAGGTTAAAATTTTATTAATCACGACCTAGGAAGTTCTTAGGTCGTGGGTCAAAAAAATGAACCACGACGTTGGAATCTGTGAGCTGCGAATCAAGAAAATCGCCGAATGACTTCGAAAAATTCTGAAAAACAAAAACAAATATGAAATTGCCAAGTACAATATATTCACCAAATTAAACTTTTCAAAAACTGCCGTCATGTTTCTAAAACATTAAATTATGAACAAATTCTCTTAAGCAGTGGTCATCTTTTTCTTCTCTTAGGCCATGGCGCAATTCTTTTTCTCCGTTTTCTTTCGGCTTCTCGTTTCCGCAAATTAAAGATATCCCATAATATGATTTACACTTCCAAAGTAATTTTAAGGTATAGAAAAAACCAAATTCTTAAGCCGTGGCCACATAAAATTCGTAGGGCCACGGCCTGAGAGAAGAAAAAGATGACCACAGCTTAAGAGAATTTGTTCATAATTAAATGTTTTAGAATCATAACAATAGTTTTTGAAAAGTTTAATTTGGTCAATGTATTGTACTTATCAATTTCATATCTGTTTTTGTTTTTCAGGATTTTTCGAAGTCATTTGGCGAAGATATGATAAGCCACTACCTAAGAGCGCAAAAATCGTGAATTTTACTATTTTCACTAACTTCTACTTCTTTACTGGATAAATGAAATAACATCAAACATATCGAATGTGGCTAGTATTCTTATCAACAGTGTGAAGAAAAGTGGCTATTCAATAAAATGAAATATGAAATCAGTGAGTCGTGAGAAGCAAAGAAAAAATGTCACGGCCTAAGAGCGTTAATTTCATTCACACAGCTTTGAACCCCCCACTCCCCATGGCAACAAAGAAGGGAGGTTTTGGTCATCTTTGTATGCGTTGACCTATACACTCAACTCTTCTGATCAATATATTCATTACAACTTTTCCTCCAAAAATACTTATAGTATCATTTTTAAGACAACAAAGGTTCAAAAAAAAGTGATCGCAGGTCACGTCCTTGGAATTTTTGCACTTTGAGTTGAGTAAAAACTTACTCAAGGGAGGTGGGACCCATTTTCAATTAATAGGAAAAGTATATGAAGTTCTAATTTAGGGAATGAAAAAAGAAATGAAAAATATCAATTGGTATTCGAAAAAACTCTCATTTACATAAATATCAGTTCCGATCGTGCAGCTAGCGAGCAAACATGGATCTCTGTTTGTGCGTTGTATCTAGTTTCGCCCGTATTCGGTCTTATCTCTAACTTTATTGAAATCGTACCTCTCGTAATCATGATACGTATTATCATATTCTAAAGCATATTTCATCGTATTTAGAACATCTTTATTTTAAGCACTTTGATACTACATCTGGTCTCATCGAAGCTCTTGCTCAAGACCATAAATGTCGACAATTGAGGAGCTCAAACAGTTACTTGTCGAGGTAAGGAAAGAACTTCAGACTATTCACAATGAAAACCAAACCATTCACGGAGAGAACTCTTTGCTTAAAAATCAGCTGCGTATTAAAAGATTCATAACACTGACCAATGCATCGAATCAAATGGATACTCTAACCAATGATGAAGCTTCTAACCAGTGATGAAGCTGGAACTCAAACAGATAATACGCCAACCAAAAATGAGAAAAAACCACCTCCATTCTTCATTAATGGTATTAAATCTATTAAAATATTTTACCAGTTTCTCTCAAAAATAGAGCTCAATCCATGTGAAATGAAAGCATTAGCTAATGGCGAATTAAAAATTGTCGTAAAATCAGCAGATGATTACCATAAACTTCGCAAAGCACTGAATGATTTCACCCTTTTACCAGATTTAAAAAAAAAAAAAGAGCTAGGTTTCATTAAATTTCATACTTATCGTCTTACTGAAGAGAAACCCTTCACTATCTTTATTCGTGGAGTTCACCATTCCACTGATATGAATGTTATCTGCAGTGACTTACTGGCAGCGGGCCATCAGGTTACCAATATCATTAATGTTCATATTAAGAAGAACGTAGAAAATAAAATTATCATTATTAAGCTACCGTTATTTAAAGTAGATGTGAAATCTAACGATAACAACCGAGCTTCATTCGATTTACAATCATTATGCCATTGTCAAATCTCAGATGAAACTCTAAAAAAAGCTCCCAGTTTACCACAATGTATTCGCTGCCAAGATTATGGTCACACCAAAAATTACTGCACAAAGACACCCAAATGCGTAAAATGTGGTGAACAAGACAGATTCAAAGAGTGTACATCCCCTAAAACCACCACACCTAAAGGTGCGAATTGCAAAGGCAGTCATACTGCTAATTATAAAGGCTGTCAATATTATCAGTCAAAAATCGCTTCAACTAAATCATCTCCCAAGTTGACTGCTGTTGATCGTATTAAAGTGAATTCGAATATCTCATCCTCAGTCAACTCTCAACAACTGCACCAAAAGCCTCATCTTGCTCAGTATTACCCTCCTCTACCTCGCAACTTCTTATAAACAATAGCCAAATCCTAACTATACTCTTAGGTGTCGAAGCTTCACAAAAAGATTTATTGAAAAAATTTACTACTGTGGAGGAACGTGTTAATGCCAGTGGTCTCTCATATAAAAAAATAGAATTGTATTCCTTTCTCCATCTACATAATGTAGATGTGGCACTAATATTAGAAACGCATCTCTCCAGTTACACTAATTTGCCTAAAATTCGTAACTATATAATCTACCTCTCACTCCACCGTGGTGGAGTCTCAAGAGAGGGAGCAGCAACATCATCAAAAAACCAATCCAACATTCTGATATTGGAGTTTTCTCAATCTAAAGCATTCAAGCTTCTATAATCTCAATACAATTGAATAATCATACAGTTTACCTTAGTAGTATCTACTGCCCCTCGTTGTCCTCCGTGCGAAGCAGACTTTGATAATCTATTTCGTAAACTTGGTGATCACTGGATTCTAGGTGGAGACTTCAACGCTAAGCATCCCTCTTGGGGCTCGCGTATCTACTCCTCTCGCGTTCGAGTACTGTGCAATTCAGCTCATCGTAATAAAACTCAACCTCAATATCCAAATTACTGAAGCAACTGACTTAGATACAGCAGCACAAAACTTTTCATCTATACTGCTTCATAGTGTTACCCCTTGCACCCGATATAAAAATCAACCACCACCTTAAGTTAGTTACCGTACATTTATTCGTAGTCTAGTTCTTCGTCGTCGACGTGCTGGAAAAATATGGCAAAGACATCAAACCTCCCAAAATAAAACCATTTTTAACAAACTTTCGAGAGACACCACACGAGCTATTCTTCAGTGGAAAAACGATTCTTTCTCGAATTATTTGTCTGAATTAGAACCTATTAAAGAAGCTAATTACTTGTTATGGGTAAGTATGAAGAGAATTCGTCGTCCGCCTTCTATTAGTCCACAGCTAAGAATGAATGATAACTCCTGGGCTCGCAGTGATGCTGAGAAGGCTGAATTATTTGCTCAGCATTTTGAACAGGTATTCTAAGATAACGATATTCCAACTACAGTTATCCCTTCCTATCCTAGTGAAAATTTTGGTAGGATTAAAAATACGACTACTCTTGAAATTGCCAAGATAATAAATGAACTGAGTTTACTCTTGAAATTGCCAAGATAATAAATGGACTGAGTTTACGCAAGTCACCAGGACATGATAAGCTTTCTCCTATCATACTAAGACAACTATCTAAAAAAGGAATCATATATCTTACCAAGATCATTAATGCATCTATACGATTACTGTATGTCCCTAGCACCTGGAAGATCGCCAAGATGATTGTTATTCTCAAGCTAGAAAAACCAGCTGATGATCTGAAGTCTTATAGACCCATTTCTCTGTTATCAGTCCCATCAAAGATATTTGAGAAAATTATTCTTTAGACTATAATCTATCTCGGACAAAAAAGAATTAGTACCTCATATCCAGTTAGATTTAGAGAAAAACACTTTACAATCGAACAAATTCATCGCATTGTACAAATCATCTCTCAAGGCTTAGAGAACAAAGAACTCGTCCTAGCGGTTTCCTTAGATGTTAGCGCAGCATTGACAAAGTATGGAACAACGGGTTGATTCATAAAATCAAAAACCATTTCTCTCCTGCTTTCTGTAAGCTTCTCCTCTCATATCTGAGTGGTAGATAGTTCTACATTCAACAGGAACTAGCCACATCTCAACTCACCAATATTAGAGCTGGTGTACCACAAGGCTCGGTACTTGGTCCCACTCTATTCTCCTCGTTGTATATTATGGACATACCCCAAACACTTGAAGCCACTACTTGTCTGTTCGCGGATGATACCGCTATTATAACTCACAATGTTAAGTATGAGACAGCAGTCTTTAACTTACAAACTATCGTTAATAATATCTCCTCCTGGGCTCATAATTGGAAAATAAGGCTCAATGACAGCAAATCAGTAAGAGTAGACTTCGCTCTTCGTTGGCATGGATATACCCTTACCATGCTAGAGGGTAAACCAATTCCAGTTGCTTACTGGGCTAGGTACCTAAGTTTGGATTTAGATTGTGAGCTTAACTGGCATGAGCATATTCAGCGAAAACGAAAAATGTTGGACCTACTAATCACCAAATTCTACTGGCTCATAAGACCTAAATCAAAACTTGGTCTCAAGAATAAGAGACTTATCTATACTTCAGTCTTTCCCCAAGCTTGAAGCTGTGAAGCAGAGATCTGGGGTACTGAAAAATTTCAAAATAAATTTATGCGCCTAATCACGGGATCGCCGTGGTTTGTAACAAACGATCAATTACGCACTGACCTAGCGCTAGATCCACTCAACATAGTAGTGCACCAAAGGGCAAACAGCTATATACACCGCCTACACGTTCACCCTAATGTAGAGGGTATCCAACTTTTAGACGATTCCAATAATACCCGTTGGCTACGAAGGTGTCACCAGCTTGATTTAATCGATGTTTCAAGATGATGTATTATTTTTAAGAAAAATACGAAATTGCAAATCTTATTTTATCTTAAGTCGTAGGTTATAGTCAATACAGTCTTTTCATTATGTGCAATTCTATAAAAATGAATATTAAAAAAAAAAATTCTGATAAATATGTAAATTTTCTGAGAACTAACTTTGATGAAATTTTGAAAAAGGCCAAACATTTAAAGATATACAAAAATGATATCGATGAAAACTTTCCCCACGAATACTGCATTTTAAGGAATATGGAATTTCGTACTTGAAACAGTTTATGGACGAAACACTAGAACATATTTTTCCAAACATGTTCATAGCAATTAGAATCTTTTTATATATAGCTGTAAGTAACTGCTCGGCAGAAAAGTATTTTTTTTAACGCTAGAGGTCATTCACCTTTCATAAGAACGTATTGTGGTGTGTGATGAGTCATACAGGAAAAAAAAACGATAAAATACGAAGAAAAACATCTACCCTAATTTAAATAATTATCACCCTTCTTATTTAATGTACACACAGGGAAAATGAGTGAAACACTTCTAACCAAATTTGTGATGAGTCATTTAGTATGAATAAACACAAAGTCATTTGATAACAATTTTAATGAATTAAAATATACGCACATTAACATTAAAATACTTGGATAGAGTTGCAGTGATTCGGCTTAAGGCTCGACCACTGTTCGAAGAACTAATAAAGTTGCAGCAGGTTCCGCTTAAGGCTCGACCGCTGTTGGCTTACGCTTAATAAAGAGGACTAATTCTTGACTGATTCTTGGCTAATTCTCCACTGACTTGAGATGGTAATTTTTGGAGTATTTATACCGTTTCAAATAGATACGGAATGCTCACATTCCTAAAGGGTTAAACTCCATGTGAGTACTTTTGTATATTTTAGGATCTATGTGTGCGATAGGCTTATAAAAAGGGTATTTTAGCATAAAATTTTACGGAAAAGAAAGGTAAGTAGGTAAATGGTAGTAAAACAATGTAATTTTGGTTAGAAGTGTTTCACTCATTTTCCTTGTGTGTACGTTTAATAAGAAGAGTGATAATTATTTAAATTAAGGTAGATGTTTTTCTTGGTATTTTTTCGTTTTATTTTCCTATATGACTCATCACAGGTGTAAGACTATATAACTAGCCGCCTCACCACGCATTAGTGAGGCTAAGGGGACTTTTGGTGGCTTTAAAGCACACTAAGGATACATGCAGTAGGAACCTTCCTAAACGCCACTATGACGCTGGAAGTTCCAATGGGAGTGAAAAATAGATGAAAAGCACGACAACTGTCGTTTACAAAATTAAATTTATTAAAACGCTAATAAGGGGGAACAAAGAGAAGGGAGGCGACAACTTGAATTATCGTTACTACAAATAAGCTTACATAACTTTAATGTTGGCCACTTTTGTGTCGTTTATCTTCACAGTCGACACCTCACTTGATCTAAACGACAAAAATAATCACAATATAAAAATGCGAAAATATATTCGATGATTTAATTTAAAAATTTGAATTAATCGCGAAACCACGTTGTCGTATTTAGAACATCCAAAAAGCACAGGTTTCGTCCCTATCTCAGTAGAATAGACTGATGTGTTCATGCCTTTGCAGGTTCAACGTTGATTCAGTTAAGATAGGTAAAACCAGAAATAGTTTTTTCCCACCTGCGACATTTAAACAAAACACAAAGGTGTGCAATTTTTAGATGCGGGGCATTTTCCAAATGGATAATTTATTAAACGGTTGTGCATCATGATTGTAAAAAGTAATTTTTGAATTTTTGTTGGGGACCCCCAATTTCTTATATCACAGTATTCACTGACAGAAACGATAAAACTTAGTAATTCAAACGCTTTGCATGCACTTGATTATTGCTTGTTTTAGTAACAACATTTAATAAAACAGATGATTTTTGATATTTTTGTTGAATTTTTATTTTATGTAACAGATGGCGGCTACTCTGACTATGATTTACGTTATCTTCACCAAAGATAAACTTCATACCATTTTGATTGAACTTCCTCAAACCACCAGTAAGTAACATGAAAATAACAATAAGTGCCTAAGTGCATGAAAGAATAAGAATAAATATAGTACTTAACAAGAGTCTAGCTCCTGCGATTACACAAATCATGCCAGCCAATCAAAACACATCGCAGTTTGGCGCTCATTTTCATTTTTTTTTTCTCTTGTGTCATTGTGTATAGATAAACGATAAACATAAGGAGAATTTTTTTTCATTCTTCCTTTTATTTTGAAATTACTTTAAAAAAATCTATACTTAGATGTGTAACAAAAAACGTTCTTAGTCTCAATTTTTGGTACTTAGAAAAATATATACTTAAGATACTATGTAACAAAAAACATCTTTACTCTTGAAATCTTTGGTTTTTTACCTTAAATGTTGAAAAGAGATCAGTGTTATAAAATAACAAAATTTCAATTAGCACCTTATTATAATACAAAACGAGGTAACCTCTAAATTTCTTCTGGTTTTCTAAGTGTAACAAAAAATATAAAATAAAAACAAGAAGTAAGAAAATAACAAAGAATAAGCATCAAATTTCTGCTGTCGTTTCATCATCATCATAAAACTATGAACAAAATTCATTATACATCACATCCAATTGTAGATCATTTTGTTCTTCTGCACTTGGTGTTCGATACTCCATTTTCGTTTTATTTTACTTCTTCTTAGTTGAGTAAAGCCTTTGTTGAGGAGTAATTTTTCTCTTGTAATCACGCGGCAATTTATCTACTTTTTTTTAAAATTAAAGTAGCTTTAGATCACTGCTGGGCGCGTTCAGGTTTTTTTTGAACGGCGTTCGTTCCCGTTCAATGAAATTCTCAAATTTGACGTTCACGTTCCGTTCCGTTCACTGGCCAAAAAATTCCGTTCCGTTCAGCGTTCCGTTCAATTATTTCCAAAATTTCACGCGTTCCGTTCCCGTTCACATTCATGAACGCTTCGTGAATAGACGATTATATTGAACCAAATTGAAATTCTTCAAAACATCTGCTTTTCACTTTTACTAAACGCAATTCAACATTAAAATAACGAATAATTAACAGTCAGCCAATCACGCCACGAGAAGTACACCGAATGAATAGTGATAGTGAATACCACGACACAAAACTTGAGAAAGACGAAGTGAAGAAATAGAAAATTGAGAAAAAAACTAAAAAGGGTAAAAAGACAAGTTTTTTCTTGAACGATAAATGAACGGCGTTTAAAATTTACGTTCAAGAAAATAAAACGTTCCGTTCCGTTCCAACTTTTATATTTATCCTTCCCGTTCCGTTCATCGTTCGTTCAATTGATAAGAGAATCTCACCCGTTCCGTTCGAACGCGCGTTCCTGAATGCGAACGCGCCCAGCAGTGCTTTAGATTCAATACAGAGTCGCGCTTGACGTAAATATTTCATTAAATCTTGGCGATATTCTTTATTCTGGCTAGCTAATTTTAAAACTTCATTGCACATTGTTGTCAGTTCTTCCATTGACACTTCTTTTGCCTTGTTCTGAAGTATGACTTGTGTGATTGTATCGGTTAGCATAGAATCAGTAGTAAAGGAACCATAATTGATGTTCAAATTGCAGCCTTGATTAGATAAAGAAGAATGAGTAGGAGGATTGGCGACATTTAGATCAGAGGTATTTATTGGATCAACTGAATGTGAATTCACCAACAAGCTCACTTGATGCACATATTCTACTTTATGGAATAATCTAAACACGAACATGTATATTTGTGTATGCAAGCTTTGTATAATGTGCATTCAAGTTCACATTGACACTGCATATTATTTTTTTCAACGTAATATATTTGCTTTGATGAAACAATCCAACGTTCATCTTCTTCATCATAAGTTATGAGATTTGGTGCATTAACAGCTGTACAATGACGTCGTCACAAGTCTTGAATTTTTTTTTGTGAGCTTTCCTTTATGAGTAATTATTATTTGATCATACAATCGATCAAATACAAATTTCATCAAGATTGAAATTGTTTTATCCAGTCGCTTAACTTTTTTCCTTCTAAGTAAACATATTTTAACATTCTATGCAGGCTTTCCAGATGTGTATTAGAGTTCAAACCACTATTTTTCCGAAAACAGTACGCCCATGCCGATGTATTATTCTTATAGTTGCGCTCAAAGTATTCTGCATAACTTTCGGTCTGTTTGTCTGCTTAGAGTCTATTGATAACACCAGTCAGCAAGATTTCAAATTTGTTCTCGTCCAATTCATGTAATAATGTCCGTAATAATGTGGAAGTTTCTTTTTTTTTCTCTTCTCCGCCTTTAACTCTGTTTAGAATTTGTTTCCAAGCGCGTACGACATGCCAAGTGCAAAACAGTTGTTTATTTGGTTTTCCCATGATATTACTCCAAGCATTGACTATTTCACGCGGAGTGGCTGAACTCTAGCGGATTTCTTGGAACTACACAATTGAGGGGATCGAATCATTTGAAATACACAGGGCTTATGGGAGAAAAATCAGTTTTCTTGATTTTTAACAAAAATGAGAGGTTTTACATAAAAAATTTTGATATATGAAATGAAGATTTTTCAATTCCGCATCGATTGGTATAAATTTCATTGAAATTCACTCAACGATAATGTTATTATGAATAATTCTTCGTCGGTCTTTTCAACTTGTATTTAGTATTATATCAACTTTACACGAAATATTCTTTCAAATAAAATAAATTACCAAATTTTTAATTTCATGTCATAAAAGGCAATTTTATCCTCTTTCCAGCGATATCCTAACGATTTTTGTAGCTACAATAGTCACATTGTAATTTTCATTTAAAGATTTGAAAGTGTTATTTTCAATTTAAAAAGCAGCAGATTGCTTACAGTGTACTGCTATCAGTTGTGTACCTAGTTTTGTGAGATTTGATAGTTATTAGTTGCTTACGTTTTAAAAATAAAAATATATTATGCTACAAATTCCCGAAATCGTCATGAGGTTCATTTCCATTGGAAATTTTTTTTAATAAGAAAAATTAACAAATGTTCTAAAAGAAAGAATTCATTCTTTCCGGATTTCACGTATCAAACAGAAAATGAAAATTAACGATTCTTAATCGCGACATTTTAATTACACAAATCAAAATTAAAACGGCATAGAACATGCAGCTATTCTGAAACAAAAAATTGATAATGATGATAAGTCTGTATGTAAGTAAGATGTGAACAGTAATCTACTGCTATTAAAATTGAAAATCGAACTCTCAAGTTTCAAATGAAAATTATCGCGTGACTATTGCAGCTAAAAAAATCGTTAATATACCGTTGGAAAGAGGATAAAATTCTGTTTTATGAGATGAAATTAAAAATTTGGTAATTTATTTTATTTGAAAGAATTTTTTGTGTAAAGTTGATAAACAATAAATACAGGTTGAAAAAGCCAACGAAGAATTATTCACAGTAACGTTATTATTGAGTGAATATGAACGAAACTTATACCAATCGACGCGGAATTGAAATCTACATTTTTTTATGTTAAAAGTTTCCACGTAAAACCTTTGATTTTTGTTAAAAATCGAAAAAACCGTTTTTCTTCCCATAAGCCATGTGTATTTTATTTGATTCGATCCCCTCCGCACACTAGCGCTGCAGGTGAGCGTGAAATGGTCAGTTGCCAAATGCCAACTCCATGTCGGACATGAACGTCAGAACATTCAAAGATTAAACCTTCTCTTTGATTTTTGCAAAAAAAAAAATTCATAAATTGTTTGATCTGAACGATTAGTAAGAAGGAAAGCGCAAGGAAATCCTTGGTTAACTTTGTCAAGTACTAGTATTGTATAAAGAACAAAGTCGTAACCCATTCCATAGGTCCCATCAACATAGACGATTCGCTTACCATATTCTATTAACATTTCTTTTTGTGCATCATTCATGAAGATGGCAACAAAATCTGAGCAATTTAAAACTGCATTCTCGCTATCAACGGTATCTTGAGGTTTGTAGTAAACAATAGGATGATCTGGTTTTGCTCTCAACTCATTAATTAAAATGTCAACACTGGTGCCATCTTGAGAATTCCTCATCTCGTTTAAAATATTAAAAGTGGCAGAAATATTATGCAAATCTTTCTTCGTCAAGAGATGTATTCTATCTAAACCAGCTTCATTTATAGAATTTCGAATATTACTCACAACAACAGATGACGGAATTTTTAACAGTAGCTGTTTGGCAATTTCTTCTCGTTTAGATGGTGAAATATTGACATGACAAAGCTGATTGGAATGTCCGACGTGAGTTGAAAGGAACTTAGCTGTACATTTATCTTTATGAATTGTGACATCTATAGATGCTGGACAGAATCCGTTGATTTTCTTTGATCCTTGTATCTTCAATAATCTGATGTTTTTACCTTCGCTTTTAAAGTAGCCACTTCGATGACACCCATAGTACACTATAGTTTTTCTTTGATTTTTTCCCCCCTTGCTTGAGGATAAATTTACATCGAGTTCTTTTTTCTGTTTGCTTTTTCCAGGTTATAAAAGTGTCCCATTTATCGAATTCCAAGTTTTCAAGTTCATAATTTATATTATGTGTATCTTTGAAATGAGTTGAAATATCACGTTTAGAACCTTCAAATACACATAAAAGACACTTCCTTACGCTTCCTTCATTTGTCTCCTTCTCTTCATGTACTTTAAGATGTGTTTCAAAATGCGGTAAGGAATTGAACGACTTCTGACATTGACTATGGTTGCAATTATACTTGAAAGAACCTTCTTTTTTCTTCCTCGGCACAATATCTTTAACAGCAAGTGGTTCGAAGTGATATATTTTTTTCAAGTGTTTTCTCAAATCTGGTGGACGCGCGAATGTTTTTCCACATTGAAAACATAAAGTATTATCTACAATAGGAATGGAAAATTGTAATTTTGCCATCTCATTAACAAAAATACTCTTTCTATTAGCATATTTATACTTATTATTTGAAGGAGACATTTTTTCGACATCGTATCAGCGTAAAAATTTAAAAATTTGAAAAAAAGTTGATTTTGATTAAGTTATTTTACGGAGATGTGATAAGAACATAAATGGTACCGCCCAGACGCGTTTTGATTGGCTGGCACGATTTGTGTAATCGCAGGAGCTAGACTCTTGTCTTAACTTAGCAGAGATGGCAAAACGAAATCAGAATAGACTTTTCGATTTGTTGTGCTAAGCTCATGTTTATTTATATTCAGTTGTGTTACATATTTACAGAGTATTGGCGAAATTCAACTCATCATTTACTTACCATATGAATTTAATTATTTAAAATCGTAAATACCCTTGCAAAAAAAAAAAAAAAACACTATTAGTAACTACTAATAACTACGAGTAAACTAGTAGTTACATAAATGATTAGCAGTAACAAACTACTATTCTGTTCAAGAAATAATGTTTATTAAGACTGCTAATAATAGTAAACTAGTATTCTGTGCTCATAAAAATTCGCTATCGCATGAAAAGTAATTCCAAGCAAAGCGACCGTCTTGTACGAGGTCTGAGCTCATACTGAAGAAACCATGGTACTGCTCCTATACCTTATACTTCTTTTGGTCATAAGTGATTATAGTGTGTGGGTGGCTATAAGAGTAAGAAACCTAACTTACAAGTTCTGAAAAATTGTATAAAATCAAAGTCCTACGTTTATTAGATGTTGATATATTTTTTCATAATTTATTTTTTTTACTGAGTTTTTAACTTGAAAACGATATTTTACATGCCGTGTACAGTCGCATACGTTTATTCAGTCTAAAAGATTTGCAATGATTCGAAAAATAATCTCAGCAAAGCGTCCATCTTGTACGAGGTCTGAGCTCATACTGAAGCAACCTCGAGTAGCGAGTATTACTCCGGATTCATAGTTTTTGTTGTCTCTGATGATGTGATGAGGTTATCTGTTGTTAAATTACATATAAAAAAATTCAAGTCGTGCAAATTTTTCTACTGTTATTGGCATCAGACATGAAAAAAATCAAGTTTTAGACTTGCAATTATTTCAAGAACCTATTGCTGTGTTAAGGTTATGGTAAAAGTCCAAGTGTGACAGTTCTCAATCAACTTTGTTCAATATTTAACTAGCTCTCAAAGATTTCAACATTGTATATTAACTTGTGACATACGATCAACAAGTTTTCAATTGGATGGTATTACACAACAATGCTCTAACTGCACTTCGGCTGGTTCTAAGAAAAGCATTATGACCTATCTTACTTTGACAATACAGTAAAATACTTCATATCAATATAATTATATAATCCTGTGATATTTTAGTTTTATTTTTTGCAATAAAGAATTTTTACAAATGATAAGATTTGCATTTTGTTATTTATTTATTGAAAAATAATTCTAAGTATTAATTTTATGGACATTGAAAAAATCAATATACATGTTTTCGGACTTCAAAAAAAAACCAGTGAATTTTTAGACTTTGAAAGAAATCGGTGTATTTTCAGCCTTTTGAAAAAAAAAAAAAAATATATGTACATATTTTCGGACTTAGAAAGTAGGCTCCTATACCCCTCAGGTGGTTTGCTTAGACTAGAAAAAATTTCTCGTCAAGTTTTGATCCCAACCACCCTCCATTCCCATTCCACACCCATTTTATTGTCGTTTTTTCACGAATTTTTCATTTCGTTCAGAAGGAAATTTTTTGTTTTTTCGCACATAGGTAGATATCATAGTGATGTATGTAAGATAAAATTTTGAGCAATTTTGGTTCATTTCTTCATGAGGTTTTGGCCATTTAAAATTTTCAACTGTAAAAAATACCTTAATAGCGAAAAACGACCACTTTTTTGAAATATCCTAAAAACATGTTTTTTTATCTAAATTTATCTTACGTATTTGGTTTTGAGATTTAGTAATGTCGTCGACCGCCAAATGCGAAAAAGTATCATATAATCGATTTTTCCACTTTTTGGATGCTTATAATTTTATTTTTCATTTTAAAATTAAAAAAAAATTTAATATACTGCTAATACGCGTCGCGCAACATTCAGCCCTTCCCCTCACTCCCCTTCACCTTACAGTGTATCGCGATGATTTCGTGTTGAAGAAAATCTACAATATTTGTATAATATGTGGTAAACGTTACACGCGTCTTCTACCTTTATAATACATATTATAAGCAGGGAGTGGATAATATGCTTTAAAAAGCTAATGACCCAATATAGGTGTCGTTTTAAAGTACTCGGTGAGGCGAATCTCATTGTAACAATAAATTATTTTTTAAATGATCGAAGAAGAACTTTATTGTCTGAAATTTTATTTGCAATAAAAAGGATTTATTGATGAAAATTATTAAGAAACGAAATTATCAAATGTGCTTGAAAACTTTCGACTTTGTTCCAGAGTAAAATATTAAAAAATTACGAAAATGTTCGCTAAAAATCGAAAAAACGGAGAAGTATGCGCTAACAAATATGGCTCATTTTGCTCAGAATGACTTGAAACGTAAAAGTAACTTAAATATGCCGCTTCTTACTCAACGCAGACAAATATGCTATTTCATGATTAAATTTCAGGGGTGGTTATCCTTGAGTTGAAAGTTCCCATGCAAAATTTCAGAACCCACGGACTATTTGGGGGGAGGATAGAGGTCCTCAAAATAGGGTCATTTTCGAAAGAACATGGTTTTTCCTCTCTATAGCCTCTGGATCGAATCATAACCATAACCACATTGGGCTATTAGAAAGGCCCAATTTGAGTTTTTACATCTAACTAGCCCATAAGCAGATCGATTGGCGGCCATCTTGATCGCCCCACCTAGTGGTTATGCAAAATTTTAATTCATACTTTCCTTGTCAAAAATGCATATTTGTTTTGAATTTTTTCAGCTTTTAGCTTATTTTTTGTTTGAGTGCTCGAATCAAGTTGTCACACGGTATATGTGAAGAATAGATACTGATAATCATAAATCTTTCGTCCAATTCATTGTTAAAGGAAAAGAAATGCGAGTGAGAAGATGGGAAGTGAGATTACCTCAATATATTTTTCAGGAAAATCCCTATCAATGAGTATGAAACCTAGCGATTGCACCAAAATACGTGTATCGCAAATGGCGTAAAGTGAAAGTTTAATGAAAAGTTGAGGAGCTCCAAGCAGCAGAAATTAGTACAGGCTCACTTCATTTCTGAAGGCAACAAGTACTGCCTACGCTAAATTTAATTTCTTAAGAAATTTTGAAGGAGATAGGCGATGTTTTCAGCCTCATACAGGGTGTGGGTATGAAGAGGTTGACAAAATTATTTGCAAATTTGAACACGCCCTCATTAAAAACTCAGCTACAGTAATGTGGTATGGCTTCTCATTTTTTTTGGCAATAATCATCCATAAAATTCGTTTGTTTTGTTTGTTTGTTTTTTTTTTATTACTATCATTATTATCATTATTATTTATTATTATTATTTTTTTTGCAGTAAAAATCATATTAGTATTCAATTTATTCATGACTGTAGTTATATCCGGTGTTTTGGTTCTTGGAGTTTTAAAGGTAAGTGAAAAAAGTATACTGCTATTTCTGTTGGTGATACCTACATAAATATATATGGCGGTCCAGCATACTCGTGTTTATAGTGCCCTACATTAGGCTACTGACGTGAGACTACCAAAAAAAAAAAAAAACGATAAACAGATAAAAGACTTGAGTAGAGATTTGAAGTCTATAGGTCGAGTAGGAATATCAGGCACTGAACAGAGGCATCTACAAGACTTTACCTTGAACTACTGAGAGCTGGAGTATCGATGCTAATGAAAATGTCGTTTTGTTTGATTCTTTTATTCTTTCTTTTTTTTTTTTCAGTACTCATGTTTACCTTGAAAACGTTTATATATTTCAGGAACGGAAATTTTTCTTAGTAGTATGGATTGTGTTAGGAATAATGCTGATTGTGAGTTGGGTGATCTCCGTTGTGTATTGGGGATTTTATTACTTGTTCAATCATCAGTATTTGGAATCAGTTGTTTGGCTCGTTGTAGGGGTAATTATATCAGGTAAGTTGGGTGAGTTTTAGAGGTATGTAAGTTCTACAACTATAGCTATTATGTATTATTATATGTAACTGAAGGAAATCTATAAAATCGCTCATGTTGAATTAAAAAAAAAATCACACACTCTCCAAAAACCAAC
Source organism: Phenacoccus solenopsis (assembly GCA_009761765.1). NCBI lineage: Eukaryota > Metazoa > Arthropoda > Insecta > Hemiptera > Pseudococcidae > Phenacoccus > Phenacoccus solenopsis. The sequence goes on from CM019753.1 coordinate 53,284,891, forward strand.
TTATGGTTTGAAATGATATTTAGGTTATGCTCGATATTCAAAAAACTTGAAAATGTTCAACAAAGGCCACTGATACATATTTCGAACCAACGCATTGATTGTAGGTGAATACGTAGGTACTGTGTACTTGTTGTGGCGTTGTTTCTTCCACAACTTGTTTTCTTTGGTTTCGAAAATAAATAAAAAAACTATTGGAGTTCAAAATTTAAATGGTTTAATAACAAAAAAAACAAAATTCACTCAGCACACATTAACATAGTTATCGCGAAACTTTTACATTATAAGATTTATTCGCGAGGAACTCCGAGTGCCATCGGCTCATTGGCACATGCACACTCGACTCATCGGATTCCGTTCCATCCCATTCCATTCCATTCTGTTATTTGCCTTTTTTTTTAGTTAGGGTTGATGTAAGTTATGAGTTAGTCTTGTCTTTAATTTTATTATTATTATTATTATTTATTTTTTTTTTATCGATGGTAGTATTAATAAAAAAATTTTAAATCACACATAAACATTTACCTAAACAATGACTCAAAGTTGTAAATACCTCAAAATGACTCACAATGTATGAATGAACAACAATGCACTGAGCAGTTTCGCTATATATATACATTTATTTTTTTATCGGTTCAAATCAATTTACATTTGAAAACGTTTGAGTCATTTCATGTTAAAGTTGTTTAGAGCCTTTCAGGGGTTAACAATTAATGGTTAGCGACCAAGTTATCACAAATTTCAATTTCACATCAAAAAATGCACATTGCATTGGACTTGCAGGGTAGGAACAATTCTGCCAGCATTCAAATTTCAAAAAATGAAAACAATGTAAAATAACGGAACACCAACAAAATTAATCCGTTAGGTTCGGTTACGTTCAGTTCTCAAAATTTCATTCCGTTACGCTCCTCAAATGAAGTAATTGCCCGTTACGTTCCATAACCGTTATTACAGCCCTGCTTGTAAAATGGTCTACTAGAAAACTTGAGTACAATTTTTTAATCCTCAAATTTGCTGGTATACCTACCTAGGGAAGAACGGGGCATAATAGACATGCTAAGCGAGAGTCGATATGCTGAGTCCCTAAATTAATATTTCAACGATAAAAATAGCTTGATATGTAGTGACATCCTTCTACTAATCCCCTTTATTTTTAAGATTTTTTGGACCAATAGTTTCTGAGTCATATTCATTATTTCAACGTCCTTTCAAAAAAGGGGTCTCAAAGTCAATGAGGCATAATGGACACCTCCAAATCAACTTGTCTAAATTCCTTTTAAGGTTTCACTACTTTTAATAAATGAAATACGTGAAGAGAGCATAAAATTGTTTTTGTTTGTTTGTTTGTTTTTTTTTTTAATTGGTAAAAATCGAAAAAATATGAAAAAATAAGAAAAAATTTTGCGATTATAAAGCAAAACATTCGTACTTACTTCAGATATACCAATGTAAAAGAAAGTTCCAATTTTGATTTTTATAAAATTTCTTTCTTTTAAAGCCAAACTCATCATTTCGATGTTGAAAACACGTTTTGTTGTTTTATTACTTCAAAAATACTTCATTTTATTTTTCTTAGCATGGGCATGATTCACTATCACTATTCACTAAATAAACGTAATTAGCTCATTTCTTGAGATATTGGAATATTTACCAGTTTTTAAACGCAATCTCTCATTTTGCCCCGTATGCCCATTATACCCCAGTCTTCCCTATATAAAAACTGAGTTTGAAGAATATACCCAGTTGGGTGAAACTTCGCCTATAAATATGCGGCGAAAATCTCGGTGACTTTCCAGGACGAACGCGTCTTTTTTTTTCGCCCATAAAGCAGGGTTGCCAGATGAAAATTTCAAAAATCCGTACACTGTACATATTTAAAATCCGTACGGACCACAAAAAATCCGTACGGTTGTAATATGGCTATTAATAAGCATTATAGTGTGTGGGCTAGTATTACAGTTGCTAGGTACTCCTATTTCAGAGTTATCTCTGAAATAGGAGTTGTTTAGCTCAAAGTGTAGTAGTGGCAATTCTAATTATTTTTATGAGACTAAGACTGTTATTAAATGATTTTAAATCAATAATACATTGATCATTGATTCATTTTTTTTTTTTTTTTTTTTTTTTTTAATAAATTAGCCCAAACCCAGAAATATAAATTAGCAGAATAATTTAAAATTAGTCTGCTCTTGGCACGTTGAAAAATTCAAATTATTATATTTTAATAAAATTTTCATATTCTTATTTCAGTCAATTCCTAGTCCTACATAATTTAAATATAAAAAACGAAAATTTTAAATTATATTTTTATTTATATAATGGTAAAATGGTATCCGTTTCTTATCCGCTTCTATTGAACTAACAAAACTTGGATAACAGAGATAAAAATTTATACAATATGCGAACTTTTTGATGTAATTACTCCATCCAGGCAATAAAACTGTGCTTCTTGCTATGAAATTTTTTTTAATTTCATTTTTTATGTACTAGTTGAAATATTTTCCAATTTTTTGTGTGGGAATTCCTTTTTAATGAAAAAAAACGTTATTTTTTCAAAAATCCGTACAAAAATCCGTACAAAAATCCGTATTTTAGCAAAATCCGTACATGTACGGATAAATCCGTGCGTCTGGCAATCCTGCCATAAAGTCGCCTATTTGTTCGCTTATAATATCGCGTATGCGCATCGCGTTTCATTTGAATAGCGACTGCGCATATACTATATTCGCTTATAAAATCGCATTGCGCGTCGCGTTTCATTTGAACAGCGACTGCGCACATAATGTCGCCTAATTTATCGCCGTGAGAAATTATAAGCGGTTTTTTTTTTTTTTTTTTTTTTTTTTTCATCGCAGCAGGTTTTTGTGGGAAATTTTCAACGTTTTTTCAATGAATTTTTGATTATTATTTCGCTCATTATATTAAAATTATTTTCAGTCATAAATTTGAGACTATTAGTGAAATTATAATTATAATGAACGCAATAATAATCCAGAATTCATATTTTAAAAAAGTAAATGCGCGTGAGTTTTTATATGATGCTATAATAAATCACTTAAATAAGTATTCAAAATCATTAAGAAATTAGAAACATATGTATTTTTACGTTAAACTTGAAAAAAAAAAAAATTTATACATAATATATTTATGTATAAGTATCCGTTGGAATTTTTTGAAAGGTAAGTAATATCTGAAACAAAAATGAAAAAATAAGAAAATTAAAAAAAAATTAATGGAAGAAATAGGTAAATTAACATTCATATGTATACCAGTAGTACTATCAACAGCTCTACTGTCTTCTCTATGTATATTTTCGTCATCAGTATGAACATAATCTCTACAACAACTATAATTCAATTTATTCCTGCCTTCAACACTTGTGTTCTAATAAACAGCCATAACATAAATTACTATAAAATAACTAAACGTTGGCAATTTCATTTAATGGGGTGATTTAGAAAATGATTACTTAGATTTAATTTTCAACTCATTGGTACCTACTAATTTTCTAAAGCAACCACTCTTGAATTAAAATGTTACTGAGCATAATCGAAAATGAAAGTAGCTGAGTGTAAAGTAGAAGTAATTACGTTCAGGTAGGTAAAAAAAATTGTATTCTATTTTTTTCTAAAATCGATGCAGCCTCAGATAAATAAGCACAAAATAGGCCAAAACACATGAAAAAATGTAATTTTCTCCTCTTCCTCAGTCCTCACCCACTCCCATCGATTTCATAATTGTGCCTAAGCGTTATCATGGTAAAAAAAATTAAATTAAATCAAATAACAGTTTTTAGTGCGGTAAAATCATTTTGGGGGTTGCTGATTTTTTCCAAGAGAACCGCTATGAAACAGTACAACATACTAAATTTTCAACAAAATCAATCAATTACGTACATATTGCGTAAAAGAAAAATTCGAATTGATTTTTCGATTAAAAATTAAATTCTCAAAAACGAGGGGTGGGGTGGGGATCTGAAACTTTGGCAATGGAAGTTTCTAAAAGGTATATATCTACCTGCCACCCAAGTTTCATCAAAATTGGGCTCCGGGCTAGATTCACCATTCTTATCCTCCTATGCTCTTAACGACCTAACTATGAAGATGGAGTATTTATTTTTAAGAAGCTGAGTTAAAATGTAAAAATAAAAAAATCCACTGGATGTGAGATATGGTAGTAGAACTTTGGCTACTATAGGGCACTGTAAACATAGGTATGTTGGGCCACCATATTGTCGTTCAAAAAGCACCTTAATACAACTCTCTTACCGATGAGAGCACAATTTGGTCACGTTGGTGGGTTTTTTGAGGAAAATTATAGTGGCCCAGCATATATGGGTTTGTAGTGCTCCAACTTCGGGTGCAACAGCGTATTTTATCGACCATATTTGGTATAATAACGAACCAAACTCTGTATACATACATAGGTACATAATTAGGCTTATATATTCCATGCAACCTATAGAACCTTGAGCAAATTCCATACTTTGGTGAAAAAAAAGTTGTGATTACATGTTAGTAATACTGTTTTATGTCAAAAAGCAACGAACAAAGGCAAAGTTAATTTTCAACTTCTGTAATGCTCATTACTTTTCGCTGTGAAGCAGTGTTATCAACATCTGATCAGAACATCATTTGACGAGAGTAAGTTATTTAACCCTTTGGTGCGGTGCTAGAGGTTCGATGGGTCTCACAGAATGTACATTATAACAGAAAGTGGATGATTGACAGCAAATGGTCTGAAACATAAACATCTAAATTCGTTCCTTCCTCCATCTGCGACTTCTTCGCAAATCAGGTAGGCTGTAATGGCCTAATTTCTCATTAAAAATCAGCTAAAAATGCGAATGATCAACAATTTCCCTAGCTTTCCTTATTTACCTATAATAATTTAAATAAATTAAGAAAAAAAGAGTTTGTTTTAGCGACATTGATACTTACTTTTGAGTAACGAAATCAAATTAATGTTTTGTATTGCTTATGCTTTCAGTTTTGTACTTCTACCTATGGTTGGTGGTTTACTGTTTTTACTTGAAACTGAAAGAAGAAGATCAACGATTGCCATACTATAAACCAGCACATTCGCGTTAAGATTATCAAAACATGTACTCATTATTTGAATATTTTTTTCCAAAGTATAGATATGCTAACACATTTTGCAACCAAGTAGGTACGTTTATATTTGATCATTACTTCAAGGGAAAGTGAATGATGCTTCATTGGTGGTGCACCTTGAAAAATTGTCTTTTATATTTCTAATGCTGTGAGGTGATTAGAAAATTGTTGAAAATACCTGTCTGTCTTCAGTTTTTCATTTCTTTTATAACGCTGCACACAGTACGCACCAAAATGCATGTGTTACGCCTGAATTGCGAAGTTATCGAGTACGTGAAATGGACAAAATTTTTGCTTACGTAGCATTTTTTACGAGATACTTGATACAATTTAGGCAACGTGGTTCTTTTATTTATTTATTTATTTTTATTTTTTTTTCATTTTAATACGTACATATGTAGTGTGGATTGAAAAAAAAAACATATCTTGGATTTTAACCAAATTGGTTGAGGTAGTTTACTTTGAGTGAGAGATCTCCCAAAAAAATTTCGAGCCCCCTACATGAAAAGGGGAGGGGAGCAGAAGGTTCCCAAAGTACATCACCTTTTGAAAAAAACGCTGTTTTTTGTGTTTCGTAGCCAGCCAAAATTGTGTGAGAAACCCTTCATAGCACTTAAAAGGTGCAATTTGAGTTTCTGAATCTTCCTAGACCATCGCCATCCTTATTGGATAAGAATTCAGACAGCTACAAGGGGGTCGAAAAGTTGCAGATCGCGATATTTCAATATTATGAAATTTTTGCCGACTCTGCATCAATTATTTTTCAGCTTGGTAAGATGAATTTAAATGTTTTATTTTGTAAGTAGGACAATTCGTTAGACTTGAACAAAAAGAAATTAATTACCGATAAAAAGGAATACCTTGACGCTGAGAATGGTACATGTTTTGTGAATTCATAAGAGATCCCATAAGGAACGTGAAAGGTTACTTAAGTTATGCTACACTCAATGCCTCACTTAGTACTTTGACAATTCTCTCGACAGCTTAGGAAGGTATTATTTGGAAACTTGAGGATGTTGTACGTGGTGTGAGGCATCAACATTGGTTACATCGTCAGTTCTTGCTTTTCAAAATTATTCATCGTAGTATAATGATTTGTTTCGAAGTTCAATTCCAGTACGTTGAATTTTCGCAACGTAAAATTTTTTTCTTATTCTCTTAGTAGCTGGATACCTTTTGATTCTGCATTAGATTGAACTCACTTCCAACGCACAAAGACCGATTTTTTTTCAATATTGATTTGTAACGTGTATTCTGCCAAGCCTGAAAATTAGGTTTTATCGATGGTGATAGATTCAACACCAGAAATTTCACAAAAAAAGAATCTAGCTATTAAAAAAATAAGAAAAAAATCTTCTACGTTACTCAAAAAATAGGCAAGAATTTATTTTTAGTGGTTAAGAAAAAAAATATCGGTGAAGTATCAAGGCGAAAAAATAATACATTCAAACCGTAGTGAAAGTTTCATAATATTATTAGAATATTGCAATCTATTACTGGCAGCACCAGTACAGAAAATTTTCAACAATTTCTTCCTAATAAACTACTAGAGGTTGAAGAAAAAATTGGTCAAATTATCAAGCCAAAAAATAATTGATGCAGAGTCGGCAAAAATTTCATAATATTGAAATATCGCGATTTGCAACTTTTCGACCCCCTTGTAGCTGTCTGAATTCTTATCCAATAAGGATGGCGATGGTCTAGGAAGATTCAGAAACTCAAATTGCACCTTTCAAGTGCTATGAAGGGTTTCTCACACAATTTTGACTGGCAACAAAACACAAAAAACAGCATTTTTTTCAAAAGGTGATGAACTTTGAGGACCTCCTGCTTCCTTCCCTTTCATGTAGGGGGCTCGAAATTTTTTTGGGAGATCTCTCACTCAAAGTAAACTACCTCAACCAATTTGGTTAAAATCCAAGATATGTTTTTTTTTTTGATCCATCTTAATGTATACAAGTAAAAAAAATACAGCAATTAAGGAAAAGGATAGTCATCAAGAAGAAAATAAAAGAAAAAGAATGTAATAAATAAAAACATTACAGTACGTATTCCAAAAAAAATTTGAAACCTGGTGGAACTGCAAAGATATTATTTTACTGAAATGCCAAGATATGAAAACCTCGCCCTCTTCTGAAGTTTTCTTTCCAAATCAGATGGGTTGTACTAGCTAATGCCATGCTTATTGCTTATGAGAAAACATTGCTAGCAATGAGGGAGTCGTAGTTTCGAACGCATTTCTTCTTACAGTGCATTCTAATAGTCCGTTTCACTTGAAAATCTGCGTAAATACATTTTTTACCAGTATTTTGAAAATTAAGAAGATTTTAAATCCTTGCTGAGATAGGTTCAGGGGTTAATGAAAAATAATCAGGTTTCTTTATAAATTGGAGACAACATATTACTGAACTAGGGTGCAAAGCGAAGCTTTCCTACCCGGTGGCTGTCTGATGATTGCTAAGCGAGCTGGAGGCGAGCGAAAGCAAATTTTTCTACAAAATGAGCCGAAGGTGAGTGAAGTAACATAAATTAATGTTTGTTGAGCGAACCGAAGGCAAGCGAAATGAAAAAGCACCCGGGGAAAAGTTCCGCTTTGCTCCCTGTTCAGTAATATAATTTGCATTATGCATAATACGAAACTAATTACTTTTATATCCAACCATAGAATGCAATAAGTTAGAATGTGAAAATTGGTGCAGTTTTGTAGTTTTGTTTAGCGCGTAGATATTAACGCATTATTTTGGCAGTGGGAGCAAAAGAAGTAGAGGACTGAAAAGTTGTATTTTCAATCAGCGTTTGAGAGTTGGATATAAATAGTTTCGTATTATGTATAATAAAAATAATGTTTTCTTTTGTTTACAATTTTAGAAAATGAAAATAGGTCTACGACCATATAGCTATGGTCTGCTGGTAGAGATACACGGAAATGACGCTTAGCTTGCAAATGGTACTAGTACGAATAATGCACCACAAACTGCAACGTTCTCAACTGTCAACATGAACGAATATGCTTCTCACATTTGCGCGCAACACATGTATACGGGGTTTTCGGCCAACCCTCACCATTCTACTTGACCTCATTCGTGCCTTTCAGCACGAAATATCCGACAATGAATAAATTGCGACGAAAAATACACTGACGTTTTGACAATGAGCGTATCTGGCAACGTTGCTCTTCGTGGTGCATTATTATTACTAGCGCAAATGGTAGAGAAAGGTAAGCCATTCTCGTATGCGCATTATTGGGGTATTAATTAATGATCATAATATGACGCCTTCAGTTTGAATGGCGGATAGTCAAATTTTGAGGAAGGCTCCAAGATCCTCAAATTGCAAAAATTTGAAGATTATAAGGTCGAATGATTATTGCGAGAAAGAAACATTACAATACATCCCAAATTGAACTTCTTATGTGGTTTTGGAAGGGATACGAGAGGGATTTTCAGAGTTGATTCTGCGAGTAGCCTGATCAAGTCCAAATTATAAACTGAACTCAATAACGTGGCTGCTTATGTTTATTTTTTTTAATTGTGACAATACTAATTGTTATTTTCTTAAGCTTTAACTTTTATGCATTTCGTACCTTCAGAGCAATAAGGCCACATCTCAAAAAAAAAAAAAAAAAAATTGAAATTACAAGAAGGCCACATCTCAAAAAAGTACTTCTTCTTACATACATTTTTGGGAGAAATTATTGTAAATCGGTATAAGTGTGACAGATACCCTATATTAGTCCATTTTACTCCAAAAAATTATAGGAAAAGGTTACCTTTTTGTTGAATTTTACTTGCTTTTTTTGAGATGTGACCTTATTGCACTGAGGGTGCGATTTATCATCTACTGCAATATACACACAGACCAGCACTATTGCGCTATACTCGCTTAGCAATTAACAATACAAACTGCTTCTAGATTCTTTAGAGTGGGAGTGAGTCTTCGTATTGTTTGATGTTTTCTTTTATAATCAAGACTACTCCTGCTGCTGCTTTGACAAATTTATGGTCTTTGCGGTAAATATTATTACCTGGTAACAGGATTTTATCTGTGTTTCGGTGATAGCTTCTGTGTCAATGTGGTGATACTGCAGGAAGAATCGGAGCTCTTGGAGTTGGTTCTTTAAGCCTTTTGAGTTTCAATTAAGCATTTTTAGCTGATGATTGGTAGGAACTTTACTTTCTATCATTGACGTTATTAAGAAGTTTTAGCAGTTGGTCTAAAATAGGAAAGAGTAGGAGTATTAGTTCTTGGAGAGTTGATAACACGTTATTGGTGGTTAGTGCTGGTTTTGACAATTTTACTGCTGAGCTATAGCTGAGAGCATTATTGGCAGGTCTAAAAGAAGAATGGTCAGCAGGCGTTGTAAGTAGTTTTTCTTTTTTGAAGGACTGCTGGTAACTAGAACAGTCCCTATAGTTTGCTGAATGGTTCTACTGCAGTTGGCGCACTTTGGATTTTCTAGTTCAACTATTTTATATTCTTTGGTGGAGTGCTCACCTGCACATTTCCCACAGTGGGATGTCAGTTTACAGTAACTTTTTATATGACCAAACGCTTGGCAGTTGTAGCATAGAGGTATGGTCCTTTTCTTTTCAATCTTAACGATTATGTGGAATAGTGATGTTATATTGAAAATTTTTTGCCTGTCTTTCAATTGCGGCGCTATTATTTCACAGACGGCCATAGGTTGATCATTTCTACGTACCCCAAGTACTTTGATAAGTGATATCAAGATGCCTTTGAGTTCTTTTTGTGTAGTTTCCTCGTTGATTGATGAGGGAAGGCCTTTTATAGTTACATAGAGGTTTTTGTTCCAGGGGTTTTGAAAGATGAACTAATTGAGGTTTTTCTGATCATAGCTTCTGGTTAGGTTTCTAAAATCCTCACTGGTTGAGAGTTGGATGCGAATTTGTTTATTCAGTAGTTTGATGTGAAAATTATCAGTAACGATGTGCTTAATCAAAGCTAATTCTTCTAGGTAATTTCCAAGCTCGTGCAGGAAGCTAGATGGTATTTTTGTTTTATTGCTTGTTGGGCTAGCGTCGCTTGTCGAGGGAGGTTCATCTTACAGCCTATCTAATGTGTTCTTTAGCGGCGCTGTGCTCATCTCTTTATGTCTGGGTGAACTTTTTTTTTAAGCTTTTAGAATCCATGTTCAATGGTGTTCTGCTCAGTCGTTGTAACTATTTTATTTGATGGTGTATTTCTCTTCAATAATTGGAAGCCTCCGTTCTTCAGCTCTTTGCGGAGCGCATTTTTCTTTTTCGTCACATGTTATATGAGAGGGATAGCATCTACAGTGTTATTACTAAGCATTTAAGTTCATGTGTTCACAGTTCGGCGTTCAAGGCGCCAATGATTTTTGAAATTAATTTTTTATTATGATTAGAAGATTAAACATTCATGCGCGTAAAAGGATATCTTTGCGTGAGTGCAAGTTGCCGCTATAGAAGAATCGTATGGACAGGACGAAGTCTACCGGGTTAGCTAGTTATACGTATAAAAATGAATTGGAACGATCAACAATTACTTCAGGCTTTATGCAGCTTATTACAAAAAAAAAAAGAAAGTAAACAGCCATGCTGCATTACTGGACCTGAGTTTTTAACTGGGGCTTGTTCGGGTTTGCATATACCGTTGTTAACCCCTTCATATGTACATGCCATACCCAATAACAAGTCTGAAAATCCCTACCCTATCCCTTCCAAAACCACTTAAGAAGTTGATTTTAGAACAAATGTGGTATTTCTTACCACGCAATATTCATATAAGCACATATTTCTAGAATTATGACTACTTGAGGCTCCTCAAATCATCCTTAAATTTTTACAATTCGGGATTTTACATCCATTTTGACCCAAATTAAATAGAACATATTCTGGTCACCAACCAACCAACCCAACACACAATATTTGATCTTTCTAGATCAATTTGGTGAAGAGATATGGAAGATTCGTGAAATTTCCTGCAACAGTTTCCCCTCTAAAATTTATTTCTTGCTCTAACTTCCCTCCAAGTTCATTTAGAGAACTGAAATCAGAAGAGGTTAGTCACGTGATTTCCTTTTACCATTTAACACCCCAATAAAAAATTTTCCAACTCCTCATGTTCCTCCACAACATTTTGAGATCGATAACCAATTCTTCTCCCCTCCAATATTATGTATAAAGATGAATTTGAGATACCGTATACTTTTATTCTTAATAATAGTATGAGTTCATCATACTAATTATATTTTTACTCATTTGAGGCTCTTCAAGCTCTACTCAAATTTTGACAATCATTTTGAATCCATTTTGATCCAAATTCCAGAGCTCATATTCTAGTTCCCTACTATGAAATTTGACCCTTCTTAGATAATTTGGTATGGAGATGAAGAAGATTGGAGAAATTTTTCAACTCAAAACTTCCTCAATATGCAGTTTTTTGCCTTAACTCTTCTCGAAACGCACTTATGAAGCTGAAGTTTGGATATGTTGGTGCCCGTGATTTGCTCTTTCATGTATAATCAAAAACAAAGAATTTAAACCATTTGCCTCTTTTCCATCTCTCCTCCAAATTTGATGAATCCGCCACTTTGAAATTTAGCGATATGAAAAATATATTACTTCCTATTCTCGGAAGTACTGAATATAAACACAAAATTTCGTAGGTATTGGTCGAGCCGTTACAGAGAAGTTTTGTTACAAGCACTGTGACTCAAGGCCCTCGTCCAAATATGAATTGAGAGTTGAAATTTTGTGTACAGTTTATGCTAAAGTTGGGCCACTGTGCTGTCAATAACTCACATTGTGCACCCCCTAGCCGAGAATGTAAGGGGGAAGGGGTTGATGAAATGCGAGCATCTCAGGTACGAATCGATTGCTGAAACTACGCATACCAGTTGTGCTCATGTTGCGCTACGTTGTGCCGTCATTACATTACATTCTACCACCACCTTAACGAATATAGAAGTTGGACTTGATTAGGGACAAGCCCCACAAAATGCGAGTTGGGCGCCGAAATGTTGGTAATCAGTTTTACCATATTTTACTCAACTCATACGTGTAAAGTATATCGTTACATCACTGTTGATAGAGAGTAAAGTATGCTGTTATTGGCAAATTGTGAATTAGCGAGGTGCTGAATTTTAGGGAGGTAATGATATAGTACTTATGTTTGCCACTATCCGCAACGTTATGTGCGCATTTTCATGTTTCATGCTGTTGCTGTTTGTAGCTTACGGTTAATCAGTGTTTTCTTATGAAAATTTCATTTCACAAATTTGATTTATGGAGTAAAACAGCGTACGCCATATGGACCCAAAGCATGGGTGGAGCTCCCAAAATGTGATGCAAGAGCTATAACTTTTGGATTGAGGCTGCACAGGTATCGAAAAATTTTCAAACAATCCTTCAGAATTTATTTCTAGTGACTAAGAAAAAAAAAAAAAAAAAAAAACGTCCAGACGAAAAAATGATTCATTTAAAACCCGTGAAAATTTTGAGAAGATTAGGATGTTGCGATCTACTACTGACTGTACTGGTACAAAAATTTTCAAAAATTTCTTTTTAAGAAACATATTAAGGTTGAAAAAAAATTTGTCAAATTATCGATCCAAAAAATAATTGATATAGAATCAACGAAAATTTCATAATATTGAAATATCACACAAAACGCGTTATGGATTTCTGTATTAGTGATTTTTATTTTAAAAACTAAAAACTAAAATTGCAAATGTGAATTTATAGATATTTTTAGGAAAAGATGGGTCGACCTGCGGGAATCCTAGACGCCTAATAACTTCTGTACGCATTTTTGATGAATATTTATGGTGCCATTCGATTCTGCGGACATTTTTGTAAAACAGTTACTTCTTCATCATAGAAAATTACAAAATGAAATTACACCCCAAACGATTTCGTTCAATTTGTAGTAACACAAAAGGCGCAAAAACAAGTAAGACAAAGATGGCATTTCACCACCTGGAGTCTGTCTTTTTCCAACTAGCCTGTCTCTGTTGGGATAGTTACGTATTTTAATGAAAAAATGCAAGTCATGCGATTTTTGGCCAGTGATTCCTACAAGTTCTGAACGAAGCTCACAAATCTTACCATAAAATTCATATGCAAGAGGGCAAAACACATGATTGGTGTGAATATTCAAGCTATAATGATAAATCATGCTATTTAGAAAACATTTTTTTTTTTTTTTTTCGAAAAAATCCAAGCACTACCTCATATTTTGTTTTTTCCGTAAGTTAAATGCGCCACTGTATCAAGCATCAAGTAAGTAAAATATGCTTACTATATATCTTTTTCTTTTGTTGTTTTCAGTTGTTAAAAATATGCAGTATTCAATAAAAGATTTATAATTTTCGAATATTTTCAGTATTGGATGTAGATATACATTTATAAAACATAGCTTTCTCTCTGTAATGAAGTTTTCTTTACTTACTTACTTACTTAATTTACTTATTTACTGACTTACTGACTGATTAGAAGATGAAAGAAAAAAGTTGTAATACATGAATAGGTATATTTTTAAAATATGAATTAAAAGAAAATTAATGCACTCTTTTGTTTGTTTTGCTTGGTGTGTGAGAATGTTTCTTTTAGAACTAAATACGTATACATAAGCCCATTTTGATGATGTGTCATCCATTCGAACCACTAAATGTGACATTATTGTGAAACGCTTTCTTTTCTGGGTTTCCTATGTAAAACACGAGATAGTAATGCAAATGTGTCAATGTCTATTCTAAATATATATGCAATTCAAATTATACACTCAAGATTTGCAAATAACTGATCATTACAGCAAGAAGGAAAATTGGAAAATGCTCGTTTAAGGCAAACCTTCCTTACATATTTATTGAAATTTTTGCGGGATTCTTCCACTTTCTTGGTATCATCCCATGGAAAAATCATGGGTGAGATTTTTTGGATTACTGGATATCTTATGTAAAGATACGAGTATTAACCTGGCGACAAAGGCCATCTTTTGAAAAATCAGCTTAGCTGCTCTCAAAGGTCAATAGAGTTAGTTTGAATTTCTCATGAAAATTTGTTTGGAAAAGTCATACATGTAAACTGACTCCTTCGAAAACATAATTATTATCCCTACATAGTCTAAGAGCCGAACCTGTCAACAATGGGTGGAAATGACTGAAAGCTGGGAGCGGTCCCAGAAGTTTGTGTATGCACCCTTATTTCGAAAACTACTGGTCTGCCTATCCGCAGCTGCTGGTTTTAAGCACAGCGAAAGCTCAAAAGTTCACAATTTTCATGAACTTTCGGCCAAAAATACTAAACGTTGAAATTGGTGTCAGATTACAGAATTTTTTTGCGCTGAATCCGAATATGTAGGTCTACCAGCCTTAAGTGCTACCGAAGGCTTAGCGGAGTGGATCAAAGGGAGAGAAAACTCGAAAAAATCACGTATTTTTGATGAAATTCACATAAAAATCGCATAATTTAGTTCAAGTGCGTTTAATGAATGCTTTTAAGTAGCACTCATGAACAACGATGTCTTCTCAACTTCAAATTTTTACAAAAGCTCACATTTGAGAGGGATGGGACGTAGAGAAACATCTACATACTCACGTACATGGGCATGCGATACATCGAATTATTTGTTTTCTAGATCGTAGAACTCGATTATGACAATATCGTAGAATTCGATTTTGACAATATTTTCCACATTGATGGTGAAGGGGTGGTACCTATTTTTTTCGAATCGCGTGTAAAAGCTTGAGATAACACAAATTTGTACTTGAGAAAAAAGAAATCTCACAAATTGCATTTTATTCAATGGAAAAACCCTCATAACGACTTTTGACAATGGCAGGTAAGTACAAAAAAACTCTCGAGATCACTTTCCAAATTATAACAGTTTTTAACGAAGTCACAGTGTAGAATAATGTGAAATGTAGGTACCTAACAGTCTACCCTCACCAATATGATCAATTTGTTTTTGTTTTTTTACCCTTGGATGTACCTCACATACGCACTTGCCTTGAATTGACGTTGCCGTTTCTTGTGTCGCGTTTATTAATTTCGCGCCTATTCAATTTATTCAGTTATTGGAGGTTACATAATGTGCTTCGATACTTGCCGACACTCTTGTTGTTTGATATTTACATAGAAATTAGTTGATCGGATGTCGGTCTGAACTTCTTCGTTCAGCTGGTTCTTTGGGTGTGTCGCGTGTGCTGATTTCCACAGCAGTAGTAATATTCCGCCTATTTGGAACTCTATCAGAACAAGTGAAACTGTGCAACTATATCTGTAGCAAATGTTGGCTTCAATGAGAGGAAAATAAGGTCATTATACACCTTGCACCAGTGGGTGGATATTGCATGAAGATCAATATATCCCCGACTGGTATGAGGGTGAAATTGAGCATCTTCCGGTTGAAGTCACTAAGGAGGAAGAAAAGGGCAACGGCGAAGAGTGTACAGACTCAGTTTCCCACTTTAACTTTTTCATTATTTTAAAATTTGTTTCACATAATTTTTTTTTTGTTTTACAAAGGTAAAGAAAAACACAGATTTACGATATTTTTTACTTGTTGTTATTATATGTAGGTGCGTGTGTATTCTATAAAAAATTATTCAATTTGTGTTTTTCCTAACCTTCTTTTCGTGATTCGCAGAAATAGGTACCACCCTTTCACCCTCAATGTGAAAAATACGGTCGTAATCGAGTTCTACGATCTAGAAAACAAATAATTCGATGTATCGCATGCCCATGTACGTGAGTATGTAGATGTTTCTCTACGTCCCATCCCTCTCAAATGTGAGCTTTTGTAAAAATTTGAAGTTGAGAAGACATCGTTGTTCATGAGTACTACTTAAAAGCATTCATTAAACGCACTTGAACTAAATTATGCGATTTTTATGTGAATTTCATCAAAAATACGTGATTTTTTCGAGTTTTCTCTCCCTTTGATCCACTCCGCTAAGCCTTCGGTAGCACTTAAGGCTGGTAGACCTACATATTCGGATTCAGCGCAAAAAAATTCTGTAATCTGACACCAATTTCAACGTTTAATATTTTTGGCCGAAATTTCATGAAAATTGTGAACTTTTGAGCTTTTGCTGCGCTTAAAAGCAGCAGCTGCGGACGCTTCTTTACATTTCCCTATATTTGACGCGGTACTATCAAAACCCATAAAATTTACTCAAGAAGTTAAATTCCATTGCTCTAAAGTCTAAACTTTCACATACAGGGTTACCTTGCGTGATGCTCTTTTTTATAGAAATTTCATCGCAAGTAATTCTAACACTTTGATATCTGGTGTTTCTCATTATAGCTGTGAAGCATAATAAACGGACTCAGTACTTGTGGATTTGATCATAGTTTTATTCCTTCACCTTTTTCCAAAGTTGCAGGACCATTAACCAGACATACATAAAACTTACCAGTGACTTAGAAACCTCTGGTAAGTAGGTAACAATTACCTTTCAAAAAAAATTCAGAGAGGTAATTTATATCAATGTTACCCCTCCCCCCTCTCCTAAATTCTAGTGATTTATAAAAAAAAAAAAGAAAAGAAAAACTGAATTTAGTGTTCATTAATTCAAATTTTAAAACAAATCCGACTAAATTGAAACTATTTGTAAAGATTCTGTAAATGGTCTAAAAAAGATCATCTTGAAAATTACCCTCCTAAAAAAATAATTCTACCTCACTGAAACTTATTTTCTCGACTTCGAAGATATTTTTTTCTTTTTCATTGACAAAGAATGAAAAAATTCTCCATACAAACAAAAATAAGGTTTGGTATTTGAATATGCTACATTCAGGGAGCAAATGATTATTGATAGACTATCTTACACCTTGTTTTCAATTCATAGAATTTTATTAGCTAGTGCGCTATAACCGTAACAGGTCTTTTCCTAAGTTATACCTATAAAGCACACCGACTATACCCAATAGGTGGTGAGTGGTGGCAGAACAGCGACATTTCAAGATAACATGCTTACACTACTATACGTATGCCCATGCGAGGTAATGTTCGCAATATTGAACCCTGATGCGCCACCTCCAAATACTTTTTGTTTTCATCTGAAATTTTTTCTGTGTTTTTTTTTTTTTAAGTAAAAAGAAATTTCTAACTTGAAATTTTTTGCATATAAATCTGACGCACTCTAGTACATACACTAACTTTTGGGAACGGCCCAACTTTCAGTCATTTCGGCCCATTTTTGACAGGTTCGGCTCTTGGATTAACACGCAATACATCGGTTTGGTACCACCCTAACACCTGCCAAAGAAGCATCTCATACCTATAAAGCTGAATAATTACCTAAAAGTATACACTTCTTGGTGAATAATGTACTAGTAATGAATTAATGATAAGAAATATAGATGAAAATTGTAACATTTAATGGAAACATTGAGACAAAATGTCAGGCTGTTACTCTTTCAAAAATTCGATTTTTTCAATAAAAATGAGAAAAAAAGAAGTAAAAAGTAAAAGAAGAAACGTGATACGTACTTTTGTTCAAGTAAGTGTGTGAGGGGGGTGGGGAATTATTCATAAAAATTAATAAATAAATAAATTACCTTTAGTCGAATGATATGAGTTCGGCTATTTCTTCTTTTTCTTCTGGCTGAGGAGTACTTGTTGCAGAGGGAGCAGACGGTACTGGCTGAGGTCCGTGTTGAATTAAGGAATGTTCGCTGGAGCTGGAAGGTGAGGATAGGGGCGAAGATGAGGGTGGAATCATTGATCTACTGATATTGGTATGTGGCATTACTGACCCTGTGGTTGCTGACTGAGATGAAGATGCAGATACTACATGATCATTTGTTTCGGTTCGACTGGATGGTGATGACACTCCTATTACGCGAAGATTTTGGTCCATATTATGTAATGGCATGCCTGGAGCTAAATTCGACGAATCCACATATACCGTTTGGGGTTGAGTGGCCATCACATGACCTGCAGCATGTAAGACAGCCTGTCCAGCAACAAACTGCAAGGTTGGTTGTTGTTGCCCAGTACTCGTAGAAGGATCTGAAGAAGGTGGTGGTGGTGGAGGTAAAGAACCCGACGACGAATGATTCATCGATGCGTAAGCATTTGTTGGAGCAATCTGCGTTTGATTCAACATAACATTCGAAGGAACCATTTGTCGAGGAGATGATATTGCAGCCGATGAAACGTTTTGACCTATAATTCAATAATCGCGGTAATAATTGCAGAGTCTATCTAAGAACCTAGCCTGTTTACAGTGTACAGTGTGCACTGCTGCAGAAGGTATATGTCTGACCAAGGTTTACGAAAAAGGTTCAAAAGTAACAAACACTATTAAAGTAAAGAGTAAGTATGTATTATCGGAAAGCTTATACATATAATATGCACGTATAGTGTTTTAGTAACCTTTAAAATATCGCTACCGTTTGACGTAATTACATTAATTGTATACAGCGTATGAAACCAATTTTTCCACGGGTTTTTATACTTTATTTTACCATAAAATACTACCTAGAAAAACGAAGTATTTTCGAGGTTTCTGCAAAATAACTACTAAGGTTTCATCTTAAATTGAACCTTTTTTCGTTGTTTTTATCATGGTCGTGCGAAATTTCAAAGAGAAAATAATGAACACTGGCTATTACGATCGCAAAATTATCGCGATCTCATTGATATACTACACTGCGCGCTCCTGAGGTATCAGGCAGAACGGTCGTTCTGCGAATCAGGTTCAAAATATAACCCAAATGACATGGAAACGAACGAAAGTGTCTGTCAACACGAGCAAACGGCCGACTCTGCTTATATTCTGTGAACAGGATTTATCTGTAGCGTGTATGTAATTTTAATCTGAACTATGGGTCATAATGGATATATTTATTATTTATAACCTATTTTAAAGATCTCGTCGAGGGCTTCAAAACAAGCTATAGACCAATTACTCTATGACAAAAACTCGTCTAGTTATTAGCCTCACGAACAAGCGATTATTGAGTTCACCCGGTTTTCTCCGCTGCTGATGAAGGTAGAGACGCGAAAGTTTGTATGTTTCATCTGTATGATCAGAAATAGTGCATGTAAGGTTTTGGTCCCACTTGGCCCCTTTTCACCCCTCCTCCCCATCAAAGGGGCACTAAAAATTTCGAAAGTAAATGAAAACTATAAAGGATTATTCTGCAGTACACTTGTAATACATCCACCAAATTTCAACTCATTTAATGCACTAGGCCTTTCTGTAGTCCTGCGCAAAATTTGTGAAATTTGAGTTCACCCGGTTTTCTCCACTGATAATGCAGACAGAGAGGTGAAAATTTGTATGCTTCGTCTTTATGAAGTGAAATAGGGAATGTAAGAGTTTGGTGTAATTTGGTCCTCTTTTGTACCCCTTCCTCCCTTAAAGGGGGCCAAAAAAATTTCAATATGGTATAAAAATTATAAAGGAATATTGCACATTACACTAGCAATACATCTACCAAATTTTAGCTCATTTGATACCTTAGGGCCTTCTGTAGCACTGCGCAAAGTTTGTAAAATTTTCGAAAAGGCACAACAAGAGGAGGAGTTGAAATAGGGGAAAAGCAAGAAGCGCGAAATGGGAAATTAAAATAGGGGAAAAATAGACTTTTTTGTATGGATCGGACGTTATAATTTCAAGTAGGTATAAATGAAAAGTATAGAGGATGATTCTACACCATAATCGCAATACGTTACCAAATTTCAGCTCAATTGCTTCAATAGGCCGTTCTGTGGCCCTGCGCAAAGTTTGTAAAATTTTCGAATCTTATAGGCGCGGGAGGGGAAATGAACTTAGGGTAGACTTTTTTTATAAGAATCGCGCGCATCCAATTTAAGTAGGTAAAGAAGGATGAAATGAAAAATTTCTCTTTGCTCGCCAGTAGTTATTAGTTTTATGGAAAATTCCTGCCAAATGTAAAAGTTCTTCATCACATAACCACTAAATATAGGTAAGGAAATTTTGGGTGATTGCTGTAATTATGTAATGATAAATTACAAAGAAATTACTCTGGGAGTTCATTTCTTTTTTAAACCAAAGATCCGACATATTTAAAGTTGATTGGCCTGTAACAGGTTACGCCATTTGAGATCGCTGACTGAAAAAATCTTTTATTGTCAAGACACTATAAACAAAATTTCAACTTTCCACCTTATTAATAAGAAGAGGAAAAAAATTTTAATCGAAAAACTTGTTTTTCCTTAAATCTTCGAAAATAAGCGCAACTGGAGCCTAAAATTTTGGTCAAAAAGCTCTCAGGGGCATTTTTGACTATCTCATTCCATTATGTCCTTTCAACTTCCTTTATTTTTCAAGTGCATTGTTCACTGATGACATGAATATGAGCAACTGTGATATGTCCACGTGCACATTCAGCTGCTCATATTGACGTCATTCAAACCCAAATATTTCTCATTTTAATTGAATGTTCTCAGACTCTTGAGGCTGGGAGAACCAATAGAAATTTATTAAAATTTCTTGGTAGCCAGCCCAAATAGTTCAACGCGTTAGAAGTCAATAAACTTTGCAACATATTATAAAGATACATTTATGCGAGTTCACTAATTTGAGAGAATACAATGACATCATTAGTAGTGGTGAGACAACTTTACATTACGTAGGAATAGTCTATAAAACTAATAACTGGGTAGTAAAAAGAACTTTTACATTTTGGGCTATACCCTTTTCTCAATGACAGATTACAGGAAATTCTTTTTGGCGTTTGTGAGGTGGTATACTTGTGGTTGCAAACTTCGTCACGAAATAATTTTCCTTGTCACTAATTATTCTTTTATCAGTATTTGTATTTCATGTATTCATCAATGAAGGAGTTTTTCTAAATTACGTATTCTTAATAAAATTTGATAGAAATGCCATCAAGAGAACGACGACGACGATAATAAAGTACATTTATATGAGATTTTCTTTATAGTAGCAACTAAAATTGGTTATATCATTCATTCCTCACTATTCCAAAAAAAAAACACTACTGATATCTATGAAAAAAAAAAAAAAAAAAAAGAACGAGTCTAATGTGTATAGATATTGAGCAAAAAACAAAACAACTTCATATACAAAACGATATGATACAAGCTCATAGATCAAATCAAGTTCTCCTTATTTCCTTATTTCCCCTTAGAACTTGACGGTCGTTATTAAGGAAAAAATAAGGATTATCACGAACCTAAACATTACATTTTAAGAGGTATATCTCTCTCAACCTATTTCAACTTTAATAGAATATCCATTTAGCTTAAATACATCAGCAACAACTCAAAAGGTTTCAACTTAAAGTTGCAAAGGGACTGCGTCGGTACGCGAAGAGATATTATTGTTGTTACGACCTGAAAATATTAAAACTCGCACATTATTACATCAGGAAATATATATTGTACATATTCTGAATATTCGTCATTATGACATATACCTATCTCTCTTAACTTATTTCAACTTACATATGTTGTAAGCTATCCATTTACCTTGAATACAGTCTACATCAGAAACATTCTACAATCATTCGTACTTATTGTTGAGTTATTATGTATGCAAAAATATAAAATATAAAATAATAATGAAACATTTAAACTCATAGCCTGCATAATTACAACAATCCTGTAATAAATGAAGACCGTCAAATTCGAAGGGGAAATGAGGAGAACTTGATCTGTGGGCTTGTATCATATCATTTTGTACCCGAAGTTCTTTTTTTTTTTTCTGTTCAATACCTATACACATTAGACTGGCGGTAAGTGGTTTGCGCACATTACCAAAATTTGTAACCAGTTAGCGCATAAAGTTAGAACTCGTTTGCGCACAGGGAACTGAGGGATGACAAGAACAGCGGACTCGTTTGCGCATAATTTCCCTTCTCACTTTTGAAGGCTTACGACTGTCTGCTTCATCAGCAGGCGTAATTAAAAATATGTGTAACTTTCAAAATGAGTATAGTAAACGATTATGTTATAGTATAGCATTAGTTTAAATTTGAGCAGAAGTAGGGTGCAATCAATGTCCTACAATCGACAAATAATGGCTGAGGCTGATTTCTTTATTTTTATATTGCTGCGGGTTTTTTTTTTTTTTTTTTTTTTTTAGAAATTCGTGTTTTTCCTTCGTTTTGTTTTTTTCTGACGTAATTCGTTGCGTCGCATCGAATAGATTGGATTTTCAAATCAGTTTCTTGCTGAACCTGCTGAATAACGTCGATAACAGCGTAGATATTGGGATGGGGATGGTAGAATTAGGCGTTGAAATGGGAGTGAAAACTTTCTACTGCATTTGTTGTGGGAAAAGAAAAATCTGGCTCATCTGCCCAAATATGAGGTGGAAAAGTTGAAGCGTCTGTTATGTAGTGGTGTAAACTGTAATCCGGAAATACCATGTCAATTATTGGAGCTGTAGATATAACTTCAGTGAAACCATCCGATACTTCGTCTGCAAATAAATACGAGAGTCCAAAAAATTTTTTCAACCATTTACCAACCTCCGATTACTTAGTATTGTACTCCTGGAGCATAATTCGATTTTTTTGAATGTGCCTGAACCATGATTGGCCCAAATGAAACTTGCAAGCTCTTATCTCACACTTTGGAAACAACGAGGTAACAGCATTATGAGCAGCTTTTTCAAAATCAGCGCAGAAAGTTCGAACGTTCAACTTTTCTCCAACATTTTGATGGCACAAAGTACTAACCTTGATCCGCATCGTCACATATGTTGATGTTTTTTTATTATGTAAAAAACAAAACACTACTGGCAAGTAAAAATTATTTCTGTAGATGTGCAGCGTATACATTTGTTCCAAGAAGTGAGGGGAGTAGGTAAATGTTCCGTCACCGAGTACGATATCTCATTCTGCTAGCAAGTCCAAGTTACTTTTCCACATAAATAACGCTGCGTCGTCGACCGTGAAACAAAACTGTTCTCCTTTATGAGTAATTTTACTCTGCGTATGGGTGTAACTGCTTCAGAGCTTCTTCGAAAGTTTTTGGGAGAACAGGGTAATGCTTTTTCCTACAATCATAAATCGATCAGCGAATTAACTTGAAATCATCGTTGTGTTGTAGTTCTGCTCGTATCACTTTGGATGGGCGTACATGCAAATCATGTACAGCTTTCCTCTTAGCAGTACTCCTCACAATCTCGCGATTCATTGTACTATCATTAAGGGCAATATGCTGATGTATGTTGTGCATTGAAATCACTTTGTCACCACGATCTAATGTTAGAGTAGTTGTACACTTCTTATTCGTACAACGATACAGAGTATCTTCATTTTTCAGCGTTCTATACTCACGAAATTTGTAATTTTCTACGCTTACACAATACATTCAAGCATAGAAATTGGAACATCCATTACGACAACTTTATTGTTACAGTAGTGCGACGAACATGAACGAACTGCTTATGCTCATTCAAGTGTGCTGCATCAATTACCTATTACAATATCTACATTTGCTGATATCTATTGTGGATAATCACTTATTCACTGAATCTTTAAAAGGTAGGAAGTATGTATGCCATTGTGTGTGCGCAAACGAGTTGTAGCCGCTATTACTAACCTGTGCGCAAACTACCTGTACCTGCTCAGGTCATTTTTGGCCAACTCGTTTTGAACTTGACTACTTTGCTTTTCAGAAATTTTTTTTTGCAGATAAAATTTGTTGTGCTGCATGGATCTCACCAATCAAGTGACTAACTAGACTTTTAACACGTTTTGTATAGTCAAAAAAACATTCGGTGCAAATTTACTAACAAAGCCAAAAAGAAAAAACACACTGCAGCCATTCGAACAGAAGGCGCAACTTGGTCAAAGAATTTTGTTAGTACATACCTACATCATGCTCGACTATCGAAAAATATGAAAAAACGATAAAATAGAGGTCGTTTACTGCTTTTATACGAGCCTAATCACAATACTAGCCAAGGAAAACGTTATCAATACGACTGATTTTTCCCAATATTCCTTTTCATGTTCAATACCATACGCTACAATCATAATTTATTATAGAAGTAGAAATTAGAACTTTTCAACATTTTCGCTACCCATTTTGCGTAAAAATGCGACATAGTATGATGTATTGAGCGTGATTTCAGCGTTAACACGATGTGAACTTTTCGTTCAAAAAATCAATGACTTAATTGTATTGCGGAGATACCAGATTCCAATTCCGGCGACAGCAGTAGGCGAATAAGAATCTATTGAGATTTTGCAGATATGATATGATTTACACATAAGTAATTCTGATGATATGTTAAAAATGTAAGCTGAGCGAGAAAAATCGAGCGACGATATATAAAGCCAAAGAAATAACAGTTGCACAAGAGTGTGATTGTAAAATATCGCAAACTAGGCCAATTGTATAACCGTCGCAATTCCATTATATATCTTCGCATAACGTACCGCAGCGCCTTCTCGTCGCTAGGTCAGTGGCTTCGCCTCCAACCACCTACCAACATTAAGGGTTCCGTCCTCAAACCTCTATTGTCGCTTCATTTTACGAACCTTTTCTCTTTCCTCTCTTAAATTTACAACATAACATTAAGAAGATACATTGCAAGTTACGGATGTTTTACTTGTACGTGGTTTTTTATAACACTATAAAATCGTAATCCTTTACTTTCCATATTACTCAAACGCTTCTCTCGCTTCTTTTGTATCAACTCTTTTCACTTTTATATAACAACCATTAATTCTATGAAATAGGCATTTTTTTGTTTCAACGCAGAAACACACGTTTTTTGTTTTAACGTGAATTTATAAGTTGCTTCTGAATAACTTTATTTTCTTTGTGGGGATGTACACAAATGATGTAGGAGAAATTTGATTACCATCAACCATCATGTTCATTAGTAATTAGCCTCTTTATAAATAGAGTATTGCAATCAAATTGAAGAAAGCTATAAAGTCATCAATCAAAAAACCGTTGAATCTGATCAAAGGTTGTGCTAATATCCGCGCATACTCTTTGCAAAAACGTGCATCGAGATTCGAATATTAGGCTCAAAAACTCATCACAATTGCTCATATGAAAAATGATATCTATCCTTTTTCTGTTGTAAAACTACAAACTCTGATATAATTTTTTTTTTTTTTTTGGTTCATTATTTCAAAAGTTGGCATTTTTAAAAAAAAATCGTTAAAATGTGCGGTTTATTTCATTTTTTTTTTTTTTTTTTTTTTTTTTTTAAATTAAAATTCATGAAGGGAATATACGGTATATGGGGAGCACAATAATGAATAAAAAAACAAAATAAAACAAATCGTGTTTAAACCTTTGACTACCTACATAGTGTATGAACCCAGCTAGTAATGTAAAACAAACGATCAAACATAAAATAACGTCTATAACTGTGGATTGCCTCTAATTGGTTGCTATGTAGCCTGCCCATGTTTGTTGTTAACAAAGTAAACAAACTGTTACTTTCGAGAATGAAATTTATTGTGAATTCTGAAATTTGTGATTTATTATTAATAAATTTAATTTTTCATTCATGAATTGTGTTTTCATCATTTGTAGCGAGTAATATGGTGTAGTATATAGCATTCCTCATCAAAATTTCAATGCAAGGATCATAAAGATGCTTCACTATTTGAAGACTCACAAATACAGCATTTATTAAAAAGAATAAGAAATTATTCACAACAGCATTTATCAAGTACATTCTTCTCGTTATCAATCATACAACCAGTCAGAGGCGTTCTACTGTTATAAACATTATTTTATGTTTGGTCGCGATTTTGTCGAAGTTCAGCTCGGTTCACGTTCGTTGAAAATGTAGTCAAAGGTTTGAACGTATCATATTGACGTAAGTTCGTATTCAAAGCTGAACACATTTGCCTCGTGAATCTCGCGCCTAGCGAACCGCGAGCGCAACGAAAATGTTATACAACGCGCTTAAACGTTAAAAATTTTCGAATTTGTAACTCATGGTTACATTCTTTTTTAAATTTTTATATATTCCTATTGTTGTTATTTTCAACGCGTTGATAAAAAAATTTTTTTAATTAAAAAGTAAAAATATAGAAATTTTGGTTTTTCTTCACCCTCTTCCCCAAATATGGTCGGAAACTGTTGAAAATCTATGTGGATACTTGGGTAAATATAGGACAAATAATGTGCTACTTATTTTTGAAAAAAAAAGTGAAATTTAACATTTTTTTATTTTACGATGTTACTTTTGAGTGAAATTTGAGGGGTAAGGGTGCTCCAAAAATGAAAAATGGAAAGAACATAAAAAAATCGATTTATACTCTAAAATTCATTTATGAAAAAAAATCAATTTTGAAATTTAGAAAGACCCTATTCAAAATTTCGACTCTACTCACCCCATTTGAGGTTGGGCACTCTCCCCTCATTTCGAGGTTGGAGTTCAGATTTGGAGCATAGAGCTTCTTCTAGTTAATTCGAACAGGAACCCAAAATTTCATCAAAATCTGATCAGTAGTTGTGGTGGTGAAAAGTCATAGAAAAGAAACCCAAACCGTGCAGATTCAAATACAATTATACATATATGAATATACGTATTCAATATCTTGTGCTGTCCTCTTATATTTTGAACTATGAGACACCCAGCTATATGCCGGGCACTACAAAGAAAATGTCTTTTGAGGATTCCATATAGGGCACCACAAGGTATATACACCATAAACTCCAGCATTTATGAAGGGTTTAGCTGTGGATCCAGAAGGGAGAGAAGATCATTTTCTGATGGTGTTTAATTTAAAAACCTTATGGTGCCAGATTTGCGCACCACAACGTTAAAAAGGGGCACCTTAATGACTAAAATTATACAATAAAATAAAAATTGTGAGTTGTGTGCCGCGTGCTTTAATCATTTAATATAAACACTCACTGAAAAATAGTTCAACAAAATATTATTTGACACGCGATGAAACTTATTATAATTAAGTCTTTATATCAACGTACTGTATTTAGACTACAATAACGACCAAGAGAGTTACATATACTTATTAGTGAATAATGAGATGATATATGTACGCATACCTTGAGTGAAATGTGCAGGGAATGACGAAGGATTGCCAAACGATCTAGGTCCAGTAGATACAGTAGCAGGTGGAAGACTATTCATATTCAAATTTATTCCCATCGATCCTACTGGTTCAAATGCGGAAACACAGACTAGAATGAACAGTAACGAATATAAATCACAGTGTTGGTAGTAAGAAATGTTACTGAATGATGTAAAATCAGACAGCATAGTTGCATCATATGAAACTAAAGGAATATTTGAAGGATTTGACGCGCTTAGATTTTATTTTTATAAATTCAATCAGTGTTTCACACGTCGAGAAAATATATTTTTTAAATGATTCGAGTTAAATAATCAACACAGTCGAATACGTGTTCTAATATTACATCAAATGTCGCGAGAACGAACGATTTCTTGACCGAGACTTTTATTAACAAATGGCCTAAATTCGACTGACTAAATGATTACGTAGCTGGGCCACCAAAACTGCTGCTGGCTCAGCTAGCAAACATTGGTTTTTCCATCGTACGATTTAACCGTTAGGTTTTGTATTGTACGATGGTACCTTCACCTACTTCGCCGTTTATTCGGACTTCTTGAATTTTTAGGTGCTCAATCGTTATACATAAGGAAAAACATTATTAATCTCATATGAAAAAATTTCGAGGAAAAACAAAATTTTTGGACGCATTAATAAAAATATTAATAAATAATAATAGTACAAGCAGGGTTTTGCTTGCAAAGTTGGCTATCAAACTGAAATTTGGTATTTACGTTTGGTATCGCATACTTAACAACGTACTAAAAGTACCCATCCGGTAAATGCGTCCCTGATATAGTGGATTTTAGCCCCCAAAATCATTTTTTTGGCTTGTGATTTCTTAGTGTTTTGTTTAATCGCAAAAAATAGCTTAGTAATATTTTATGCTACACTCAGTTCCCTACAAAATGATCTAAAGAACATATTTGTATAATGAATCGTGGGAGAGTGGTGGCTTGCTACAAAACCGTGATTTCGTGGAATACTTCAGATGCCAGTAATTTTTTTGATATTAAAGGCGCTGTATATTATTTATGTGTCATACTATTTAGGTAAGTTTGATGAAAATATTTTTTCTTTGTACATTGAGTACTCAGAAGAAAACAAGTTTTGTACTGCAACGATTCAAGCAACAACTATCTATTAACCTCTACTTAACTACTACAGTTGTGGCAGCGGTCTATTGCTCAGATCGCTGGTGGCAATTACTACGCAAAGCATAAACAGCGTGGTTCCAGAGTTACGAATTCTACGGATCGGGAACTGTTTCAAGCCGTTAATAGAATCCCATCATATAAGACTTTTTCGTGATACGAAACGTGTCATCGAACTATTTCGATATTAAAAACTACGCTGATCTTTCATCAGATCACCCCAGTAATATTAATTTTAAGCAAAAATGTCCTATTCAAGATAAGACCAGTAGCCCTAACCAGTAAACGTACCGAGTGGGCAAAAGTACGGAAGATGGCACATTAGACTTGAAGGCTAGCCTCAAGTCACGTCTGGAGTTCGACCTTTCACTGCCAGTGTGATCAATGCAGCTATAAAAGCTACGCCCCCTCAAAATGACCTTATATCCTATTATTGTTTGTGAGATGGTACAGAAAAGATGTACAGCACGTAAACGCTGGTAGCAATCCCGTAATCCAGTTGATAAATCTACTTTCAATAAACCAAGTTAGAGCACTATAAAAATGGGTATGCTGGACCTCCATAATGTTTCTTAAAAAGCCGATCAACGCAGCTACCACACTACACTGGCCAAGCTGTGCTCTCAACGATGCGATAGCTGTACTAACGGGCTTTTTGAGGAACAATATGGCGGTCCAGCATACATGTGTTTAATAGTGTCCTAAACTAATAAGCAGACTTCTGAGAAAATTCACGAGATAAACTAGAACGAGCTTAAGAATTATCTGTCCCATCTTTTTCCCAATAAGGTAAGTAATTACTCTATATAGAAGGCCAAACATCAGCTCATAAACCCAAAAGTCAGCGAGGAGCCTATCAGTGATATGATAGAAGACTGGATACGAGACAATATGGGGAAAGCTGAGGCCTTCGCACAATATAGTCTCAGACACTAAATCTACGAAAGTTTTCAAGAATTACCGAAAAAGGGATCATCTTCCTCGTATATTTTCAATGCCATTTTAAGGCTGCACCATGTACCTGAACAATAGAAGGAAGCAAAAATAATCGTAATACCAAAGCCTGATAAACCTATCAACTCCTACCAAAATATTCAGAAAACTATTTAAGAAGAGACTTAAACCATTCGTCGAAGGAGCATCAATTATTGTACAGAAGATCTTTATTTCCTTCCTACAATAAGAGAAAGTTTTATTACCCCTATTCATGTTACAAGCCCCAGTTGAAAGGCTATTATATTCGGATTAATACCTTGGTGGTTTTATTGCCTCTTATATTTTATTGGTCTAAAACCAGTTATAGCACACTGTCTTCAATAAGCTTATTTATGACTTATGGGTTTGTGGTTAGGCGAGTCCTTTCTCCTTATTCGTCGTATTTACCTCATTGATGGCTAGCAGAGTTTTGCTGACATTCGTGTTCTAAATGCGCAGCGTGTAACATAGTCCCTCGGAACGGATTATGATATTGTTGTGAACCCAAAAAGTGATTTTTCCTTTGCGCTTGATCTTTAGAATTATATCGAATAACTTAGGTTTTGAATTTCGAATTTATAGTTTTGAGATTCGGCAGTGTTAATTTTGTTCACTTACTGAAGCAATTTAAATTAAAAAGATGGTGGATTCAGATAAAATTTCTTTAACTGACGACCTTGGTGAGAATAATCAGCATAGAGATGAATCTCCAAGTGATCCTCTCCCAAGTGTTGAGCCATCCAGAAACTCGTTTGTTGACGAGATCAACTCTACAAGAGTAGGAGACAATTGATATATCTTTATATGTCAAAGCTGTGCGGCGGATCTTTATATTGAAGACAACACAGATTTCATCTTACTTGAAGAGGATTTCACCAAAGAACTCACAATGACCTCATGACCTTATCAGGTGTGGAGGAAACCAAAAGCATGCTTTTAGCCAATGCACGACGCATTAGATTCTTAAAGATTTGTAGATGTATAAAGCAAGCGACGTTGAAAGCAGCTAAATCACCATCGACTTCATCCGTAGAATCTGATTATAGAGTTGGTTTTCCAAAAATTGAGGTTCCAGAATTTGATGGAAATAACGATGACTGGATTGAACGGAAACGACTATATACATCTTTGGTTCATAAGAATAAATCACTTAATGAATCTGACAAACACCAGATGTTGAGATCTAAGCTGAAGAATAAGCTTAAGGCTTTAATTTCAGGATTACCATTAGAAGATAAATTCTACCAAACCGCATAGGACATGCTTAATCAAGCCTACGGAGATCTAATAAAGTCCTTTAATCGGCCATTAAAAGCAATGGAATCTGCTCTTTCAGTTGATACCAAAAATATCTTAGCATCCTTAAAAGCGTTGAACAATCATTTACGAGCTACGGGAGCTACTATAGAAATCACCATTATAGAGAATTCCAGCACAGGCGTTGATGTGCTTAGCCAATTTTTAATAGCTAGGTTCTTGAAAAAGGTAGACGCGCTACTGGCACAGAATAGCAAAAGGAAGTAAATCGCAAAAATACGTTAGATTACGAAGACCTTGTAAAATTTCTAGATGATAGGTGTGCTATGATGGAGCATGCTAAGGTAAGAGCACTTGAAACAAGGGTGGAAAAAAGATCCACACCCTCGGTTGGAAAGGCATCAGCCTTACATGAAAAACGTGAAAGTTTTGATAAAAAGTTTATATGCTCATTTTGCTCAGCATCTAATCATAAAACTCACGAGTGTCCTTCAATATTGAATGAATCACCTGAAGGTAAACTTAAGGTTTTAGAGGACAAAGGTTTATTTTTGATGGTTAAGGCCAAAACAGGTTTAAGTTTTTCTATAAAATATGTAAAAAAGGTCATAATCTAATATTATATGATTCCTTCCCCAGACTTTCAAACGAGAAATCGTCTTCAGAAGATAACTAAGGTAAGATAACCCTTACACCTCTCACAAATGATAACATTCACTTAAAAATAATCTTAATGATAAAAATATTCTTACTGATAGTGTTATAGATATAATCATCGACGGATGGGTAGGCGTATCTGCCTCTAATAATATTTATCAGTTATTAGCTACACTACAATTAACAGCTTGACCAGTGGGTAAACAAACTTTTAATTAGAACATTAATGTTAAGTTTCTAGATTAAACCTACAGACAGTTAGTTACCTCAAGACAGAAGATTGGGGGTGTAGGAACACATACAACTATTGTTAATAAATGTACACAAGTTATGATTTACTCCAATTACAATAAATTTTCCTGCCAAATAAATTATATTAAATGGTATTATAGATGACGTACTTAGTCGATCTTTTCCTATTGATGATTTGAGGTTACCATTTAATGTCTATTTATCAGGCCCGAACTTTATTATTCTAGCAGGAATGAAGAGCTTGGTGATAGTGAGTGAAAATTTAACTGCACAGGGTGTCTAATTGATTCAGGATACAAAATTTATGGTTGGTAGTAAAATGGGAATTTTCAAGTATTGGTTGGTAGCAATGAAAACAGTTTTTGAGCGCCAAAATTACAAATTTACAACGATAAGGAATTTACTTGTCTGTTTTTCTCAATTCGAAAATTGAGATCGTGTTAATTTCATTTAATCATTTTTCAAGTTTTATTTCATAATGGAAACAATAAAACGAAACGAAATCATCCGACTTCACTATCAAGAAGATATGAGAATTAGAAGAATTAGGTCAACATATACAAGATTATACCCAAATGAAAGAGTGCCGTCATCAGGTTGTATACGAAATACCATTGAAAAATTTGAACGCTGTGGGTCTTTTGAAGACCGTAGGAAGTATAATGGGAGGGAAATAAACCAGGAGCAACATTATACTGTGCTACAAGCTGTAGGTGAATTCCCAAGAATAAGCTGCCGTCAGTTAGAAAGATTATATGGGGTTTCTAGAGCTTTGGCTCACCATGTATTAAAAAGGTTAAACTCTCCAAGTTCTAAATTACGTTATGTTATAGGTATAAAATGTACCTATTCAACATTATAACAATAAATTTCTAGTTATAATTATCGTCCATGGAAGTATCATAAGAGCCAAGCTCTTCGGGAAAATGATTACAGAATAAGATCTTTTTTTTCAAATACGATGATGAGACGAGTAAACGAAGACGAAAATCTTCCATTTCATATTGCTTTCACCGACGAAAGTAGCAACAAAT
This sequence comes from Phenacoccus solenopsis, assembly GCA_009761765.1. Classification (NCBI taxonomy): domain Eukaryota; kingdom Metazoa; phylum Arthropoda; class Insecta; order Hemiptera; family Pseudococcidae; genus Phenacoccus; species Phenacoccus solenopsis. The sequence continues at coordinate 53,317,344 of CM019753.1, forward strand.
TATCAGAAGAACCTAATAAACAAAATCACCGAATGTGGGCGGTCGAAAATCCGCATAATAACTATGAAATCAAGTGCGTGGTTTCAAGTTTTCAAGTACATCAAACTCTACCTTCACTTGCATGCACGATTTATTATTATTTCATTATTAACAAGAAGTGATTTTGTTTTAGTTTTCTTCTTTCCTTACCTTAATTAGTTCACTTTTCAGCTACAGATTTCAGGTAGTGTAATAATTTAGATCACCAACTCGAATAAGTATTAATAACATTTTTTATGTTCATCTTTAGCACCCAAAATCGACGACGTATCAATGTTTAGGCTGGAATATTCAATCGTCAAATTATTGGACCATTTTTTTACAAACAAAATTTGAACCACCAATTTTATTGCACACCATTACAAAATGACATTATACCTGCCATGAACAACGTAGCCGCTGAATAAGAGTTTTTAACCCTGGTTTCAACAAGATGGATGTCCAGCGCATGATACCGGTGATGTGCGGGCAGTTTTGGCCATGAGGTTTGGAGATCGTGTTAATTGGAAATGATTATCCGACCCACTGGCCAGCACGAAGCCCGGATTTAGCTCCGTGTGATTACTTCCTTTGGGGGTATTTACATGATCAACTTTATGATGGAATAGCATTCGAAAATATTGAGGCACTCGAAAATGAAATAAGGAGAATTCTAGTCAATATTCCTAAACAACTCTTGATTGATATAACGAATGATTTCTACGAGCGGCTAGGGTTTTGCGCGGCAGCAAATAGAGGGTTATTCGAACATTTATTCTAGTCATTCTGTTACCATTTTATGTTAATTTCGTTACCATTTTATGATTTTTATTTCTAGAGGTTACCACTTTTCATTTAAAAAGTTAGGATCATTTCTTTTTGAATTTTATTATTTTCATTCTCATGATTTTTGTTTTCAGAGGTCGTCAATTTTAATTTCAACAGTTAACACGTCAAGTAACACTTTTTCTTCAATTTACAAGTTGATAATATTTCTTTATAGTTTCAACTAATGAAGTTATTTTTCTTTTCATTCTCCATTACTAATTAATTTCAATAAAAAATTCAATACAAATTCATCCACAAGAAATGAAAAGTTTGTTATCATTTATTATTTGTTAATCTTCTTCTTAACATGTTGCAAAGTGTTACCAACTTATTTCGTTTGAGATACAAAACTACTCAATATCCACAGTTAGGGAATTTCGTGATTTTTTGTATCCTGAACCAATTGGACACCCTGTATATTCATGTCCACATACCGGGTGATTACTTGATTCGAGCACCCTAAGCGCAAAAATCTTTTCCTGGTAAAAATAAATAATATATTTGAATGATGTTAGCAAGAATAAATGGCATAAATAATATTTATTTAATGCTTAAAAGCGTTTATCAATGAAATGTAAAATTTTAACGTATACTTTCGTTGTCAAAAATGCGTAAATGTTTCAAATTTTTTCAACTTTTAGCTAATTTTTTCGCTCAGGTGCTCGAATTAAGTAGTCACCCAGTATAGATTTACAACGGGAAATTAGTTTTTCAAAATTTTCCTTCAAAAAGCTGCAGTTGAACATTTTTTGGTGATGGTTGTAGACTATGTAATTCGGCGGCTACAATTTCATGTAGAGTTACCCATGGTTGTTTATTTTGCATCAATATTTGCCCCCTTAAAATGGGTGCATTATACCGTGTAACGTTCTATTGTTAGTAATTTCATTCTACTCCACAGGGTAGAGAAAGCAAGTCATTCTCATTAATCTTTTTTTTATTGCCTTTAAGAGGGATTACGAAATTCCTGATGTCTATGCACGAGACTTGAGGCTTCTTTCTTCTTTGGTTCGATTTTTGTAAATAGCTTCAAGTGAATAATTTTTCAATGTAATAATTATCAAATAATTTTCGAATTACATAGATCAACACAATGAAAACTACAACAACTTACCTCCTTGCGATGAAGGAATGATCGGTAGCGAAGTATAAGGATTACTCATTCGGTACTGAACCATTTGTTGTTCCTGTCTCATATGCAATTCTCGTTCCTGATCATGAATTCTTTTCAATGCCAACTGCCTCTGGTACTGCGAAAAGAAAAGCAGCATACATATGGATTACCGCAGAACACATGTGCACAATATGGGCATGCATTTGAGAAAAAAATTGATTTTTCATTTGTTACTTCTTATGCAATCAAGGGGAAAAGACTGGATCATACTGTACAAAAACTAAAGGTTGAAGGCCAACGCCTAGGTAATTGGTGTGCGGGTGCAAAATTAATAAAGCACTTTGAATGTAAACCCATTTACATTTCACTTTTTTCCCAACTTCCATCCATCCTTCGGTTCCAGTACAAAAAAAAATTTATGAAATTGCAAAACAACAATTTGATAACAAAAAAAAAAAACCTTTTAGCACAAACTGAACGAAAAAACACGCCGAATTTTTAGATTTATCATTCACAGATTAAATTCACTTTGTTGTTTCCACACAAAGTTTTATTCTGATATGTGTTACACCTAAATTATACACTTATCAAGGGTATACATGAAAAAGGGATGATTTTGGCTCCTATACCCCTCAGATGGTTTGCCTAGACAAGAAAAAATTTTTCATAAAGTTTTGGGTTCCTAACCACCTCCATTCCCGCTCCACATCTATTTTATTGCCGCTTTCTCACGTATTTTTCATTTCGTTCAAAATGATAGAATTTTTTTGTTTCTTTGCGCATAGGTAGGTATCATTGTGATGTATCTAAGATAAAACTTTGAGCAATTTTGGTTCACTCCTTCATAGGCTTTTGGCGATTTCAAATTTTCAACTGTAAAAAATACAGTAATAGCGAGAACAACCACGTTTTTGAAGTATCCTTAAAACGTATTTTTTCATGTAGATTTACGTTACATATTCGGTTTTCGGATTTAGAAATTGGGGGACCGCTATATGCGAAAAGGGTATCATACAATCGATTTTTTCCATTTTTCAAACGGTAATGATTTTATTTTTCATTTTATAATTTGAAATAATTTCAATACACCACTAGTAAGATCACCGTCTCATTCAGCACATTCCTTCACTCACCTTTAGCAAACAGTGTATTCCAATAATTTCGTGCTGAAGAAAATTCCCCCTTTTCTAACGTCGTTGAGTTTTTTTTGGTTTCCTCGAAGTTCAAAAAAAGCGGGTTTTTAGGTCTTAGTCCCCCCATTGTGACTATAAGCATCACTAAAATTATCATACGAGTATTTAATGCCAATGCCCAACCTATATCTACTTATTGCCAGCTTTTCGGGATTAAATTTAAATCACCATTTGTACATGATTTTATACTGAATTAATGGTGCTATAGGGTATCGTTTTGTGATTTTCTTTTCACATACCTATATTACTAAACCAGTTTTCACACCATACTTGTTTATTTCATATTTTTTGTTTAATTTTTGGCCGAGTTTTCAAATTAAAAACTACAACTATAATAGTCTACCTTACCTACGAAGAGTTGTCAAAGAATGTCCAACTTTTTGGCATGTATATTTTTCCCCTACGCGTAGTGCAAGTAGGTATTAAAAAAAAAAAACTGTTGAAAATTTGGCGAGAGACTCTTCATAAAAATGCAAAAAAAGGACTATGCTCTAAATTTTTAGTGTTTGATCTCATAAAAGAGAGAGTCGTGAACATCAACGTATCCAAATTTCAACTTCCTGAATGTATTTGGAGGAGTTGAAGAAAAAAAGGCTTTTTGAGGATGTATCAAGTTATGAAATTTTTTGAATCTTCTATATCTTCTTACCAAATCAACCTGGAAAGATCAATCTTTGTGTGTGGGATTCATCAGTAACCAGAATGTGACCTCTCAAATTTGTGTCAAAATAGATGCAAAATGGCGGATTATCAAAATGTGAGTAGAGCTTGAGGCGCCCCAAATTAGAAAAACGACTTCTTTGTTTTTTTCTATATACTTAAAATGGTGGACCATTCCAATTCGAAGGGGGATGGAAAAAGGGCAAATATCTCAAATTTACATATTCTACATTTATTCTACATATTCTACACTTATTTGACGTGTAAATGTAGAAAAAGTTTTCTTTTCGTGTAAAATGCCATCCCTGGGTATAGTGCATCGCATCGCGTCGCGTGCGCATCGGTAGTCATTTTTCAAAGCAGCTCAGATATATCTTAATATTCTTTCACCATACAAATAAACGAATATTAAAAAATTATAATCATAACAATCATATTCTTATCAATTTCTCCTTCTTATTATAATAACAAGGAAGACCAAATTAAAGAGGTCTTCCTTGCTATTATAATAAGGAGAAAAAAATATTAATAACAATACAACTATTTTTGTTATAATTTTTTAATATTGGTTGTTTTTATGGTGAAATAATTTTTTTCTTCAAATAAACAGACGAATAGGCCTATTGATTGATCATTTGTAGGAGTTCACTTATAAGTAAACCAAAAAGGAAAAAATATTAGCCTAAGTAATGTTTTAAGCGTGAGAAGATCAGTTGAGCTCTTATGCACCGTTAAGGCGGCGACGCAACGTCACGTAACGTTCGTTCGGCCTACAGCGCGCATAGTACCAAAACGCTGCGTGTTACAATAGTTTTTATTTTTTTGACTACGTTGCACCACTCCAAAAATTCTGAAATTTTTATGGTATGTTTGGTGGTAAAAGATACATTTTATGTAATTTTTTCATAATTGCACCTCGAAAACTTGCCATAGAAATGGAGGTTCGAAATTTTAAAAACTGCACAACTCTTTTAAAATTGATTGAAAAAAAAAATGAAAAAATTACTGAAAACCCCTTTTATTATCAAGATACTATAAATAAAAGTTCAACTTTCCACCTTCATAATAAGGCGAGAAAAAAAATTTTAATCGAAAAACTTGTTTTTGCCTATATCTCCGAAAATAGGCGCAACTAGAGCCTGAAATTTTGGTCAAAACTTTTTTTTTGATGTGGCCCAGCTTTTGCCCTAGAAACCATTCGAAAAGCTATCGGGGACATTTTCGACTATCTTATCCCATCATGCCCTTTTCTCAGATAAGGTCTAAAATGATTTTCCTTATGATTTTTGAATTCTACGCGAAATTTTAACCCACTTTGATAGGTCGCAACGTTACTTTTTGAAAAAGTTGAAGAAATGCATTTTTAGCTGAATTTACATACATGCGCAACTTCAGTATGCAATTGCTAGGTATTGTGACCACAAATTTTTAAGAACAAAGGTTCGGTAGATTGGAAATGCGTTCCTTTACCAATGTGTGAGCGATTTTTTCGGTCTCCGGGCATAATACTCATAGAGCAATTTAAATGTGAAAATTGGTGAAATGCGATAAGAGATTTTTCAACGAATACATCAAGTTAAAGAACCCAATTGATGTTAAAATGGGTGATGAGTTCGCGCATAAATCAAGAATATTTTGTCAGTTAGTAAGCTCGATTTATCTGGTTATCATATAAATTTTGGCAACGGTACAGCTCGGATAATTAATCGGGAAGGCGTGGCGATAGGTGAAGGTGTTCAGAAGGGAAAATTATACGAATTCGAATGTACGCTTATCAAAAGGGATTCGCTGCGGAATTTATCTTTCGGAAGTGAAAGTTGAAGAGCAAACAAAGTTTTAGAAATAATACACACTGATGTAAATGGACCCCACCATACTACTGGTTATATGGGTCAACAATACTTTTTCATCTTTATGTATGACTTCAATGAGTTTGTAGTTGTTTATTGTATTAAATCAAAATCAGAGGCATATGAATGTTTTTTTGATTTTTATGGTAAGAAGACAAACTTAACTGGCAAAAAGCTTCAGTATTTAGAGTGCGATAATGGCACAGAGTATTTAAATAAAAATTTTTATGAGTTTACAAAGCAGCAGGGTATCATAATCTAGAATGTCCCTTCGTACTCGCCGCAGCTCAACGGCGTCGCTGAGAGGTACAACGAGATCATAATGAATCGAGCAAACTGTCTCTTCGATGAGGCTGGCATTGAGAAGAAATATGGGCCGGAGATGGTTCAAGTACAGCGGTGTATTTGGAAAATCGGTGCTTAGCCAACTCTTTAGGAAAAGCAACGCTCTATGAAATCGTTTATGGAAGGAGGCCGAATGTATCAAATTTGGTTTTACATGGATCGAGATGTTTCCTACGATTTCCAGATGAGAAAAGGGCGGACAAATAGTCGAAAAAGGGGCAGCAGGGAACAATTGTAGGATATGAAAACACCGGTTATCGCGTTTTGTGTGGTGGCGAAATTGTAATTATGAGGAATGTGAAGATTATCGATCCAGCTAAAAGTCATATTGTTTACCTGAATAGCGAGGGCGAGGATAATGGAGAAGCACCAAAGTTGGAAAATAGTGAAAAATTGAACCCTGAAGGAGATATTCGTCTTGTTCCACGTCGATCTAAATGAGAATCTAAGCTACCAAGTAGGTATGGTAATCCTATTGTTTATTACACTTAAATAGGTACACCACAAACTTATGAAGAAGCATTGAGCGAAAGTAGGTCTGCACAATGGAAAGCAGCGATGAATAAGGAGCTAGCCAACATAGAGAGGAACTGTATATGGTATGAAACTGAGCTGCTAGATGGTGCGGAAGCTCTCGATTTGAAGAGGGTGTACACAGAGAAGGCAAACGACTTTTTGAAGGCTCGTGTCGTGGTTCGAGGATTCCAGCAAAAGGACAGCGATTTTGAGGATGAGCTATACTCTTCAGTGGTCAGTATAGCAACGGTAAAAACGTTTTATCAATAGCAAGGAAAAATAGCCAGTGAAACAACTAGATGTTGATGCAGTGTTCCTTAATGGCATAATTAAATCTGAAGTTTATGCGAACCTTCTGAGAGTATATAAATCATGAAGTGAAGATCGAAGAAAAGTGCTTTGGCTTCGAAAGGTGCTTTACAGTTTATGCGAAAGTACCAGCTGCTGGTATGAATGCTTGCATGATCATCTGTACCTTTTAGGTTTCCGGTGTATCGAGTTGGAGAAATATGTATCTACGTTTTTGGAAATGTTTATATCATCGTATACATGGATGATCTACTAATTTGGGGCAGCAATAGACGGAAAATTAAGGAAATTATTTGAGAGTTTTGAAGCAGTTTTTTAATGAAGGTTATGGGCAGCATTTCTCGATATTTGGGTATAGATGTGGTTTATGACCAAGAAAAAGGCATTATGAGCTCAAGTCAGGCAAAATATATCAAACAGTTGGCCTTGAAGTATCGTGTAGCGGACTCCCAAGTGAAGTATGAGACGCTAATGGAAGCTGCACTCAAATTGGATAAACTTGATTTGTGTCCATATGGATTTACTATACAGAAGCCTGATTGGAGCTTTGTTATACGTTGCAGCAGGTACTCGATCAGATATATTGTTTGTTACGAATCAGCTCAGCAGGTTTCAAAAAAATTATAATTATAATGAGGAATATTCATCTCGTAGTTAATGCTTTGTGTTTAATAGCGGTGAAAAAACCTGATTGTTTTGTAGATTCTGACTTTGCAGGTGATGAAAACAATAAGAAGTCGAAGACGGGTTTCGTAATATGTGGGTTTGGAAATAAGTGAGGTAACAAATTCAGATTTTCCTTTTATACTTATATTTTTGTTGTAGGTCACTAAAACATGTCTCATTCCTTGCCTTTCTTCTTATACACACATAAAACAGAGAAAGTCTTTCCTTCTTTCCCCATTCCTTCATTTATTCAACAATTTCTTACTGCCTATAGTATTACTTCCATCTTTTAACTTAATCTTTTGTTTAGTAGCTGAATGTATCATGAAGATCAAGTGATTTATTGTTTGTTTTCTTATTCACCCATAAACTAGAAGTTATCTTTTCAATTATTAATGCTGCTGCTTCTTCATTAATTTTACAATTTTTTATCGCCTTCACAAAGTAGCTTTGTATTGTGGTTTAGGTACCACAATAAAATTTTTGGTTGAATTTTGGAAATGACATTTTAAATGAGCGTCTTACTTCGATTTGAATATGATAGATAGATAGAAAGATAGAGGGATACGCATTAGATAATTCAACATACTTGTAAGTATTCTTGCTTCTTTTGTCTCATTATCTCCAATTTTTGAGCCATTTGTATTTGTCTTTGTCTTTCAGCGATTTCTGCTTCCCTTCTAAGACGTTCTTTATGTTCTTCACGTAGCGCATCTAAGGCTGCTCGAGCATCTTTAACTTGGGTTAGTTTATCTTGTAGTCCCTCGTAGTAAACTGAAAACATTACAAACTTTAAATATAATTTTGCTGGTAAAGTAATATAGTATAAAATCAGTGAAAAATACGGCATAAATCAACTACTACCAATTTTGTTTGTAAATTTTTACAGTTTAGTATTGGAAATTGAACCGGACTCTGATTTGATCTGCCATAACGCTGTCCTTATCATAAACTTTACACAAACAATATTTGATAAGGAACACCAATCAAAAAATATAGAAAAAATATTGATAAAATAACTTCTGTGCCACTGAAAGTGTTGAAGAATCAAAGCATTTAGGCATTCTGCACACTGTAATAACGATTAACATAAATCTCGCCCTCTTATTGGCTCAGCCCACACAGAAAAAAACGGGTGGTTTTAAAGAAAAACTACTAGTAAACTAGTAGTTTTTGAGAAAACTACTAATTTACTAGTGGTCATAAGTGTTACTGCCTGTTTCATTACTGGTTCATGCACTATCAGTTTATAAAACTACTGGTTTACTAGTAATCATAGGTGTTACTGCCTGTTTTACTACTGTTTCATAAACTACCAGTTCACTAAAGTATTGGTTTACTGATAGTTATAGTTGCACTACTTATTTCATTACCTGTAAACTACTAGTATACTAACTACCAGTTTATAAAAGCATTAGTTTCAAAATATAACGAGTAGTTCTATACGCAGTAGTGATGTTGTTTAGTATTTATGATTTCTAAAAACTTGTAGAACCTCATTTTAAACAATATCAAGTAGATATATAAACAGGAAAGCCCTTGAATTTAATATATCATAAGCAACATATTATGCATAGAACCCCCAATTTAAGGCTGCAAAACCAGAACTGCAATCAACTATTTGCGGACCAGAACTGGAACCTAAACCAGGAATCACATATAATATAATTTAATTTAAAATTTAGAGGTAGAACTGGAACCATAAACGTTCGTGTTTTACAGCTATGAAAATTATAGGTATATTTGAACATAGTAAACTTCAAGATAACTTTAAAAAGTTCAATATTGAAAGCTCTGCTTCACAGTTAGTTAATGTAACTACTTAGATTATTTTAGAAGCATGTAGGTAATTAAATACCTATAGGTAGGTATTATTTATATGTGAAAAACTGTCATCAGTGAAGAATGTAAAAATACCAAAAAAGAAAAAACTCCGAGAGTCTTTACAATAAAATATTGTTAGCCGTTAAGCACTACTTAAGAGAATAAATATAAAAAATTACCAGTTTAATTTTATTCACAACTCAAGTTTCAAGTTTGTTCGGGCGACCTACTCAAACTACTCAATGTAGTAGGGTACGCAAAAATAAGTAACTTATTCTTGAGTAACCTACTGCACAAAATTCTTGTAGTAAGTTTAGTAGCTTAGAAAAAAATGTGTAGGCTACTCAAAGTCGCCCGAACAGAATTGAGTAAGTTAAGCAGGTCGCCGCGAACGCGTTTTAGTTAGTTAAGCTACTTTGAGTAGTTCAAGTAGGTCGCCCGAACAAACTTATATTTACTATCCTTTGACTATATACTAGATGGACCGAGTTACATGTACATAGGAAAACTGCGGTGAAACATTACATGCATCAGAGTCGGAACACTCGTTGCAACTTTTTATCTTGCGCATGCCTGAAGTCCTTTATCACATTCATGTCATTCTGATTTTAAGCAGTATTATCGATGTCCCCTTGCCGCACTATTAGCGCGAAATAAATTTGCGCATGCGCATTTAGAATTTAGTCACGAGTGTTCTGAGCAAATCTGTGTAATGTATCACCGTTTTTGGGTTGGCATTTGCTTGTTGCTAGCTCGGTCCATTATCATGATGAATTAACACAAAAATTTATTAACCACAGATATGAATGTTTAAAAAACCTTCACTTCATCAGCAGTGAACAGTAGCGAAGTGGGAGTGATGATGGATCACCACGCTGAAGGTAGCAGGCTCAATCCCAACTGGAGCGTGAAAATTTTTTAATTTTTTTTTTTTAGTTTTTCCAGGTTTTTTCATTTCTCGATGCATAGGAAGATTATCTGGACGTTCTACGGGTTAATTTATATTTTTTAAACCATAAATTCTTTTTTTTTCCAATATTAATATTATTACTAATCGAGTTTTTATCAAAACATCGCCACTATTATCAATTCGTGAGAATTTGTGAAATACACGTGGTTTTCCAATACAATGGATTTCACAATACTTAAATGATCTCCACTAAATACATTTATAAATATTATACCTCATCACGACGAAAGTGCACAGTTATTGAAGTTGCATTCTAACCTTTATGTAATCGATGATATCAAAAATTGGATGTGCGAATTTTCCAAATGCTCAAAAACATGTTATATTGCACACTTTATGAAAAATTATTGCAAAAATTATGATAACAGGTAAATTTTGTGTTATTTCGTGCAAGTTATAGATGAATTCATATAGATGATTGCACAATTTTTGATATCATCGATTACCATAAAGGTTAAAACGCAAATTCAACAAATGTACATTTTTGTCACAATGAGTTATAATATTATTTTGTAAATGCATTTGTTAGAGATTATTTAATTATAGCGAAATCCATCATAATATATTCTTATAGTAGAAAACGACGTGTGTATTACATAATGAGGGCGAGGTTTTGATAAACATTTAGCCAATAGGAGGACGAAAATTGTGTTAATCGTTATTACAGTGGGTAGAATGCCGCAGAATCAAACGAATAATTTTAATTGAAGGAAAAATAGAATTTAATAGCAATTGGTAACACTGAATCCTTATGTTTCTCATTCAGCTCGGACCTTGCAGTGGAGCGCGAGTGTAACGACCAAGATCGCGACTAAGTTCACAACAGCTGAACTACACCCTTGTTGCCACATTTCACTACAAGGTATGTACTTCTTATCCATACCACCCAAGTTATGACTTATAAGTTATGATTTATCCTTTATCAAAGAAAACATATCAAACCTTATAAACAAATGAATGAACGTTTATCATTATATATGTATATAAAGCTGCAAGGTAAAAAGTCGGAATTAATTCCAGAAAAAGTCTAAATTAATTCCAGAAAAGGTCGGAAAAAACTTCCGAACACTTTTTATTGCACCTAAAAAGCTATTTTTTTTTTTTTTTTTGATCGAAAGCTCATAACGTGTATTATTAGTAAAAAATCCGAAACTCCGAAAAAGTTGACTCTAAAGCTCCAAAAATTTGGGATAAACTTTGTAATTTTGGTTTTTTCAACTTTTCACCCTATATGTATACGAATAATACAGTAATTGCGTTTTTTAACAGGCCATTTTAAAGAGGATGAAATTCTTGACATTTCGTTCACTTATATCTACTTACATTCTAGAACTTGAACTTTTTGAGATATTATGGTTCAAAGTTTCGTAACATGTGCTTTTTGTTTTGTAGTGCAATATCTCGAAAACTACGCATACTAGATACCTACGATAAGCGAGAGAAGGTTGCGGAGAATTTCGCGCTCAACGGTACTGAGATTACTAGGATAACAATGCATAGCGTGAATTCGTACATATAATAACCAATAAATAGTGGATATAAATGAAAATAAAAAATGAAATGTTATACCTCGACTATCGTCTTGTTGCTGTATGTACTTGAGCAAACGTGAATGCATGGTGGTAATATTGAGGAATAGGGTTTGCACAGACGTGTCATTGGCAATCGAACGGCCACGACTTGAATTCGATTTCATGCGATTAACCAAAATCTCAACTTGGTTGCGCAGAGCGTTCACAAAGGATTCTACTTCGTTATCACAGTCTTCATTGATGCCTTCATTCTTTTCGCGTGATAAATCGTAATCATTTTCCATTCCTTTTTCTTCTCTGTCTTGCATTTTCTCTGCGTTAATCACCTTATTTTCCCAATATGGTCGATTTAAATAACGAGATAGTTCGACATCTTCCGTTTCGAGATGAGATGCTTTCTAAAGGGAAAACATACTCAATTACTACGTGATTCAAAAACCAATAAAAGTGAAAATCAAATGTGAAAACCTGCAATCACATTCACCAAATTTTACTAAATTATGAAAGGTACATCGCTGAACATGAACAAGGGAGAATTCAAAAATTTATTTATCTTTCATTTCATCATTAATACATAAATGGTCGAATACTGATTTAGCGCATGGATTGGTCTGACCCGAAAAGTTGAATGCAATAACAAATTCGTTCATTCTAATTATTGTCAAATCAAACGATTCGAGTCGTCTTGAAATTCCTCCAAGTTCATCATTTTAGAATAGAATTTTCACATGTGATGATCACATATCATAGGTGCACGTTCAATACACACTACATCAACAGTACAGAACAAGTTTGGAGCTTATTTTTCCCACAGTTGGATATTTCATGCGCGTTGGCCGGACAAGTCACGCACAATGTGAATATTAACCACATGCGCTAAATGTATCAGAAAAACGACGTTACACTACTCCGAATCATTCATACATGTACTGGGTGGAATTTTTTTCAAAATTTAATCTATCTATAACTGTACACATATATAGGTCCGTCCACACGTAGGATGATCAGCTTGTTCAGCTTGGATGATCGGCCTAGAGTGCTCAGCCTAGGATGATCATCTGTCGACGTCCACACTTGTTCAGCTTTTTGCCATCTACAGAAGCTATCGGTACACACATTTCAGGAAAATATCGGAAGAAAAAGTTAAATTACTACATTTCGATGTGTCTTTGCGCGATATTCTCCAAACCGAGTCGACCATTACGAGGAATACGTGATAAATGATAACTAGGGTGGCGAAAAGAGGGGTGACATGAGTAATTTCGACCCTATCCACGACACCCTCCCCCCAAATTGTATCGAATGGCAATTTTACAGTGAAAAATGATGAAAATAAATTTTTATTTTTCAATAATAAAAAAAAATTATATAACAAAATTATTACGTATAAATTTTGTAATCGAAAATAAATTCAGTATTTAAATAATCTTTTTATATCCAAAATTAATATTTTATATGAAAAAATTCACAAAAAAAGTTGAATTTATTGTTATGTGTTTAGTTGTGAATTTAGGAAAAAAATTTTTGTTACTAATAAATTAATAACATTAAAAAATATATATATTAATGATGCTCACTCATAGCTATACTCGTACAAACATTTTAAAAAAATATCAACAAAAATTAACATAATTTTTAGTAAATTTCACGTTGTAAATATTTTAATTTCAGAAAAATTGTCAAATGACCAAAAAAAGTCATTTTCCAATTCTAAAATTATTTTCATTTCATTGAAGAATAAATTATAAGTGAAATAGCGAAAAATTATATTTGGATGAGCGAACGTGGATGATGCAGTCGTGTCCACACTATTCATCATCCTTTGAAAAGACCGACACCAAGTCGATCGTGGATGACAGGCTGATCAGCTTCGTTCAGCTCAACGAGGCTGATCATCCAAACGTCCACACTACATTCATCCCAGGTTGATCATCCAGGCTGAGCGAAGCTGATCATCCTCGTGTGGACGCACCTTATGATACGACGTAGAAAAAGGGGTTTAAGGTGCAAAATGCAATTTTTCAGTACCTACAGCAAAAAAACGAAAAATATGGCGAGAAAATGAAAAATATTTTTCGAATGAAACTAATTTTCTTTACTTATTAGCTGAGTTTTTAACTAAAAAACGACAGCTACTACAGCCTACCTGATTTGGGAAGGAAGGGATGATCGGGGGAAGGTGGGGTTTTGCAAATCTTTGCGTTTCAGACTATTTGTAATCATTTGGCAAATGTCCAACTTTTTGAAATATATATACATAATCGAGTTACATATAAAAGTCAGCTCCCGCTATTTAAACTAGAAGACACTAGAGTATCTTAGGAGCGGACTTTAATAATTATACTATTTTAAAGAATGTTATCAGAATACAAAACATGACCTCACGTAATTTATCTTCTTCTAACCAAAACCTTAGAATCGTGTGAGGTCAGTTCATTTTACGTTCAAACAGCTCTAAAAAACAATATATTTCAGAAAGTACTTATTTTTAAAATTCATATTTTAAATTGTAAATTAAAATTACACGATGTCACGTTACCTCATGCTCATTCGACTTCAAAAATCAATCAATTCTAGAGACCTACCGAATCTAACACTCCTCAAAATTTCGAATCGATCAGTCAAGTTTTACTCTAGTTACAGCGAGAGAACGAACGTTTACAAAAAAAACGTGACCTCACGTTAAATCATTCCTCCTCAAGTTGAAAAACTAATAATCGCTGGAAGTCTGCTTATTCTATCTACCCTCCCAATTTGGTGTCGATCGCTTTCGACTCAAGCCCCATCACGTCACGTCACGTCACGTCAAGCCAACTCACATCCACTCACGTCCAGGAAAAACTCAATTCCAAGACTACTACGCCTAATCTTTTAACCATTCACAACACATTCTGATAAATGTTTGATACAAAAGCAAAAACCGTGATCTCACGTTTCATTGAACGATCTCACGTTCCAACATATTAGATATCTGATCATTTATAACGCTCAACTGTTCCTTCCTGCTATCATGCGGGAAGCAAAAAACCTCAAATCATGCCACCTCACGCCACGCCACGCCTGATCATCCACAAGAACTAATCAGCTCTAAAGCATCACTATCCTTACCCTTCCACCAAATTTGAACTCGATTCATCAGGTATTATTAGAGTTATCGTGGGAGAATGGAAAAACCTCAACGAATGCCTCCTCACACAAAACTCACGTCCAATCACCTTATGAAACTAATAATTTCTCAAACTATTCTACCCTCACCTTCTTTTATCTTTTAATCATTCTATTCAATTTTTTTCGATTTATCATGGGAACACAAAAAAGCTCAACTCACGCCTTCTCACGCCAACTCATATCCCATCATGCTCAAACATTAATTGGCTTCAATGATCACTAATCTTACCCTTCTTCCACCTTTCAATTCAATCTATCAACTTTTATCTTAGCTATTGGGCGAGAACCAAAAAAAAAACCTCAACTCACGCAAATTCATGTTCGATCACGTCCAAAAACTAATCACCTTTAGAGTACCACTACCCCCACCCTCCTTCCAACTTTCAACTCGATCCGTCAACTTTTACTCAAGTTATCGCGCGAGAACCAGAAAACTTCGACACACGCCTCCTCACGTCCCATCACGTCCAAAAACTAATCAGCTCGAGAACTCAACTACCCCAACCCTTCCTCCGAATTTGGTTTCGATTCTATCACCTCTACTCGAGTTATCACGCGAGAACGCGAAGAAAAAAACAAAAAAAAAAAAATAATAATAATAATAAAGAAACAAACAAACTAAGAAACTGAGTGAACGCAATAGCGGATTTACTTTAAAAGTAAAGTCCGCTAAAAATCAGTTATAAGTTGGCTCCATGCGAAAGTGGATACCGTATATGGAGCTCACTTTCACAAATCATGCATTAGTTTTGCGCAGGCGCGCTCTATCCAATGGTATACCTCACAGGAGGAGCTGACTTTCTCTATGAATGTATATTTAAATATACAGCTCCGTATATGGTATCCACTTTCTCATGGAGTCAACTTATAACTGCTTTTTTGAAGCATGGAGTCAACTCTCACATATACTTCTAATTAAATTTTCCATCATAACTTCTATTCTAATTATCGATTTAATGTATTTCTTTCACTTATAAGATGGAAAAATAACATTTACCTGTTTGCTGGAGGCAAATAGCTCTTACAACCGTTTATTAAGGTGGATCCAACTTTCGCTGTTTTTCAAGGGATCCAACTTTTATACGTAACTCAATATACATAATTATATACTGAGTTACGTATAGAAGTAGGATCCCCTGGAAAACAGTGAAAGCTGGATCCACCTTAAAAAATGGTAGTAAGAGCTATCTGCCTCTGGTATACAGTTATTTGTTTTTTTTTTTTTTTTTTTTTCATTTCATAAATGAAAGAAATACAATAAATCGATGATTAGATTGTAAGATAAGAAGAAAAATTTAATTAGAAGTATATGTGAGAGGCGACTCCATGCTTCAAAAAGGCAGTTATAGCACTTCATCTCATCTCGTCGTATAGTTTTTGTAAACACCGTTATTGAAGCTCATTTATGTATCAATATGCCTGATGATGCCGTCGATGACGGCGAAACGTTGCCTTTTCATTGCTAATTAAAATATTTATCTCAGAGTTTGTGTTTTTATAAGAAATCAAATTATGTAGTATTTTTTCTCGTAATTTTCTCCTTACAATGCATTAATTATGGACGTAACGAGTAAGTTTTTTGTGCACTTCGCAAAAATCAGTAGACTTTTTGCATACATGGGTCCCATAGCCCCGAAAAAGGTATTTTGGATTTTTGCACAAGCACAACAGGGATTTGGAGCCTAGAACCCACTGTTTTTTCCCAGTTTTTAAACTTGATTGCAGACAAAAAATTTGTTCACAGTCTGGCAGCGAACACTCCCCTTACTTCAAATACATGCCAACTTCCTAGAGCAACGAGTACAATGGGGTGTTAGGGCCCTAAATGTACGTTTTTTTCTCAAATTCGACCATTTTTAACTGAAAAATGGGTGTGTAAGGGCCGTTAGGTCTTATTTTCTTCGTGTGTTTTCGCATACAATATACGAGATTTGTGTTTTAACCCTAATTTTTTTTTTTCTATTAATCTGAAGTGTATGGAAAACTGTTAACACAATAGCCTGTGGTCAAATTTCAAAGTTGAGAAAACACGTCAAATTCGTCCTTTTTGTCAAAAATGACTAATCAATAAACTTTCAGAAACTGGGGTTGCGATCTATCATAATGGATTAAAATTTCACAAGCAATACAAAGATATTGGTGAAAATGTAATTTGAGCATTTTTGAGTACAAAATTAGGTCGATTTTTGAGTATTTTCAAAAAATTTGCATGTGAGCCATGAAAATGGGGTAGAATTTTTCCAAAAACACAAAAATGTTCGCCCAAAAAATTTGTGAGCAATTTTCGAGAATTCTTAGTTGAAAATAATTTTTGAGTATTTTCACATAATCGGCATGCGACCTATAAAAGGCGGGTTAAATTTTAACCAAAAATTCAAATATGTCAACTATAATTTGTTTTGAAAAACTTTTGAGAAATTTTGAGCACTGTGAAGAGCGACCAATAAAATGAAAAAATGAAGATGTTGATGGGGATCTTGTCTGCATAGATGACTGCGATGAAGATCACAATGATTTTTTTGTCCCGCAAAAAAGCTCGCTGATTTTGGTTTCTAGAGCTCACTTTTTGCCAATGGGACTGTAGACTAGTGATGGGCACATCAAAGTCTCGTACGTTATATTGTACTGACATGCGAACACCCGCAAAAACGAAATCTATGTATGAAATCGTTAAATTTTCATTTCACAGGCCTTTAGGATTTTTAAAAAGTTTTGCGCCATCTTTCAAGAGTAAACACAAAAAAATTTTCATTTCAAAAATGGTATATCAAAACTTACACGCATAACGGGCGGTGAAAACGATTTCGATCTGGTCACAGGCCTATACAGCGATTTCTGGTGTGGCAACGACATGCAAAAAATAGAACTGATGAGGTACAAAGTATACAGAAAATCATGCATGATTACGTTCAAAGAAATGAATTAAATACGCGCATTTATGGAGCTAATTCCAGGCGCGAATTACTCGCAAAGGAAACATAATTGCAGCAATATCCTGCACGTTTACCTTTGATTCAGCCTCTGATTGCGATAATGCAATAGCCAATTGTAGTTCTTCTTCTTCTTTCAATTCTTCTTCAGTTTTCTTGATCGGCGTATGCTACACAAATGTTATGCGTTAATGTTAGATAACAGTTGACACGAACATGAGCTGGTTGAATGAAACCTGAGGACATCCTCTCACCTCCAGCTACATTTATAAAATTTTGCTCCATTCATCACGTGGGAACTAAAATACCTCCACTTATGCTCCCGTCACGCCAACTCACAGTTCAATGAAATGTGAGGTGACGCAAACTCACATTTCTGCAACACTAAAAAACTGCGAACTAAAAGACCTTGACTCATGCCCATCGCGCTAATCCACAGTTCAATTTTTCCGTGAGCTCACACAAACTCACATTCCTACTACATATATAAAATTTTACTCCATAATATTAAAATATGAGCCGGTTCAATTTTTCTGTGAGCTCACACAAACTCACATTCCTACCACATATATAAAATTTTACTCCATAATATTGAAACGTGAGCTGGTTCAATGAAACGTGAGGTCACACAATCTCACGTTCCAAGTCCAAAATTTAAAAATTGCGCACATCATAGGGAGATCCTGGTGGATAATTTATCAACTACTCTTCAGGGTTGTGGAATGGGTCGAGCCTCATAGATATGTGTACAACTTCTTCGGCCCATTTACTGGACGTTTCTTTAAAACTTTTTTTCGAGCTTCATGGAGCTTTTCGTGAGTTGCCTGAGGCGTTACGAATGATCTCCTCGTTCAACTCTATCACATGAAACCACTTGCAACTTTCATCCTTGCGTGTATCTCAACTTTACCTCGGACAAAGTTTTACCCTCCTCAATTATATAGTAGAAGATTGCCACCCAATTCATCGGCGACCCTGCACTTCAGGAAAGGCGGTTTCAAGAATCGACAAGTTACAGCGACGAAGGCATCTCTAACTTGTTTGGAGTGGAAAGAACCAACGGTGCTGGAATCACAATTGAAGAAAGAAAGCTGATACGATTCAAAGGACTAGTAAAACCAATATCTTGCAGTATTGGATGAATGAAGAAAGTTATAGTGAGCTTCAGAACGTAGCTTTTGTTATTTTATGCGTACCAGGGACCCAGGTTTCAGTTGAACAATTGTTCAGCCAGTTAAAATTTATCTGCTCTGATTTAAGGATAAGCTTAAAATCTATAAATAGAAACAATGTTCTGTTTATAAGATGTAACTTTACTCTATTATAGGAGTTTTTCGAGAATTTTAAAGTTTCGAACTAGAAGTGTTTTATAAATAATTTTCATCTCAATGTCCATCTTCTACTTCTCTCGCTGAATATTTTGAGGGGTCACATGGTTTTTTTCTCAACGTCAGGCAATAGCCAGTCGATGAAATTTCAACCAGCCAATAGCAAGCTTTATTTCAGCCAATGAAAAAATTCGGCAATAGCCAAAAGCCAATGACCATTGGCTGGAAAGCCCTGGTTAGCCAGTACATTATCTCTCGTCATTCTAAGAACGCAATGAACGTTCACACATTTATTGTCTATCAAATATAGCTTGAGACTTTTTGACAGCGCGAAGTTAGGCAACAATTTGACAGCGCAAAATTAGGCAACAATTCATGCATGGTTACTCAAAATGAGGACTGTATTACAAAGTAGGTAAATGTGTTATTACCTATCAACTCATCGAATTTCACTACAAACGCATTTACCATACTCTTTTGAGCTTTAGTGTTTCGACTATTTGGCCAGTATTTTCAATTTGAACACATTTTGGGAAGTAATAAAATCGTGAAAATTGTCGCGCTTTTTGCCCAACTTTGCGCTGTCAAAAAGTCTCAAGCTATATTTGACAGACAGTAAATGCATCGCAGATCGTCAAAGGAGTAATACGTCAATTTGTCGTGTATTCTGTAATATTTTTTACTGTGTTGTTAACATAGTTACTTTGTTCACATACGTATTTCTAGAAATATATTGCTGTAACAGGTAATTGAATGATCCTACCCTATCCTTGTTCAAATGCGTTTGTACATATAATAACCAAACGTAAACACACAGGCCTGCACGCATCGAAATACTCCGTTGTCTCACGAACTCATTAAACGCTATCAAGGTAAAGCCTCATATATATTCCTTCGCGCACATTTGTTTCAATCTTACATTCATGCCGTAGCTGTAAACAAGAATGGCAGAGCAATCGATGTGTCCGATTTGTTTAGAGGATTTATTCGTCGGCCAAACCGTAGTGGAGAGATGTGGGCACATATTTCACGTCTGCTGCCTAAACCTATGGGTACACATTGATGTGAAATCGTACTGCCTAGTTTGCCGCAGCGAAATCGAACCGAACCTACTCATCACATTATGTACTGGTAATGGAATGTTGCCAGATCCAGTGAAAAATATTTTTTTTTATAAATTTAACACCCAAAAATACACCAACTATTTTAATTTTTTTTATCAATTTAATTGAATTAAATAGATTTTTTACTCAAATTATTACTCTTTCTATACGATTCGTCACGAAATCGTATGACAAAAACTACGTCAAGCCACAGCTATGATACAGGTAGCCACGGAACAATTCGAACACATCCTGAATCAAGCTGTCATAATCACGGCCAAAGATTGCGACTAGAGGCTACTCCCCTCTCACTTTGGCGAGGCGTTATGCATTTCCATAAAGCCAGAATTCAAAAAGCACCTACGAAAACACTTACTGAGCAAGAAACAGTGGGACTACGTGGATACATCAGTTACGAAGAATTTCATGAAACCTCATGTAGCGTCAATAGTTGCTGACTTGATATCAAATACACCCGCGATTCAACCGACACCACCGTCGCCTCCCCCGCAAGCAGCAGAGGATGAGAATGCAGCATCCACATTACAAGAAGATGCCGGCGATTGGAGTTAGTTTCGTAGCTGTAAACACCTAGAAACTCGTAGGTTCGTAGACTCACAATTTTGCGGTAAAATGCTCAACTATAAGATGTAAATTTTTGTTCCTCTAATATTTCTTTCATCTTGCATTCTTTTTCTCTTTGTGTTGTATTCTTGTTTTTTTTTCCTCCTTATATTACCTTGCATACTAGTCTCAAAAGACATGATTGTTTTTTTCGCCTGGAAATATCACGAAGATTTTTCTTTTTCAACCAATAGAAATAAATTTTGTGGAAATTTTTGAAAACAAAAATCCCTGTCGTAAAAGTACAAAAATTCATTCAAAGCCAGTGAAAATTTCTCAATATTAGAATTTTGCCATCCATTACTGGTTGCATTAATGCACAAAATTATCGAAATTTATCCCTAATATACTACTAAAGGTTGAAGAAAAAAGTGCTCAGTTACCGAGCCAAAAAATAATTGATGCAGAGTCTGCGACAATTTCATAGCACTGAAATATCGCAATTTGCAACTCCTCGACCCCCAGTGTAGTAGTCTGAATTTATATCCAATAAGGATGGCGATGGTCTAGGAAAATTGAGAAATTCAAATTGCGCCTTTAAAGTGCTAAAAAGGGATTCTCGCACCATTTTGACTGGCTAAAAAACACAAAAAACATTGTTTTTTTCAAAAGGTAGTGTACTTTGAGGACCTCCTGCCCCCTTCTGCTTCATGCAGGGGGCTCAAAATATTTTTGGCAGGTCTCCCACTTGAAGTAAACTACCTCACGAAATTTGGTTGAAATCCAAGATACTTTTTTTTTCCGAACCACTCTAATGCACATAATACATATTATATGCCAACTGTTAATGCCCATTCTTGTTTGTTTCTATTATAGGGTTGAGCATTTCTGGACAGTTATAAAAATCCAACATCCATCAGCTGAAACTGTCAAGGCGCGTTCTCAGGAAGAAGCATCACACACAATCTTGAAATAAAATGTATAATATTCTACTATTTTATCGTCATCAAATACTTATGAGTAGAGCAAGGATTATTATGAAATTGCACTTTTTTCTAGTGTTAATGGTAATTGGGTATATCTTTCAAATCTTTATGAATTATGAATTTCCTGCATTTTGAGCCACGTTTATTCTAGTATTTTTTGCATATTTCAAGCAAAAATGCATATCTTTGCATATTTTTGGCATTTCAACGGTATACTTTGTCATACTTAGGCCTTTTTAGGGTTTTTGTTATATTTTACTCATCTTTTCTTTTTTAAGATGCTTTCTTCACTTTCCCCTCCCCACCCCCCAAAAAAAAGGAAAATCCAAAAATTACAAAAATGTCTCGAAAACTGAGAAAAATATCTTCATTTTTTCTACCGTGAATTAAGGCATTTTGTTATCGCAAGTACATTGTTTTTGCTGCTTTTAATCGCGTGTTTTTTCTCTTATCAAGTTTTTCAACAGAATTACCTATAGTGAGTCTTATTCTCGAGAATAAAGAGGTAGCAATAGACCTTGCGATGACTGGTTGCCACAATCAGGGCTACCCTATAGGTGCGCGTGAAATGTGTTGAATGCCTTCATCTTTTCATGTTGGTTCGACTTAGCGTTAGCAACAGTAATCTGACATCAATTTGATCAAAAATTCAGCATTAGTCGGATAATAAAAAATTATCAGACTTTTTTTAGCCAGTTAACCAACAAGAAGATGTGGAATGCATTTTTTGGTCGGATAATGGAGATATCGGATAATCTTTGGTCGGATAATCGGGAGTCTACTATATTGCGAATTGCTGTTCGATTTGGCAACATCGTACTCCACATTTAATCATTTTACCCTCGCCAAACAAATTCCATTGTTTTCCTCCGCGGACGTCCGGGTACATAAATTGTAGGCGTAGAGGCCTCGAAACTTCGGAAGTTCAGGCCTATTTTCCCCATTCTTTTTCGGGTACCTCGGACTTTTGCGTATACAGGCGTTAAGTAAACGCGAAAAAGTTGATTTTAAAATAAAGAAATGGAAAAATTGGAAAAATAAGCACTCAAGCCAAGTCTCTAAAACAATATATTATAATTTCAAATCATTTTGTAGCGTCATTTTTGAGAAAAAACACTACCGATGAAAATTATATCCTATTTTCATTGGTCACATTTTTCTCCAAAATAACGCAACAAAATAATTTGAAATTAAACATATTGTTTCAGAGACTTTGTTTGCGGATGCTTAGCATTTGTTTTTCCAATTTTTTCACTTCTTCACTATAAAATTGACTTTTTCGCATTTACCTGCTCATTTTTCGAAGCACGACTTCAATCTACCATATGAGGTACTACATATGTATAGGGTCAGCTAATAACCGACTTGTTTTGAAGCACTGAATCGGCTATTAAATGATTGTGTGAGACCATATTAGCCAGCTGTGTTGAAATGTGTATACGAAATAGTAATCTATATTATAAAGTTGCCGCTTTTATTCTGGGCAACACGCGCGTTCTACCAAACGAATTTGGCTGCAATTTTCGCTGTACATTCGAACAATCATGCAGATGGTTTCTGCGAAGTTTCATCGCAAACGAGCTCATACAAAAGCTGGAATCGAGCTTCGATGTTTCCGTGACGTCACTGCCTATTTGATGGACTTTCCGATGAAGGTAATAAGCATGTTTTCGTTTTGAAGCGAGCATAGTTTTACGTTCGTGTAAGGGTAGATGCTAATATTGCGATAGTTTTAAACAAGGTTACCAATTAAAGAGAATAAAAATGTTTTTGTCACATATTTTTACTGGATAGTTCTTTTTTACTCACACCATTGTTATAGTTTCTGATTTGTTTTATGAATCATCTGAAAATTTTCAAAATTAGTTCCAATTTTTTTCATTGTCGACGCTTCTTTAAAAATATATTTTGTTTTCTACCGATGTTCTTTTGAAAATTTGTTTTAATACTTCAGTATGCTTCCACAAAGTAAAAAATTTGAAAAATGTTTATTAAGTTTGCCCGCTCAAAGGGCAGGTTGTGCGCTAGTTATTTAATAACATGGAGTTAGCTCATTAACAAACAACAGACTTTGAGGTATAATTAGGCTCATTAATACCGATATTAATTAGTGAATAATTTATCGGTCAAAGATTTCAGGTGGATTTACAAAATAGAAAAAACTAAAAAATACCCTTTCCTCTCAAGTCTCAACCCAAAGTTGATAAGAAACACAGAAAGTATATTACTTATTTAATTTTACCAAAATTATTTTCATATTCATAACAGATTGATATCCAAATTAAATTTTAACGTTAGATATGATCACATTTTTACAATTAAAAAAGAATGGGATGTAAGCGTAATCATTACTGAACAAAGAAATTGGAAAAATAAAGCCCCCAAGCTCTATTCTTCATACCCTGCACTTGATATTATATAAAATATAATGAAATTGATACTTTTTTCTCAATGTTGAACGTACAGACACGCCATCGATATTGCATATTTTTCATATTTTGAGTTTTAAATGCATATTTTTGCATGTTTTAGATATTATGTATAAATACATATTATACGAGCATATTTTGACAATTTAAGGTCATAAAAATCCTTGCTCTATTAATGAGATATGTTGAAACTTTGCTTTTTAATAATCTGCCCTAATTAGGGTGGATCAATCAGGTATTGTTCGATTTTTGTTGTTTATTTTTTCATGCCTAAACAGTATAAATGCATTATGTATTTATGCATTTATTGTTAACCCTTTTGTTTTTACATTTTGTACTTGCATTTACGAGTATGTTGCATTAAATTTTTGTTTCAATTCCTAACTGCAGGCCCATTCATTGTCAGTTGGTTTATATTCTTGTAAACATGCAGCGCTAACAATTGCATTTTGATTAAAAATAAAAATATTTTTTCATCCCAGAAGCACTAAACTCAATAATATGCCTGTATATAATATGTATAATCAATCATTATTACTACCTGATTTTGGGATGACACAATGACTGATTGATAATCGCTTGCTAAGTCTTCATTTCGAGAGTTAGTACTCGATCTACTAAACATACGATATAGGTAAATGAAATAAAATTACAATAAATACAAATACATAACAAAATATTGGTAAATGTAAAATACGCTTATTTACTGATAAGAACATAGACAATAAAAGATACATAAATCAATGGAAAAATTATTGAATAAAAAATAAAAAAATAAAAGCGTTACTAGCCATGTCGCATAATTTGAGCTGACTTTTTACTAGCACGAAAATTCGGAAGTTTAAGGGGCACCCTCACCTATTTTCAAAATTTGAGTAACTCTCCATTTTCAATGAAATCAAAAATTGGAAAAAATCGCTTGAGATATTAACATCACAATAACTTCCCTACATATCGAAAAATGCTATGAAAAAATGGTTTCTACGTTGCTACAAAAAATGCTCATTTTATGGAATTAATGGTTGTTATTTCAAAGTGAAAAGATTTGATACGAACCGAGCCAGCGAAGCGAGTGAGAAATAAGAAAAGCAAATGATGTGAGCGAGCGAAGCGAGCGACCAACGGGGTTCTAGGGGCAGAGCCCCCAGCTGGCAGCGCGAAGCGCTGCTAGTATATAATCCTATATGAATGTGCATGGTTTGAGTTTTTTCTTTGTGATTTTTCACGGGCTCCCGCCCAAATTAACGAGAAGAAAATCTATGCATCAAATCCGAACCCCCAACCGGGCAATGGGGGGAGGTCAAAACTTTAAATAGGGTCTTTCTAAATTTCAAAATTGATTTTTTTTTAACAAATGGATTTTCAGAGTGCAAATCGTTCTTTTTTATTTTCGTACCATTTTTCATTTTTGCAGCATCCTTTACCCCTTAAATTTCATTCAAAAGTGGCATCGTAAACTCGAAAATCATTAAATTTCACTTTTCTTCAAAAATAAATAGCACATTTCTTGCGCTGCATTTACCCAAGTATTCACGTAGATTTTCAACGGTTTTCGACCATATTTGAGGTAAGGGGTAAAGAAAAACCGAAATTTCTGTATTTTTTCTTCCTTTTCATTTATAACAAAAAAAAAAAAAAAAAAAAAAAAAAAAATTAATAAACGCGTTGAAAATAACAACAATAAAAATACATGTAAATTTCAAAAAGAACGTACCCAAAATATGACTGTAATCGCGAGTTGCAAATTCGAAAATGTTTAAGGGTAATATTTCACATACACGGTTCTTTTTTTTAGTATAACCAAACTTCGTAGGCATTATATGTCATCAAAGTGGGAACCAAAACTGATAACGCTAAAAAAGTGACATTTTCGAGAGTAAAATTCTTCGTGAGTTTCTAATGAAAACTTTTGAAATTTGAAAATGAAGAAGATAAGACACTTTTCTTCAATTTGTTCGGAACAAAAAATTCAAATTCCAATTTATAAGGAAGTTATAAACTGTTAAATGTGGCCTTCTCAAAAGTCAATTTATTTTTGCGTTTTTCTTGACAAATAATCACTTAATCAAAAAAAAAACTTTCTGTGAAGTTCCTCAAATTCTTATTATAGGTGTATATTTCAAATTTCAAGTGAAACAGATAAGTAGTATTTGAGAATCAAAGATGTACGGAAATGGCTATTTGGTAGGCAAACCCATATGCAATCGTGTATGCAGAATAGACCCTTAATGTTCAATTGCGTTGTTGAACATTTTCGTTGCGTTTGCGTTTCGCTAGGCGCCAGATAAACGAGGCAAGCATGTTCGACTTCGAATACTCGCTTCGATACACCGTAAATGTTCAAACCCATTACAAAAAGGTTTGAACTACGCGATTTGTTTTTGTTTTGTTAATGTGCTCCCCATACACCGTATTTTCCCTTTATGAATTTAAATTTTGAAAAAATTGAAATAAAACGCACATTTTAACCTGTTTTCAAAAAATGGCCAACTCTTCAAGTAAGGAACCGAAGAAAAAAAATTACATCCGCTTTTATAGTTTTACAACAGGGAAAAAAATACATATTACTTTTTATATGAGCAATTGTGATGAGTTTTAGAGCCGAAAATTGGAATCTCGGTGTACGTTTTTGCAAAGCGTAGACACGTGTATTAGCACAATGGTCAATCGAATTTTAATGGTTTTTTAACTGATGACTACAGAATTTTTCCTCAACACGCCAGTTGATTGTCATCGTAACCAGATACAGCGTTTTTTTTTTTTTTTTTTTTTTTTTTTTTTTTTTTTTTTTTTTTATTGAAATATTCTACTTATAGAGAGGCTAATTAATCATAAATTTTTCACACGTCATTTCTGTACACACCCATAAGAAAAAAAAAAAAAAAAGGAATTATTTCAGAGGTGAAAAGGCTTATAAATTTGTATTATAACCAAGTTATAAATCCACGAAAAGAAAATCTGTGTTTTTACGTTGAACAAAAAAATGCTTATTTCGTGAAATTGATAGTTGTTATATAAAAGTGAAAAGAGTTGAGCGAGGAAAATGAGTGAGGACGTGAGCGGAGCGAGCGGCCAACGGAGGTACGGGGGCGGAGTTTTCAGCTGGCAGCACGAAGCGCAGCTAGTGTATGTATACATGAGTTATTGGTTTGAAGTTTAGAATCTTTATAAGAGATACTCAACTAAAAGCCGAAAATACTAGTAACAAAAGCGAGATATTGGTTGTTGATGAAGCATCAAATAATCTACAACAGGGAGTTATCATATACCTATAGTTCAAAAACCAAAGAAATGGGGTTTATGTGAGCACGTAATCAAGACACAAAAAAAAGAAAGAAAGAAAAGAAAAAAGTATTCAACAACAATGTCATAATGATGAAAGAAATAAAAATGAAAATAAGAAAAATAGGCGAATGCAGTATCAAACTACAAAACATAACAGCTACACAAAAACAGTAACCGAAAAATTTACTTCATCGATGTATTCAACCGAGGAGAAGATTTTCCGCTTTTATAAAGCTTTCTCTTTCCTTTTTGAAATGATGAATGAATAACTGAATCACTGTGATTCAGCAAATTATCCTTGTCCCTGAAATATGGAGTAAAAATTTACTTTTCAATGTTTTCTTCTACTTCTTTGATCCTGCAAGAACGTTAAAATCATAAAAAAATAAAACCACGGAAATTTAAGCTTAATCGGTTCTTACTGACCCAAGCCATGAAGGGGGACAAGTTTCCGCACATAAATATCGGAGAAATAACTTAAAAAATCATAACTAGCACTGGAAGAAATTATTTCAGAAATTTTTTCCTGCTGTCGCACACTTCAGGCCAAATTTCCGCGTGAATAATTATGTAGTACGACAAACAAGCAGTCCTACCCACATTCATTCGCGTGCAAACAAACACTGAGTGAAGGAAATCATTTTCATTTTGAGTAGCTGCCCTTGACCTTCATACGAATTTAGAAGTATGAAAAAAATTGGCACAAACGTAGTATTTCTTGTCATCAAATAATCATGTAAAAACATATTTCTCAAATAATAACTATTTCAGCCTCCTCAAATTATTTTCAAATACTAATGATCCGCCATTCTGGATACATTTTGACCCAAATTGAAGAGGTCATATCTTAGTCAGTAAGCAAGTAATCTCACACACTGATATGTTAGTGTCTGTGACTCACTCCTTCATATGAGAGCAAAAACGAAAAATTTGAGCAATTCACCCCTTCTCCAGTCCCCCTCAAAATTTGAGTGATCGTGCATTTTGAAATTTATCGAAAAAACAAAAAAAGGACTTTTGTGCATTTTTAAGAAGAGTCACTCACCAAATTTTGAGCGAATTTTATCAACACGTGGGACACAAAAAACAAAATTTCCTCAAAAACAGGTTTTGCTCTAACTCTCCTCGAAATGCACTTGAAAAGCTGAAATTTGGATATGTTAGTGCTTGTGAGTTACTCTTTCAGTGCAATCAAAAACGAAAAATTTGAGCAATTTGCTCCTTCTCCAGCCCCGTCAAAATTTTAGTGATCCGCCTTCTTGTAATTTATCGAAAAAACAAAAGAGGATTTCTAGAAGAGTCTCTCATCAAATTTTGAACGTATTGTATGAATATACGTTCGGGCAATGCGTGAGGGAAAAAAATATAAAGTTGGACGTTTGCCAGATGATTACTAATGGTCTGAAACGCAAAGATTTGAAAACCACACCCTTCCCGACCTTCTCTTCCTAAATCAGGTGGGCTGTAATAGCGGTCGTTTTTTGCATTACAAAATATTAGTATACAAGAAAAATACCGCGCAGCCAACGAGGTTCCTCTTACTATTCTTACATGTTGTAACTTGAATATTGAATATATCGATATAGTTGAGGTGCTAAAAGAAAATGTTTTATGAGTTCTTTAGGTACAATTCTTACTCTAAAAAAACAATTTCCAACATTTTTTTTTGAGTAAAAAAATGATTTTGCAATACTGAAAACTCATAAAAATATAAAGAGGCGTTCGTAAATTATCGAGTTTTCTTAGATGGCGCAAAAACAAGCTATCATCATATTTATACAGCAACAAAAATTAATTCTGAAAAAATTCAACGAAAAAGACGGAAAAAGTCCTTAGCCCCTTCTATAGCACATAGAAAGCAATCAGCTATTACAGAAAAATGTCAAATATCAGGAAAGGAAGGCGCTCAAGTCCTCAAATTTTGTAATAAACTTCGAACATTTTGTTTATTTTTGAAGCTTTTTTGCAATATCTCAGCGAAAAATTATTGAACTTGGTTAATTTATGTACCATTCGAAAGAGATTGAAACTCTCTACATTTCCCTCGCTCATTGTAGGTATCTAGAACGCGCGGTTCTGGAGATATTTCCATAAGAAAACAATTTTACGCTTCCTCAATTTTTAAATGAAAATTGCTTGAAAAGGGCAAGTCTTAAGTATAAGTATCAGTGGACTAAATGCGGAGGATTTTACCCTTTTTTGAAGGGTATGAGTAATAGTTAATGATAATTCCACAATAATACGAAAATAAGTGAAAATATAAATAAAAAATACGCTACGCGAAAGCAAGTGAAATAGGCGTGTTTTGGTGGCCATGCGCATTGAAAAAAAAAAAAAAAAACTTTTTTTTTTAGAATTGAATAACACAAAGTAAAAAGTAAATAAATTGAAAGATAGTGTGCTAACTCCAACATAAAACAAGAAAATAAAAAGAAATTGGGTAATTTGAGCTGTGAAAACCAAATGTGCGAAACTTATCACGATTAAGACTACACTCTTCGTTTACATTTTGACAAGAAGAGGTTGGTTTCGAACGTCAACTTCAATCGGTTATTTCTCCCTGAAAATCCGATATAATTTATTCCGACCAGTTTTATTTTATTTATTAATCTTTTAGGAAGATTACTCGATGAATAATGATCGTATCGAGATGAATGAGCTGTCATCGGAAACGGATTTTTATACCGATAAAACTACTTCTAAAAAAAAAAAAATTCATTTGTATCGCCCAGGGATGGCAATGACATTTGCCCGTTGCTGCGTGCTCAGCGAATGCGCGCAATGTGCGCCCATGCTTTACATCAACTCGCGCTTGCTCAAGAAAAAAAAAAGCTAGGAAATGAAATGCTATTATTTCTTAAATAAATAAACTATTGTTCGTTTGTTGTTACTTTGTTGATAATTTTGTTTATTATCATCAAAAAGATGTTGAGGTTCAAAAATATTCATTATTCGTCGAATAATTTGAAAATACAATGGTAAAATCCATGCCGAACGCAATAATGTTGATATTGTCTGCCCAAACGCGCCACAGAAGGTGACGATAGCATAATAAGAAGTTTCATTGCTTGCTTATTTTGCTATAACTTCGGAATGGCTGAGAGTATTTTCTTCAAATTTATACCCACGGATAGAGAATAAAAATCCCTACATTGTGCTTTAAAACAAAATTATGGTCATCGCTTTTAGTTTTCGAGATATTAGGGCTCAAATCTTGGAATTCGAGTATCAAATCAAAAAACGAATGAATTTTAATTTTTTTCACAAGAAATGCAATCGCTAAAAAAATACCTCTAGAATCACACCTCATTCATCTCGATACGATCATTATTCGTCGATTGATTTAAAAAAACAATGGTAAAATCCATACCAAACGCAATTTATTGATATTGTGTACCTAAACGCGCCAGAAGTGGTGGCGACTGCGTACTAGCAAATTTCATCGTTAGGACACTCGCTTATTTTGCGATAACTTCGGAATACCTGAAGGAATTTTCTTCAAATTTATAACCTCGGATAGAGGATAAAATTCTCTACATTTTTCTTTAAAAAAAAATTATAGTTGTCGCTTTACTTCTCGAGATATTAGGCTTCAAATTTTAGAATTTGAGTATCAAATCGAAAAACGAATGAATTATTATTTTTTTCATAAGAATTGTAATCGGTATAAAAATACCTTTCCGATGACTCAACATTCAGCACAATACGATCATTATTCGTTGAGTAATTTGAAAAAACAATGGTAAAATTCATGTCGAACGCAATATGTTGATATTGTCTACATAAACGCGCTACAAAAGGTGGCGATAGCATAATAATAAGTTTCATCGCTCGCTTATTTTGCTATAACTTCGGAATACTTGAACGAATTTTCTTCAAATTTATACCCTCGGATAGAGGATTAAATTCTCTACGTTTTGCTTCTAAACAAAATATTTATTTCTAATGGTTAAGAAAGAAAAATATTTGTGTAGTTTCCAGACGAAAAAGTAAAACATTTTAAGCAAGTGAAAATTTCAAAATATTAAAATATTGCGATCTATTACTGGCTGCACTGGTACAGGAAATTTTCAAAAATTTATTGCTAAATACACTACTAGAGGTTAAAGAAAAAATTGGTCAAATTACCCAGTCAAAAAATACGTAATTGATGCAGAGTTGGCGAAAATTTCATAATATTGAAATATCGCGATATGCAACTTTTCAACCTCCTTGTAGCAGTCTGAATTTTCATGCAACAAGGATGGCGTTGGTTTAGAAAGATTCAGAAACCCAAATTACACCTTTTGAGTGCTAAAAAGGGTTTCTCACACCATTTTGACTGGCTGTGAAACACAAAAAACAGCGTTTTTTTTTTTTTTTCAAAAGGTGATGCACTTTCCGGATCTCCTGCTCCGCTCCCCTTTCATCTAGCGGGCTCAAAATTATTTTGGGAGGTCTCCCACTCAAAGTAAACTACCTCACCAAATTTGGTAAAAACAAAGATTTTTTTTTTTTCGAATCTCCCTTAATATGCATATTCATACATACTTACGATATCAATTTGCATCCTGTATTCATTTACCACATTCTAATTTGCCTCCGTATTAAATATTATTGATAGGTAACTTTTCAACATACTTCCGTGCATAGCGATAAAAAATAGGAAGCATACTGTTCTTAAAAACATCTTTTACTTTTGCGATAAATTCAGAAGCAAATTGAAACAGTTTTCACCAATATGTTTTCGATGATAGCGCGGTCTGGTGAACCCATCATGTAAACTAGATGCATATAACTTACATAGAGGGGTCGAAATTACCTACTGGACAAGCAGAGATATATTGGCGAAATGAAAATCTTTTTTTGATTCAAATTGATACTTTTGATTGTATCTTACGCATTATTGCACTATTTCACCCACTACAAGTCCTGCCTTGAAGCTATGCTCAGGCTATTAAAATTACCATAGATAAGCGATATGAATTTCTGCATTCTGTTGCGTATCTTGTTAGGCATTTTATTGAGAAATACAAAATTAAACTCAAGTATGAAATTCCAAATCTAGTTTTGCTTTATTTTTATTCTCGGGTCATTACGAATCATCTTTAAAAAACTTAATAATGATGTTGCAAATATTTGGAACACCAAACATGGGCAAAGAGAGTCCATTTGCAGACGAGAATAAGTAAGTAACAACGTACTCATTCGTAAATCTTGATATCTTCTTAATCTATATATATACTCGATTACATACATGTATATATTATATGAATTTGCATGGTTTGAGTTTTTTCTTTGTGACTTTTCAACGTCACAACTACCGGTCCGATTTTGATGAATTTGAGTTCCCGTCCAAATTAATGAGAAGAAGGTCTATGTCCCAAATCCAAACCCTCAACCCTGAAATGGAGGAGGAGGGTCAAAATTTTGAACAGGGCCCTTCTAAATTTAAAAATTTAATTTTTTTTTTTACAAATGGATTTCCTTTTTTGAGCACCCTTACTCCCCAAATTTCATTCAAAAGTGGCATTGTAAATTCGAAAACCGTTAAATTTCACTTTTTTTCAAAAATAAATAGCACATTTTTTGCGTTGTATTTACTCACGTATTCGTGTAGATTTTCAACGGTTTTCGAACATATTTGGGGAAGAGAGTAAAGAAAAACCAAAATTTTTGCATTTTTTCTTTCTTCAAATTTTTATTTTTTTTATTTATTTATTTTTTTTTTAATAAACGCGTTGAAAATAAGAGCAATAAAACTATATGTATGAAAATTTCAAAAATAATGGACCCAAAATAACGCTGTAATCGAC
This sequence comes from Phenacoccus solenopsis, assembly GCA_009761765.1. Taxonomy (NCBI): domain Eukaryota; kingdom Metazoa; phylum Arthropoda; class Insecta; order Hemiptera; family Pseudococcidae; genus Phenacoccus; species Phenacoccus solenopsis. Next base: position 53,350,757 of record CM019753.1, read on the forward strand.
GTTTAAGCGGGTTATTGAACATTTTCGTTGCGCTTGCGTTTCGTTAGGCGCGAGATAAACGAGGTAAACATGTAGGTCCATTTCGCTGCCCCCCCCCCCCCATTTCGAGGTTCAGAGCTGAAATTACCCACATCATTTGTGCTACGTTTGTGCCCGTTTGTGCCGCTCCCCCCACGGAGATATGGCATGTGGGGCTGTAGAAATGCGAGCCTCCCATTTCAAGATTGTGAGCTGAAATTAACCACATCGTTTGTGCTACGTTTGTGCGTGCTCCAATTAACCATATCGTTTGTGCTACGTTTGTGCTGCTTTATGTATTCCTTATAAGTTTTCCTTTCTGTAATTTTCATGAGTATTTTTCCATACATCTGTAGTTGATTTGAAAACATATATATTAAATATTATATTAATGATGTAATACCTACGTAGGACAATGACCGTACGTCGCACAGTGGGCCAAACAGCGATTCTACCACGAAAAAGTCGAAAAATCGAAGAAAAATATGTATATAGAATTGTTTTTTCCATCCTTCCTTCATTTAGAATGAAAGCCTAAAGACCATTTTTTTCATTGTAGAGACCATGAGAAAGCGCAAAGTAGGACTACCTCTTTTTTTTCAGTTTTTTGCGTTTGCTACAAAACAGCCGCTTGTTATGTGGCATACAAGAACGAAAAATATAGTTGGAGCCCGGATGAATTTTTTCTTTGAAAGTACACTATTTATGCTGAAGATTCTGCTATGCGTGAATTTTTTTTTTTTAAACACTTTTAAGTGGGATTCATATTTTGTTGTTGCTCATTTTCAATATTATGTTCCCTCGATAGGAGTTATTTTTTCTATCTTTCCAAGAACTATTTTATGATTTCCTTTATTAACAAATCTAATATTAAATAATAATTGATTAAATATTAATTTTTTAAATCAATTTTTATGAATTAACTTTTTTCACTCAACATTTTTTAGGATTAAGAGGAATACCTTGACTACTCTTTGAGGTTTTTTGCTCGTTTTTTTTTTTTTTTTTTGCTTAAAAAAAAGTGCTGATTTGTGCCAGAAAAACTCCGACGGAATCATGCTTAGCATGTTCTTTTTAATCAACTTTGGTTTTAGCTGCTACCACGTTCCAATGTAAGATTTGAAGCATATTTTTTAAAAATATAGAATTTTATGCTGAAAAATGTTGTTTTTCCAATTTTTTACACCACCTATCTATTATACCATTCAAAATAAGTAATGTCCTATTCATACAGTACGTTGATCAAGAAAGTATTTTCGAAATTTTATTCATTTCATTAACCCCCCCCCCCTCCTTAGTTGTTATTTTTGAACTTTTTAAAAGAATTATTAACACTTTCAATGCTAAGGTATAAAATTTTAAGTTGTATTTAAATTGCGTGTCAAGCCATATGGTTTGACAAAAAAACTTCTAGAAAATTAGCATCAAGCCATAAGGCTTGATACCTTTATCATAATTTTGATAATTTCAATTTCGACTACCGCTCTATATGAACTTGAAAAGTAACTTCTGATACTGTTATAGAAAAATTCATAATGTAACATTGGAACTTGACTAAACCTGTCAAGTCACAGATTGATAAATTCCATTTTTATTGGAGAACATCAACCTTAATGTTGAGATTAAATTCAATTTTTTGAGCAAATCGTCATAATTTATCATTTCACAAGATTTTAGGAAGTCAATTATGCAGTGATGTTGAAAAAAAATTCAGCATCGAGTAATGTTTTCTAAATATTAGGTGCTCAAATTTATTCTTTAATTACTGTTAAGCCATATGGCTTGACATAGCACTGAAAATGTGAAATAACATGGATTTTGCCTTCACTTGTTCTTTAGAGATAGGGGAGGGAGTTATTAGCATTAGCTAGTGGTTTAAGAGACTCGAAAAACATGTACTTATTTTGATAAGTTGTTTGATAAAAATACATTTAGACCTCGAACGACCCTTTTATGGGCGATGGAGTCCTTGGTGGGAGTCGAATCGAAAAACTAGTATGAAATTCAGCAGTGACCTGGAAAACATACATTTCGATTTGTTGTTTAATAAATGTAGATTTAGATCTCGAGCAAACCCTTTTTCGGGGGGTGAAGCCCTTGGTAGGGGTCGAATCGAAAAAAACGTAAGCAGTCATGCCGCATTACTGGAGCTGAGTTTTTAACTGGGGCTTGGTTTGATTTAGTAATAACCTTGCTTAACCGTTCATCACTTAAGGCCACACCCAATACCAAGTCTGAAAACCCCTACCCTATCCTTTCCAAAAACACTTAAGAAGTTGAATTTGGCACAAATGTAGTATTTCTTGCCATGAAATAATTATGCGAACACATATTTCTCAAATTATAACTATTTGAGGGTCCTCAAATTATCTTCAAATCTTGAAAATCCGCCATTTTGGATCGATTTTGACTCAAATTTAAGTGGTTATATTCTGGTCACAAACTAATCCTACACACAAAGTTTGACCATTCTAGGCCGATTTGGTGATGAGATATGGAAGATTCATGAAATTTCCTGCAGCAATTTCCCCTCCAAAAGCCGTTTTTTGCTCTAACTCCCCTCCAAAATCACTGAGGAAGCTAAAATCAAAATACGTTTGTCACTTGGGCTCATTTTATCATATGACACAGCAATAAAAATTTTCGACCCCTCCTGTACCCCACACTATTTTAGGTTGATAACCCCGCCTTCCCCCCTCCAACATCATGTATGGAAGTAAATTGGGGATATAGTATACAACTTTCCTCAATAACCATATGAATTCATATTAATTACATTTTTACCAACTTGAGGCTCCTCAAGCTCTACTCAAAATTTTGATAATCCGCCATTTTGGATCATTTTGATCCAAATTCAAGAGGTCATATTCTGGTCACCAACTAACCTCACACACAAAATTTGACCCTTTAACTTGATTTGGTGGGGAGATATGGAAGATTCAAGAAATTTCATGACTCAAAACTTCCTCAAAAAGCCGTTTTTTGATCTAACTCCTCTCAATATGCACTTAGGAAGCTGAAATTTGGATATGTTAGTATCCATGACTCACTCTTTCATATGAAATCAAAAACGAAAAATTTGAGCTATTTGCCTCTTCTCCAGCCCCCCTCAAAATTTGAGTGATCCGCCATTTTGAAATTTATCGAAAAAACAAAAAAATTATTTTTGCGTATTTGCAAGAAGAGTTCGTCACCGAATTTTGAGCGAATTTTATCCACACCCGCCTGCGCAAGGCGAGTGACACAAAAAACGAAATTTCCACATTTCAATGTTGACTGCTGCAATTTACCTCATTGTCTGGGCTATGTTTATAGTGCTTTGTGCAGTACAAATGTTCGATTGTGCCATTCCCCAACATGTGGCGTGAAACGCTGTTAATTTAAGTTCATGGGTACACGAACTCATAAATGTATTCTACTATTCACTCACAATATTAACAAATTTACACTCCACAAATAATGTGATGCAACGCGTTGATGCAAGAATGAAAGCAAGTACAAATTTTATACGAGAATTTCATAAAACTTCGGGCATTTAACAAGTATAATACATTATTATGTATAGTAAACTGCAACGTAGTCAGTTTACTAATATGATGAACAAAATCGAAGACGCAATGGGTACCTATTACTCTAAGCTGATTTTAGGGAGATGCATCAATTTTTTAAAGCGGTTTTTTCATGATACCTCTTCTATTTAAACAACAACTGTGTTCAATCGTACCTCCAGCTCGGACTGAGAAGTAGTAAACGACACGAATGCAAACAAAAAAAAAAGTGACAATAAAAATTGCACTTCCATCAAAATTTATGCGATACTCTTTAAAACTGCATACTATGTAGGTACGACGCACAGTGGGCCAGGAGACCCCCAAAAACGCGCGTTTTACTTGTGAAAAAAACCTATCTCTGATTAAAATGGCAACATTGTATATGTGTTGCCGAACATTGGTGTCGTACGAAACGAGCAACCGAACCGCGTTTTTCATCCCCCTCCTCCTCCTAGCACCCTCTCAAGTCGTCGACGCGCAGTCCACCAGTTTTGTTCCCTAATACGCTCTGTAATTAGTGATTTATATTTCCATTTTTAATTCATATTTTGGAAATGTCGAATAGCGCAAAATATTCGGAAAATTAAGTACTATTCAATCACATATTTGGTTTCAAGTTGTTCTTGCTTATAAGTTTATGATAAGTCGTTAAAGATGGTCATATTTTCGTGAAACTAAAAACTTAAATCAGAGCAAAACTTTTTCGGAAAATCAGGGAAAATGATAACTTCTGGTTGATATAATGCTTTGAAGTATGCTGAACACGAATATCAGTTTACTTTTTGCGGCAGTGTTTTGTACGGGCAATTTCCGAGCGAAATCACGATAAATTTTGATGTGTTTTACACAGTATGTTTGAAATTAACGTATTATATTATCCTACCTACACAACAACGCATACTTTGTAAGACCATGACAACGAGAAAGATGACGACAACGAGAAAGATGACGTCGACGAGAAAGATGACGAAGATGAGGAAGATGATGATTGACTACTACTTTGAAACTTGTTTTTTATTTTAGTTTAATTTAGCTCTTGTGCTTATTTTTTGAATACAAATTTGGTAATCTACGATGCAATAGCCAATAATGTCGCTTCTAATCACCTCTCCCTTCCCCACCCCCTCATCTCACAATTTTTTGGTATTAAATTCGTAATCTACAAACTCGAAAACATTTATGTAATGATATATCGCACGATGCTATGGCCAAATTTCACTTCCAACCGGTCCCCCTGCCCCACCTCCTCACTCTACAATTTTTAGTATTAAGTTCGTAATCTACAACTTCAAAAACATATATAATGACATATCACACGATACTATAGCCAAAATTTACTTTCAACCCTCTCCCCCAGCTACATCCCCTCTCCCCACAATTTTTTTGGTATTAAATTCGTAATTTGCATCCTCGAAAACATATATAATGATATATCACACGATACTATAGTTAAAATTCACTTTTAACCCCCTCCTCCAGCCCCACCCCCTCCACCCACAATTTTTTTAGTAATAAATTTGTAATCTACGACCTCAAAAACATAATGTAAATTACTTTTCACTCCTTCATACATCTTATTGAATAAAATGCGCGTTTTAGGGGGTCTGCTGGCCCACTGTGCGACGTACGTAGGAATTACATCATTAATGCAATATTTAATATACATTTTTTTAAATCAACTACAGACGTATGGAAAAATATCCGCTGGAAGAGGGGCACAAACAAGAATTTTTACAGTACAAACAGCATAAATGTAGGACAAACGATTTGATTAATTGCCGCTCTCAACATTGAAATGGGAGGCTTGCATTTCTGCAGCTCCACATGCTAAATCTCCTTAGGGGGAGCGGCACAAAGCGGGACAAACGTGGCACAAACGTAGCACAAACGATGTGGTTAATTTCAGCTCGCAACCTTGAAATGGGGGCCTCGCATTTCAACAGCCCCACATGCCAAATCTCCATGGGGGAGCGGCACAAATGAAAATTTTTACCGCACAAACGAGCACAAACGTAGCACAAACGATGCGGTTAATTTCAGCTTGCAATATTCCCCATACATCGTATTTTCCGTTTATGGATTTTAGTTTTACCAAAAAAAAAAATCGAAATAAACCCACATTTTAAAGTTTTTTCAAAAAAGGTCAACTTTTCAAATAAGGAACCGGAAAAAAAAGTTAATCCGCTTTGGTAGTATCTCATACAAATATGTCACTCAGTTTCAATGAGTAGTTTTTGGGAAGTATCAGGCCAAAAAGTACTCAAAAAGTAAAGGAATACAGTAATTAGTTACCAATACTCAAAGCACTAACTCATTCTTCTCGCCCTTCACACGCCAAAATAAATAAATCTAACAGTCACCGAGGAAGAATAGATATACTTACTGACATTTTTCCAAACAAGTATCGCAAACGCGAACTTGTTTTTCGATTCCAAATTTTGGCAGAGTAATACTATGTGATGAACACTGCTGACAGAAAACTTCTCCGCATGCGCGACAATGATGCTGTGAAAATCGAAAAAAAAAAAAATAACGCGAAGGAATTTTTGCATAGTCATAAAGTAGATAGAGATCATAAAAAGTTGAGAAAGTGGAATAAGTTCCCTCACTTTGCGATAGATAAGAGTGAACATAGTTCGACAACGATGACAACGATCGCCATCCTTCCAAGAAGGCGCAGTATCTGCTGAAAACATTGCGTCACTCTCTTTGAACACAGGAAATTTATATCCTTCTGTCTTCATTATAGTAACGGTATCCTAAAACGGTACATGCCAATAAATACACGAAGCAAATGCTTTGTAACATTAACAATAATGCCACACAAATAAATGAGGCATGCGTTTATATACATACACTAATTTTTTTAGCAGATTTCACTTTTGAAATAAGCTCGCTGTAGCGTTCAATTGGTTCCTTTTTTTTAAGCCGAGTGTTTAACTTAAAAACGATAGCTATTACAGCCTACCTGATTTGGGAAGGGAAGGTCGGGGAGGGTGGGGTCTTCAAATCTTTGCGTTTCAGACCATTTGTAATCATCTGGCAAATGTCTAACTTTTTGATATATATATATATATGAATATACGTATTCAATATCTTGTGGTGCCCTTGTATATTTTGAACTATGAGGCGCCCAGCCATATGCAGGGCACCACAAAGAAAGTTTCTTTCAAGGATTCCATATCGGGCACCATAAGGTATATATACTATAAACTCCAGTATTTATAAAGGTTTTAATTTTTAATATGTAAATATAGTCATTGTGGTGCCCACCTCTAAAACTTCAGCTGTGGACCCAGAGGGGTGAGACGATCATTTTCTGATAGTTTTTAGCTCCCAATTTGGGCACCATAACGTTAAAAACGGGCACCACAATGACTTCGCATGCTTAAAACGGGCACCACTATGACTAAAATTATATATATATAGATTTATCTATGGATAAAGTGGCATCATTTTTCGTCGTCTACAAGTAAAGTGGCATCTTTTTTACAAAGTGGCATCTTTTTTTTGATGCCACTTTACCATCACATTGCTCATCGATTCAGCTATGTGTCATGACGTCACTGGTGTGGTTATTTGGGTGATGCCACTTTACCACTAATATTCTATTTTTCATACAAAAAAATTTTTTTCGGTCTACGGTCGTAGTAGCCTCATTTTTTTTAAGTTTACAGGTAAAGTGGCATCATTTTAAAAATTTGTTTCCAAGAAAACCTATGAAATTATACATTCCGTTCGCCACTGTGATGTCGTTAACGTGACATTAGATGCACTTCTGAGGAATGTGCAAAGTGATGCCACTTTGACCATAGATCACTATATATATATATACCAAAAGTTGGACATTTGCCAGATGATTACAAATGGTCTGAAACGCAAAGATTTGAAGACCCCACCCTCCCCCGACCTTCCCTTCCCAAATCAGGTAGGCTGTAATAGCTATCGTTTTGTTAAAAACTCAGCTAAAAAATATGTTATCAAGGAGTTGCAAGACTGAAAGCCATGGTACACAAACTTACTTGAACAGCTCGATGCTTAGGATTATTACGAAATGCGAAAGCCCAAGACTGTAATAAATCTAAGCATTTGGTTTTCACATTTTCATTTGGGCAAGTTTTTATAATATCTTTGAAGGTTTCCATAAATTGTTTAGTACTGACTTCATCTTGAATTAGAGCACCACAGTTTTTAACACACGATTCCAATACCTGGAAAAGTTATAAGCGAACAAAGAATTCAACTTGGCGAAGAGTGATCTCAGTAACGCTGGTCTTATAGTGCATACTCACAGTTAAGGCATATAAAGCTACAACTGAATTGGAACTGGAAATTTTTTTTTGAATGGCGTTCAACGCAGTTGCTGGTCTAAAAACAAAACAAAACAAAATCAGTATGCTTATAATAATTAGGTCATGCTTATAGCAAGGAATCAGCACAATGAGTATAGGAACATCAACGACAGGCAAACCATTTTCACGACCAAATCGTAGATTCCCTGAAGAAAAAGCTTATGTGAGCTTTGCTTTACACATTCTACAACAATCTAGAACAAGATGACTCATATTCCAACTCATCTCAATTGACAAATAAAAGTCTATCTAATTTATCAATCATAAAAGGTGTTTTTTAGATGAGTTGAATTTCAGTTTTTTCAAAAAGGGAAGAAGGTAGGATTACAGTAGTTGGTAAATAACATTTTAGCTCTCCAACTCACTTTTTAAACCCCACAAAATGAAGTCAGAATCAGAGGTGGATTTTCCTAATGTAATAAACTGGCAAATTAGTAGATTCGAATCCCGTCCTCTTCACCATATGTAATGAACTGGCAAATTAGAAATCGAAAACTGCGTAAAGAAAACGTGTATTATGAACAGAAAAACGTTACACATTATGAAAACGTATTAGTGTGTAAACACAAAAAAAAAAAAAAAAGAAAAAACGATGGCCGCCGCCAACAGTGCAGCCGCATTACACCTAAAGCCCCACAAAGCATGTGCTTGGAGCACCAAATTTTCAAAGGCGGCACGAGGTAGCGAATTTTTGAAAAAAAAAAAAAATTCAATAACCATCTAAAAATTTTACATTTTATTCAAAATTAAAGAAAAATTATATACCTATAGGCACCTTTGAGTTGAGACACACTTACATAAAATAAAAATTTACCACTTTTTAAAGTTTTGAGAATCTGAAAGGAGAGGGCATTTCGTTATAGAAGTAGGCGTTGGCATGAAGAAAATTTCAAAGAGCAATATTTCCTGTGCTTGTAGCGGCAAAGAATCTAAATCCTCCATTGGAAAGAATTAAAAATTTTTTTCACTCCCTGAAATTATATTAAATTTAAGCCACCAATTTAAAAACAAAAATTAGAAAGTCTAAACAGTTTTTAATTTTTTTTTTTTTTTTTTTTCAAAACACAGTTTCATTATTTTCGAAAATGAACGAGTAATGAGTAATGGTAGTTCAAAAATACACAAAGAAAATTCTTTTTAATGCTCATAACCTTTAAAAACGTTCCTTATACATTAAAATTGTTTTTTTTTTATTTTATTTTTTCTCCAAATAAATACATTCCTTCAATTATAGACAATAAGTACACCATAATCACATTGTTTTCGAAGATCAATGTATTGTTTTATCGGCGAGTTTCACCCGCGACTTTACTTTTCGGTAATTACAAAACCCGCCGGTGAAACAATACTTTGCCCTTCGAAAACGATATGGTTATGGTGATACTATCTACTATTCCAAAAATAGCGCACGCAACTATTTCCTACTTGCGGGAACAAAACGCTACTTTACTACCTCTCGTTAATCGCTCGGATACCCAAACGAGAACTTTCCTCCCGCATTTAGGAAAAACTTCGTACACTACCTGGAAGCAAAATTGGTTCTATGATTCATCACCCTTGTTTTGCTTTGGCGACAAACCTCATACTTCTCAAGAATCGTTTTTACCTCTCTTGCAGTGAAATATAGTGTTTTCTATAATTGAGCTCAACTTTTTAGCTGAGTTTTTAACAAAACGATAGCTATTACAGCCTACCTGATTTGGGAAGGGAAGGTCGGGGGAGGGTGGGGTCTTCAAATCTTTGCGTTTCAGACCATTTGTAATCATCTGGCAAATGTCCAACTTTTTGGTATATATATATATATATATAGTGATCTATGGTCAAAGTGGCATCACTTTGCACATTCCTCAGAAGTGCATCTAATGTCACGTTAACGACAACACAGTGGCGAACGGAATGTATAATTTCATAGGTTTTCTTGGAAACAAATTTTTAAAATGATGCCACTTTACCTGTAAACATCAAAAAAATGAGGCTACTACGACCGTAGACCGAAAAAAATTTTTTTGTATGAAAAATAGAATATTAGTGGTAAAGTGGCATCACCCAAATAACCATACCAGTGACGTCATGACACATAGCTGAATCGATGAGCAATGTGATGGTAAAGTGGCATCAAAAAAAAGATGCCACTTTGTAAAAAAGATGCCACTTTACCTGTAGACAACGAAAAATGATGCCACTTTATCCTTAGATAAATCTATATATATATCTTATTCCCCCACGCGTAGCGCCGGCGAGTATTCATAAAATTCGCTCAAAATTTGGTGAGGAACTCTTCTTGAAAATGCGCAGAAGTATTTTTTTTGTTTTTTCGAAAACTTTCAAAATGGCGGATCACTCAAATTTTGAGGGGGGCTGGAGAAGAGGGAAATAGCTCAAATTTTTCGTTTTGATCTCATATGAAAGAGTGAGTCACGGACACCAACATATTTAAATTTCAGCTTCCTAAGTGCATTTGAGGCGAGTTAGCAAAAACCGGTTTTTGAGAAAATTGCGTTTTTTGTGTCACTCACTTTGCGCAGGCTGGTGTGGATAAAATTCGCTCAAAATTCGGTGAGGAACTCTTCTTGCAAATACGCAAAAATAGTTTTTTTTTTTTTCGATAAATTTCAAAATGGCGGATCACTCAAATTTTGAGGGGGGCTGGAGAAGGGGCAAATAGCTCAAATTTTTCGTTTTTGATTTCATATGAAAGAGTGAGTCACGGATACTAACATATCCAAATTTCAGCTTCTTGAGTGCATATTGAGAGGAGTTAGATCAAAAAACGGCTTTTTGAGGAAGTTTTGAGTCATGAAATTTCTTGAATCTTCCATATCTCCCCACCAAATCAAGTTAAAGAGGTCAAATTTTGTGTGTGAGGTTAGTTGGTGACCACAATATGACCTCTTGAATTTGGATCAAAATGGATTCAAAATGGCGGATTATCAAAATTTTGAGTAGAGCTTGAGGAGCCTCAAGTTGGTAAAAATGTAATTAATATGAATTCATATGGTTATTGGGGATAAGTTGTATACTATATCCCGAATTCACTTCCATACATGATGTTGGAGGGGGAAGGCGGGGTTACCAACCTAAAATAGTGGTGGGGGTACAGGAGGGGTCGAAAATTTTTTATTGCTGTGTCATATGATAAAATGAGCCCAAGTGACAAACGTATTTTGATTTTAGCTTCTCAGTGATTTTGGAGGGGAGTTAGAGCAAAAAACGGCTTTTGGAGGGGAAATTGCTGCAGGAAATTTCATGAATCTTCCATATCTCATCACCAAATCGGCCTAGAATGGTCAAACTTTGTGTGTAGGATTAGTTTGTGACCAGAATATAACCACTTAAATTTGAGTCAAAATGGATCCAAAATGGCGGATTTACAAAATTTGAAGATAATTTGAGGACCCTCAAATAGTTATAATTTGAGAAATATGCGTTCGCATGATTATTTCATGGCAAGAAATACTACATTTGTGTCAAATTGAACTTCTTAAGTGTTTTTGGAAAGGATAGGGTAGGGGTTTTCAGACTTGGTATTGGGTGTGGCCTGTAGTGATGAACGGTTGAGCGTGGTTATTACTAAATCAAAACAAGCCCCAGTTAAAAACTCAGCTCCAGTAATGCGGCATGGCTGCTTACGTTTTTTTTAGAGTACTTTTCACACTGAATCAAATGCTCATTTTTTCAACACTAATTCCATTACTAAATTTTTTTGTACTCAATACTTTAGGTACAATTTTTTTTTAATCAAATTTTGAAAACATTGGCACGGTGTACTTTATTTCAGTCTTTGAAAGACAAAACTAACTTGGAAACGAGAAAAAATTTCTAATTGATCAAAACTTTGGATTATTTTTTTAATTTGAAAACTTTAAAACTCTCGACTTCATTTTGAAGCGTCTAAAAGTTTAGTGAGGTCATTTATCACTACTGTAATCCTACTTTCTTCTTTTTTGAAAAAACCGAAATTCAGCTCATATAGAAAATTTGAGTTATTTCACGTTCTCCAGCCCCCCTCAAAATTTGAGTGATCCGTCATTTTGAAATTTATCGAGAAAACAAAAGAAGCACCTCTAGGCATTTTTAAGAAGAGTCTCTCACCAAATTTTGAGCGAATTTTATGAATACCCGCCGGCATTCCGCGTGGGGGAAAAATACATACCAACCAAAAAGTTTGACATTTGTCAGATGATTACAAATAGACCCTACCCCTCCCCAACCATCCCTTCCCAAAACAAGTAGGTTGTAATAGCTATCATTTTCAAGTTAGAAACTGAGCTAAAAAGTCTAATCTCAGCCATCCTATCGGTTGCTATGTTTATTGTTCATAATACATTCTTTTACTTTTTTAACAATTTTTTCTCATTTACAGTTTCATTATACTATACTTAAAAAAATGTTAGCAATAGTAAGTTGGTCAAATTTATTGATCCGTTCTCTACATATTTCCTGGGGACACTACTGGATATCTTGAAAACTTCCTTGGTTAGGATAATAAGCGATCATAAAACTGAAATAGAGGGGATAAGGCAATACAGTGGATTTGCCAATAAACTACCTATAAATACCTGAAAATGCTTACTAAGTAGGTGAAACGTTGCCGAATTCTTACATGATAATATGTATTTCTATTTATGAATTGAGATGAATTGGAATATGAGCCATGTTCAGGATTATAAAATGTATGAAGCAACCTCACATTTTTGCCACGAAACAGCTGTTTAGTATGAATGGGTTGCGCGATAAGTAGGTCTAAAAGACGCTATCTTTTTCTAATGCAGCTTGGGGAAGTTGTCCATCTCATGGGAAATTTCAATGAGAAATTTTAAAAAATTCAACTTCAAAATCTTTTTGGAAGTTTCTGCAATTTAAAAGATGAAATATAATTTTTTTTTTTAAGAAATTACTTGTCTGAATTGCTACATATTGCCTAAAAAAATGTCAGAAACAATTTTTCACTTTTTTGAAATTTCTGAATGTTTTAAATTTTTTTTTCAATCATGTTTAATAAAAAGACATTATCTTGGTTGCTGGGCAATTCTTTTGTAGAATTCATTTTGAAAATAAATTTTTTCAAATTTAGTCTTGATTAATTTATAAATTTGTAATTTCCAGATACGTCTGGTCAACGAGGGCAGCTTAGACCATCCTCTCAGCATAACACTCTGTGTACTCTTTCTACTAAAGGAAACGATTTAAAACATATATGGATAGGGACGTTAAATGTGAGAACCTTAAAAGATAATGTAAGTCTTTGGGAGCTTGAAAATGCTTTTGAAAAATCAAACATTGATATCTTGGGTTTATCGGAAGTGCGGCGCAATGGGGAAAAAATTATATGTACAAAGGGAGAAAATTTATTATGTTTTAAGGGCGATGAATCAGGTCAAAAAGGGGTCGGTTTCTTGATTTCTAAGAAATTCAAACATAAATTAATCGAATTTAGAGGTATCTCAGAAAGAATTGCGGTCGCAAAATTCAATGTAAAGCAAAACTCTACGTTAACGCTCATACAAGTATATGCACCAACAACACAGGCATCGGATGAATGTGCCGATTTCTTCTATGAGGAAATAACAAAAATAATTGAAAATCATGAATTTAGCATTAAAAATCCAGTAATAATATTAGGAGACTTCAATAGTCAGATAGGGAAAGCAACTTGGGAAGAAGAAAACATCATAGGTCCCTATACTTATGGAAAAAGGAATAGTAGAGGGCAAAAATTGATTGATTTCTGTAAAGTAAACAGCCTAAAAATAATGAACACCATATTTAAAAAAAGGATAGGGAAAAGGTGGACCTGGGTCGCCCCAAATCTCACTGTAAAAAATCAGATAGACTACATCTTAGCAGCGCAAAATTCAAAATGCATTGATAATTTTGAAGTTGAAAATAATTTTGAATTTTATTCCGATCATAGGCTAATAAAATGTAGGATCAAAGTAGATAAGTGGAGATATAATTGCAGCTCGGTGACCAACGACAGAAGCAAGATACCACATGCGCTGGAGAATACATACAAAAAATACATAAACATAGCTCTAAATCAAATAAAAACTAAGATAGACATTAATGTAGATGAAATTAACGCTTCAATTATCGAAGCCATAACTCAAGCTACAAAGCAGTCAATGCTAGGAAAGGAGCTAACGTATAGTGATATTACAAGGGAAATCCCACGGGATGTTTCTAAACTAAGGACTAAGAGGGCTAAACTTCTCAAAATAAAAAAACAAAACAACGAGCGTTAAGGTAGAGTTGAACTTAATCTCAAAATTAATAAAGCATAAACTTCGTCAGACTAAAAAGGAGAGGGAGCAGGAATTTATAAGCAATGTACTAGAAACTACAAGGAGCACAAAAACAATTGCAAAGGCCACCTCGTTGGGAAAAGGTTGGACCACATTTATAAAAAATAAAAAAGGTGAAGCAATATATACGCGAAAGGGAATAAATGAATGTGCAACGAGTTTCTACGAGTACTTATATAAGGTAAAAGATGGTGTAAGCTGCCCTCAATGCTCCCACAATTTCGGAGTGTCAGATGGAGATGAAGGTGAAGGGGAGGACGAACCCGACTTTTTAGTAGAGGAGGTGGCGAGGGTAGTTAAAGAGCTTAAAAATAATAAATCAAAAGGTACTGACTATATATTTAATGAGCAGATAAAGAAAGGGGGGGAACCATTAACGAAAGCTTTGACCACTTTATTTAATGCTGTTTTAAAAGGCAGGCGAATCCCGTTGGCTTGGAAACATTCTGATATTCTACTTTTATTTAAAAAAGGCGATCGTCACAATTTAGAGAACTATCGCCCGATCAGTATATCAGCCACCATCTCAAAAATATTTTCAAAATTGGTAGAGTATAGAATCAAAAATATATTAAATCTCGAACAGCCACACGAACAAGCAGGTTTCCGAAAAGGGTACTCCACGATCGACCACTTATTTACCGTTAATCAATTAATCGAAAAAGCTGGGGAATATCAAATCGAACTTCATCTCGCTTTTATAGATTTTAGAAAGGCTTTTGACTCTGTCGACCACCAGTATATGATTGCTGCACTGGTAAAACAAGGAATCCCAAAAAACTTCGTATTCTTGATTATGGATATGTATAAAAATCTAAAAGCAAGAATTATGACCGATGTACAGGGGAAATATTTTGATATACAAAGGGGCGTAAAACAAGGGGATCCCCTATCATCTCTCATCTTTATATGCGTCTTGGAACAAGCTTTTAAGAATCTAAAATGGGAAAATAAGGGAATTAAAATCAACGGGAAAAATTTAAACAATTTGAGATTTGCCGACGATATTGTATTAGTAGCAAATAATCTAGAAGAGCTAAAAGATATGATTTTAGAACTAAAAGAAGTATGTGAAAAAGCAGGCTTAATGGTAAACTATTCTAAAACAAAAATATTGTCTAATACCCCAATATCAAACATTATAGTGGGTGGCGAGAGTATTGAAATAGTTGAAGAGGTGATATACCTCGGTCAGTTGGTCTCCCTTAAAAATCGAACTGAAAAGGAAGTCGAGAGGCGCATATCGCTGGTTTGGAAAAAATTTTGGTCCCTAAAATCAATTATGAAAGGCCCCTATAAATTAAACCAAAAAAGTCGAATATTTAATAATTGTATCCTCCCTACTCTCACTTACGCGTCACAAACGTGGACACTCAGCAATAAAATTCAAAACAGAATAAAGACCACACAAAATTCTTTAGAACGATCCATACTAGGGATAAAATTGAGGGACAAAATAAATTTAAGAAAAGTAAAAAAAATACTAAAAAACAACACAGATGCTTTGACGGAAATAAGAAGAAAAATTTGGGATTGGGCTGGACACGTAGCCAGATTAAAAGATGATAGATGGACAAGGGAGATTAACGTATGGTTACCGAGAGTGAACAGGAAAAGGGGGAGGCAAAAAGCGAGATGGAGGGACCCTATTACCCATTTTTTGGAAAACAAAAACTACGAAAGCGTAGCAATTGACCGGATCGAATGGCACAGGCTGAGAGAGACCTTTGCCCAGTGCAATGGGCCGTAATAATACTTATGTTTCGTAAATATTTATAAGGATGTATTCAATTATAATTATTACAAGTAAAGGTTATTGAATTGAATTGAATTTTAAATTGATTCTGATTTTTCATATTTTCTTTTCCCGTATGTTACCCGAAGAAATATCACTTCGCACCAGGGTGAAAAAGAAATATGATAAAGTCATAATAAACAATGTCTTTTTTGAAAATGTTTCCACTAACTGATTGTTTGAAATTCTCCATTCAGAATTTTTTTTGAATTTTTTTTTTTTTTTTTTGTTAATATGTAATTATAGAATATTTTTCTTCAAATTAAAAATGCAAATTTTTAAGGTAGCATTGACACAGAAACAGAAAAAAAATATCGCCTGAAAATTAATTTCCCCCGAATTTTAATACCTCATCCTTGAAACGAATATATGTTTAAACTACAATTTCCACGCGTTCTGTTGACGAGGAAAAAAAAATACGAATAGTTTTCTTATGTGATTCACCTCCATCCCATGCCAACAACTATGTGCTGTGTTGCCCATGCTCTGGGTCTCACACTGTTATACACCCAGTGGAGAGCGCGCTCTGCAGAGAGATAGTATGAACTGAATTTGTATATGTGAGGTCAGTATCTATACAATCCAAGTGCCAGGCAAAATTTCGCCTACGTGTTCCTGGGTATGCATACATCATACAATTCCAATTTTTAATAAAAACAGTGCGTCGCACTGTCAAAACGGGTTTCGCAGTGATAGCCGCGTTTCCAAAAACGGGCTTGTCTCTGACGCTGCATACCTGTACTAGGGAGCTTCACCCCCTGTCCGCTACGCGGTCCAACCCCTGAGCAATCCTCGCTTCGCTCGAATTGCCTCTTCGCCCCTTCGTGGTTTTCCACCCCTTCCCCTAAACAGTTGATGATTGAATTTTTCTGAACAAAAAAGGTACATATGGACTGCATTACGCAACAATGTTCTAAGTGAAATGAGGCACCATAGACTTGTTGATCGATCTTTTTTTGTTTTTAATGAGAAAAACTAGTAATGAATGAAATCATTCATGTTATTTAAATAATTTCAAAGACAAACAAGCGAAATTTGTTCAGTTTGATTGACTGGCTTTGTTATAATTTACATTACATCAGAAACTTGATGTAGTTAAAGTTTATGGCGCCTCATTTCACTTAGAACATTGTTGCGTAATGCAGTCCATATGTGATAAAAACTCCACTATCATGAAAAAATTATTTTGGTGATAGTTCTTTAAAAAGTGAGTTGGCTATATACAAAGACTTTTTTCACACTTGTTAAAAGTTTATACACAAAAGGTTTATAGACTTCACTTTCCCCCGGCTCCCTTCCCAGATCAGGTATGTTGCAATAAGGCAATAGCTATCGTTTTCAAGTTAAACACTCAGCTAAAAAAGATATTCGAGTAATGTAGTTTTCGAGATATTTCATTGTGAAAAAAAGCACGCGTTTCGAAACTTTCAACCATAATATAATATCTCAAAAAGTTTGAGTCCTAGAGTATAAATATAAAAAAACCAAGTCGAAAAAATTTGCAATCAGCTAAGAAATTATGATTTTTGGTAGACGGCGGCAACACTGATTTTTGGTGCAGTTGAAACGCGTCACCTCGTCAATGCTAAACGCACACACTTGCACACCTACATTCAACATAAACACACTCCCTTCCTACGCACTCCAACCAAGCGGTTTTTTTCTGGAAGTTTTTCTTCATTTTTGCGTGATTTTGAAATTATTATTATTAATGAAGTATGCCATCTTATAGATGAATAAATTCTTGACATTTCTCTCGCTTATCGTAGGTATCTAGGATGCGTAGTTTTCGAGATATTGCACTATAATACCAAAAGCACGTGTTACGAAAGTTTGAACCATAATATCTCAAAAAGTTCAAGTCCTACAATATAAGTATAAGCGAACGAAATGTCAAGAATTTCATCCTCTTTAAAATGGCCTGTAAAAAACGCAACTACTGCATTATTCGTATACATATGGGGTGAAAAGTTGGAAAAACCAAAATTTTCAAAGTTTATCCACAATTTTTGGGGCTTTAGGGTCAAGTTTTTCGAAGTTTCGGATTTTTTACCAATAGTACACTAGTACACGTTATGAGCTTTCGATTAAAAAAAAAAAATTAGCTTTCTAGCTGCAATAGAAAAAGTTCGGGAGTTTGTTCCGACTTTTTCTGGAATTAATTCCGACTTTTTACCTTGCAGCTTTATATATATGATGTATATACTTAGAACCGGCTAGGCATGAAGAATCATCGAAATTATGGCTGTGGTATTTATTCTGGTAAGTTGGCAAAATTTGCATGTGGTAGATGTTTAAGGTGGTAACATTTTACAACCGGACATGATTCGGTTTTTTTTTTTTGCAATTCAACATAAACTGATTTTACACACCAAAAATCGAGAATCTCGAAATTTCAAAACGAAATGATTTCACTTTTATCGCATCTTCAAAAGAATTTTTCCTTGCTACATGAAGATAAATTCCTCTACTTTCCATTCCTGCATAAGAATTTATGAATTTTTCATTTAAGGTACACTTTTGTCCATATTTATCGAAAAAGTCAAATCCGGGCATAAGGAACCACAATGTTAAATGAGTTGGTAACAGTTATAGAAGGCCAAAAAGAGTGAATAACAAAATACTACTGTAAATTTACGATGCTTCACATGTATAACCTGAATTTGAAGTTGGTCAGTGTTATAATGGCTCCAATGTAATATGTGCTCTGAATGAGCGCATAAAGAGTGCACCAGTTGAGAGGTTACGACAATATCGATTTCATAATTGCAATTTTTGGGTAGATGCTAGTTTGACTTGTAAAAATACACTTTTTCATTAATTTAGTAATTTTATAATCGCTTTGTAATCATTAACATTCTATTTCAGTTATTTATTACTGTGGTTGTTATTGCCCCGGCACTTTGTAGATGGAAAAAATAGTGTTTTGCCAAACTTCAAATTTGAGTATCTCAAAGTGGCTTTTCAAAAAACATTTTCACATATTCTGAAAGAGAAATGTTTTTTCTTCATAATAAAGCTGTTTCCAGATGTTTTTTGGAATTACAGCATATTATAGAGCAAACTAAAAAAAGGTGGTTTCATATGGGCGATTCTTCCCTAAATTTATAAAATGATTTTAACACAGATTTATAAGCGTTTCACAGCTGAATTATTTCTTTTTTTCCATGGGGATGTACAGAAATGATGTAGGAAAAATTTGTTTATCATCAATCAGCATATTCATAAGTAACTAAACTTCTTCATAAGTAGAGTATTTAGGGCTTTATTCTAGATACACGATTGCATACTGGTTTGCCTGCCAAATGACTATTTTCGTACATCTTTGATTCTCAAATACTACTCATCTGTTTCACTTGAAATTCGAAATACACACCTATAATAAGAATTTGAGAAACTTCGCAGAAGGTTTTTTTGATTAAGTGATAATTTGTCGAGAAAAACGTAAAAATAAATTGGCTTTTGAGGAGACCATATTTCACAGCTTATAACTTTCTTACAAATTGGAATTTGAATTTTTTGTTCTAGACAAATTAAAGAGCAGTGTCTTATCTTCTTCATTTTCAAATTTCAAAAGTTTTCATAAGAAACTCACGAAGAATTTCACTCTCAAAAAGTCACCTTTTTTAGCGTAATCAGTTTTGGTTCCCATATAAATAACATACAGTGCCTGCAAAGTTTGGTTATACTAAAAAAAAGAACCATGTATGTGAAATATACCCTTAAATCAAATTTAAAAAAAATCTTTGGGTAGTAACAATGACAATCAACAACTGGCGTGTTATGAAAAAATTCTGATGTCATCAGCAGTTGCGCTAATCCACGCTTGCAAAAACGTGCACTGAGTTTCCAATTTTGGTTGTAAAACTCATCTTAATAGCTCATATGAAAAATAATGTTCATTTTTTTCCTGTGGTGAAAGTACATACGCAAATGTAATTCATTTTTTGAAAACCCGTTCAAATGTGCGTTTTATTTCAATTTTTTTTCAAATTAAAATTTATAATTGGAATATAAATTTTTCGGGAACACAATGAAAAAAATATCATCACTTAATTTATACCTTTTTTAACGGGTTTGAGCATATCAACGCGAGTATTCAAGGCCGAACATGTTTACCTCGTGTAACTCGCGCCTGGCGAAATGCGAATGCAAAGAAAATGTTTTACAACGCGCTTGTAATTTTACCAACGTTGAAGATTTTCGAATTTGTAACTTGCGATTACAACCATATTTTGGGTCCATTCTTTTGAAATTCTCATACATTTTTATTGTTGTTATTTGCAAAGCGTTGATTAAAAAAAAAATTCAAAATTAAAAGGAGGCAAGAATACAGATATTTTGTTTTTTTTTTATCCCCTCCCCCAAATATGGTCGAAAACCATTAAAAATCTACATGAACACTTGGGTAACTACAGCACAAAGAATGTGCTGCTTATTTTTGAAAAAAAAGTAAAATTTAACGATTTTTGATTTCACAATGCCACTATTGAGTCAAATTTGAGGGGTAAGGGTGCTCCAAAAATGAAAAATAGTAAGAACATAAAAAAACGATTCATACTCAAAAATCCATTTATTAAAAAAAATGTAACTTCAAAATTTAGAAAAGCCTTTTTCAAAATTTTGATCCTCCTCCCCCCATTTTGGAGTTGGGGATTTAAAAAACCATCTACGCGTTCATTTGGATGGGAAACCAAAATTTCGTCCAAATCGGACCAGTAGTTGTGGAGGAGAAACACAATAAACAAAAATCCAAACTTTGCGGTTTCACAGATGTATACAGATACAAGCCAGGAACACGCGTCCTACAGACGGGTTGCAAGTTATAGGCACGTTTTGTACAGAAAAAAACATATTGTTTAATAACTTCCTTATTTCACCTAACGTATTATAAAAAAAAAAAAAAAAAAAAAAAAAAAAAACGTCAGCAGCCATGCCGCATTACTGGAGCTGAGTTTTTAACTGGGGCTTGTTTTGATTTAGTAATAACCTTGCTTAACCTTCATCACTTAAGGCCACACCCAATACCAAGTCTGAAAACCCCTACCCTATCCTTTCCAAAAACACTTAAGAAGTTGAATTTGGCACAAATGTAGTATTTCTTGCCATGAAATAATCATGCGAACACATATTTCTCAAATTATAACTATTTGAGGGTCCTCAAATTATCTTCAAATCTTGATAATCCGCCATTTTGGATCCATTTTGACTCAAATTTAAGTGGTTATATTCTGGTCACAAACTAATCCTACACACAAAGTTTGACCATTCTAGGCCGATTTGGTGATGAGATATGGAAGATTCATGAAATTTCCTGCAGCAATTTCCCCTCCAAAAGCCGTTTTTTGCTCTAACTCCCCTCCAAAATCACTGAGGAAGCTAAAATCAAAATACGTTTGTCACTTGGGCTCATTTTATCATATGACACAGCAATAAAAAATTTTCGACCCCTCCTGTACCCCCACCACTATTTTAGGTTGATAACCCCGCCTTCCCCCTCCAACATCATGTATGGAAGTGAATTCGGGATATAGTATACAACTTATCCCCAATAACCATATGAATTCATATTAATTACATTTTTACCAACTTGAGGCTCCTCAAGCTCTACTCAAAATTTTGATAATCCGCCATTTTGGATCCATTTTGATCCAAATTCAAGAGGTCATATTGTGGTCACCAACTAACCTCACACACAAAATTTGACCTCTTTAACTTGATTTGGTGGGGAGATATGGAAGATTCAAGAAATTTGATGACTCAAAACTTCCTCAAAAAGCCGTTTTTTGATCTAACTCCTCTCAATATGCACTCAAGAAGCTGAAATTTGGATATGTTAGTATCCGTGACTCACTCTTTCATATGAAATCAAAAACAAGAAATTTGAGCTATTTGCCCCTTCTCCAGCCCCCCTCAAAACTTGAGTGATCCACTAGTTTGAATTTAAAAAAAAGAAGACCAAATTAAAGAGGTCTTCCTTGCTATTGTAGTAAGGAGGAGAAAAATATTAATAAAAATACAATTATTTTTATAATAATTTTTTAATATTTGTTATTTTTATGGTGAAAGAATTTTTTTCTTCAAATAAACAGACGGAATAGGCCTATTGATTGATTTGATCATTTGTAGGAGTTCACTTATAAGTATACCAAAAAGAAAAAAATATAAGCCTAAGTAATGTTTTAAGCGTGAGAAGATCAGTTCAGCTGTTAGGCACCGTTAAGGCGGCGACGCAACGTCGCATAACTAGCGTAACGTTCGTTCGGCCTACAGTGCGCATAGTACCAAACCGCTTGGTTTATAGCGCGCTGCAATAGCTTATATTTTTTTTTACTATGTTGCACCACTCCAAAAATTCTGAAATTTTTATGGTATGTTTGGTGGTAAAAGATACATTTTATGTAATTTTTTCATAATTGCACTTCGAAAATTTGCCATGGAAATGGAGGTTTGAAACTTTAAAGACTACATAACTCTTTTAAAATTGATCGAAAAACATTGAAAAAATTATTGAAAAAATCTTTCATTGTCAAGATACTATAAATAAAATTTCAACTTTCCCCCTTATAATAAGGCGAGAAAAACAATTTTAATCGAACAACTTGCTTTTGCCTGTATTTCTGAAAATAGGCGCAACTGGAGCCTGAAGTTTTGGTTAAAATTTTTTTGATGTGGCCTACCTTTTGCCGTAGAAACCGTTCGAAAAGCTCTCGAGGGCATTTTCGAATATCTTATCCCATCATGCCCTTTATTAATAATAAATCACAAATTTCAAAATTCACAATAAATTTCATTCGCTAAATTAACAGTTTGTTCACTTTGATAACAACAAACATGGGTGGGCTACATAGCAAACAATCAGAAGCAATCTGCGGTTATTGGCATTATTTCACGTTTGATCGTTTCTTTTACATTACTAGCTCTGTGCATACACTATAATTATCAAAGTAGTAAACGTAAAAATTGCCTCCCTCACCTTGATAGAAGGTTTAGCCTCAAGTGTACCCTTTGACTATACAGTATATGGACCGCTCGAACTCCAGTTAGCGCAATGTTATGATATTCAGCTAATATAAATGAAGGTCGCAATTCCAAAAACGAGTCTGCGCATGTATGAGCTGACGTTCCTTACCTAAAATGTCTCCCGCTTTCATCCCACTTTACCTTGCCTTCCTAACATACAGGGAAACACAACGTTTCGAATGACACAATATTGCGATGCACAGATGCGTTTTTGGAAATGCGAGCTCCATTTAGTTGCGTTATATTGACTGACTACGTTTGTAGAATTCGAGCGGTCCATATACTATATAGTCATAGAGTGTACCACAACTCCCTTACCCTGCTCATATGACAAGCCTACTACCAAATTGTGACTCTTATTTCTGCCAAGATTAGTTTTAATAATAATAATGATGATATGATAATAATTACTTCACATCGCCTTGGCGTATGAGATCACAAATTTTCATGATGATATCCCAATCTGTTTCCAATCGATAGCTGTCAGTAGCATCGTCTAGATATAATGTAAGAATGGAATAAAATTACATAATATGTTGGTACACAATACTCTTACACACACACTGTTTAGATCGATACTTTCGAACAGTACCACATTTTTATAGTATACTTACTTAAATACTGCTCAAAATTTGGCTTCCTCAACATTTTATTTATCTGCAACATGAAATATTCGCATTATGCACAATTGATAAATTAAATATGTATTTTAAATTATTCAATAATACCACAAGTTTGCTATCACTTAATATCATACATTCAATTTCCACTTCTCTACTCAACAATAATTATTTCTGCAGGAAACATGTAACTGAATTATACACCGTAATTACTCGCAAAAGAGAAACAAAGGAATGTGACCATTAGACGAGACAATTGCATTATCAAATCACAGTCATACTTCTGTTATTATTTAGAAATCGTACATCATCAGTTCTCTTCACACGTCAACTGCAATCTTTGAACATGGAGCAAAAACGGGCGGTCCAAAGAAAATATTTTTTATTCTACATTAAGGAGATTCGCCCTCCACGGTAATGAGGCTATACACCAAAACTGTTAATGAAAGATAACAGGCGCTTTGAAAATCATATAACTTATTTCGTGTTTCAAAAATGTACTTGTTATTGTTTCCTCACGGTAAACGCACAGAGTATAACTCAAAGATGTTAAAATAAAATAAATAAGACATTACCAGAATAAGAAAGGTGAAATGGAGAAACAATTATCATGAACTATCTATTTCATTGTGTACGTAATATTAATGTAATACCATTCTGACACTTACAATATTTTACTTCTTACTTTTGCACTTATCTACATACACCGCGGATGAAAGTTTAGATTTCTTTAATAATGCTGATTTCTTTAAAACGAATAACAACTTTCAGGAAAAACAATTAAACGTTCAAGCTTTTCTTCTATCACTTATCTGTTCACAAAAAATGATTTCGTTGCTGATCTCCAAAGTGGTTTGACCTATAACAGGTTAAATCATTCCGGCTGGCCACTAAGAAATTTTAATAAATTTCTATTGGTTCTCCCAGCCACAAGAGTCTGAGAACAACAACCAATGAAAATAAAAAATATTTGGTTCTGAATGACGTCTAGTGGTGGCATACATATTGTCGTATTTTTCTATGTTTGTGACCTAGGGGAAGAGAATACGACAGGGGGGGGAAACACAGACGCTAAAAGGCAGAATAGGCAGTGGAAGCGAAAGAACGTTAAGCTGACACTTAACCCGCGAAATTTAAATGGCGGTAAGTACCGGCTTACACGGCAGGGCTGTTAACAATAACTAAAACTCTAAACTTTAACTCACACTGACTCGTATTTTCACGTATTAAGAATAAAACTGAATTTAACTATAACTATAAATCCCAATATTTGTAACTGAATAAAACTTAAACTGATATTTTCAGTCCCTGAAACTGAATTAAACTTTAACTTAAACTTTAAAAAAATCGTTTTCGTTAAAGTTTCAAGCCAATTTCCAATTTTCCAACTTTGAACGAACATTCAGTGACTTGAGGTTCATTTTAGACCCTTTGCAATGCAGTCTCAAAGAGTCTATTTTCTATTATTAATGATCTTTTGTTACTGTGAAATAATTATATTAAGTAGTTTTGAAAATTAAAATTTTAAATGTGAAATTTTAAATTAAATTCATTTTATATTTTTTTAAACGCTTAATTTATTGAATTTGGAAACTCTTATGTCTTATTTCATCTTTTCATCGTACATAAAAAGCGGATAAATGATATAATCGGTAACTATATTATTTCATTCTAACTTCAACTTCTTTAACTATTTGAAAAGAAGAATTAAACTTTAACTAACTTTAACTTTAACTTTTTTAACTATAAAGAAGAATTTAACTTTAACCTAAACTCTAAACTTTTATTTTATTCAAGTTAAAACTAGTTTACATCAACTTTAACTATAATTTAAACTTTAAGTGAAAAGAATAAAACTGCTAACTTTACCTCTAATTTTTGTTTTGAAAGACTAAAACTTTAACTGAATTTAACTAATATACGTTTAAGTTAACAGCCCTGTTACACGGCATAAATAAGATTTATATGAAAAGGTAAGGAGTAATTCTATTAATTAACGGACTAATACTACATAAAGTAATGTATTTATGTCAAAGGTTCACAATAAATAAAAAATAATAAAACGTGTACATAAAAAATAAATAAAAAAGAAGGAACGACGAACACTGAAAAAACATCTGTCTCATTTGGCCGCTCCGTCCGCATCTAAAAAAAGAAAAAAAAAAGGGGAATTAGATTACTGCTATTCAGTAATCTAAGTGAGCTGAAACCTAAAGAAACATATTAAGGAAATTTCTAAATACTAATAGTATAGTCTAATTAAATATTGCTATAGGGACTGGGACGAGACGGCCACGAAAGTTCGATTGGTAATTTATTAAAATTAAAATCTAAATTACTCACAAAGGCGGCATCGCCGCTACCGCAAGCATTATTTTTCGACATGATTGAAAAAGTCAAAAAATTAACTCCGAGAAAAATAAAGAAAAAATGAAAACCACTTGAACGAAAAATATAGAATTCGAAATATTAAATTCGAGCAGGGCTGCAAAACCAATTGGAACCGGAACCAAACAGGCACCAAGAACCGGTAGAACCGATAAAATTTTGGAACTGGAACCGAAACCAGAACCAATATTTTGAAATTTGTACTAAAGCTGGAACCGGAACTGGAACCAAAAATTTTTACTGAGAACCGGAACCAGGACCGGAACCGATATGAAAATATATTGGTTCCAGTTCTAGAAAAGTTTAATCTCTATTAATAAGAATAGAGTGCGCTAATAGCTGTATACTCTCTAGTCTCTACCTATCGATAGTCAAAGGTTGTAGGTAACTGTTGTGCTTCGGGTATGGCCATACCGCCCACCAGTGCCGATCGAAGGAGGACCGCAGCAAGGCATGTCTGCGATGCGGGAAAGACAGCCACCGGGCTAAGGAGTGCACGAACTCAGAGCACTGCCCGGTGTGCGCTGATGCGAAAAGGCCAAGCGCGCACAGATCAGCAACGCCCCGATGCCCGATATACAAGAAAATTGTTAGTGAGGGCATATCTGGGGCGAAGAAGAG
Organism: Phenacoccus solenopsis; assembly: GCA_009761765.1. Lineage (NCBI taxonomy): Eukaryota > Metazoa > Arthropoda > Insecta > Hemiptera > Pseudococcidae > Phenacoccus > Phenacoccus solenopsis. The sequence continues at coordinate 53,377,430 of CM019753.1, forward strand.
ATCTGGCAAGTGAGAGTCCTTCAGATCAACCTGAACCACTGCCATGCCGCCCACGATCTCCTGGACCAGAGAATCCAGGAATGGTCTATAGATGTGGTGCTGGTGAGTGAAACCCTCCCCACCAGAGGGGGGGACGGTGGTTTAGGGATAGTAGGGGCCTTGCTGCGGTCGCGATGGGGGATAGTGTGGCGGTCGATGCAATTGGGGACACGGATGATGGCTTTGTAGAAGTGACTGTCCGTGGGGTCCGGTTGTACAGCTATTACATATTGCCCAACGTGAGTCCCCAGGTGGCAGAGGAGTACCTGGCCCAGCTAGAAGCCAGTATCTGGAGGATGCCGGGTCTGGTGATAGTTGCTGGGGACTTCAACGCGAAGTGTGTGCTCTGGGGTTGTCCGGGGACCAACAGGCGCGGCGAAGAGGTTGGAGCGATGGCTGCGGCACTGGACCTTCAGATTGCCAACGTCGGTGCCCAGCCCACATTCGTCAGGCGCGGGCAGCAGTCCATCATCAATGTGACAATGGTGTTACAGGCGGCTGCTCACAGAATCCACAAATGGAAGGTGTTGGACGAGGAGACAGGAAGTGACCACCAGTACATCAGATACGATGTAATGGTCACACCCACCTTGCTGCGGGCACCAGAGCTGGCGCAGGGGTGGGTGGTAAAGAAATTGAAAAAGGAGCTTTTCGAGGAAGAGTACGTCCCCCCTCAGACACGTGAGGTGACGCCAGAAGAGGCAGTGAACGAAGTAACCGGGGCTATCCAGAGGGCCTGCGATGGGTCAATGCCCCGGCGAAACCTGGGGGGATGGAAGGCCAAGTACTGGTGGTCCAAGGCTATAGCCGAGTTGAGGCGCGAGTGCACAGCAGCACGAAGGAGAAGCACTCGCGCCCATAGGCGGGCCGGGTCCAACGCCCAGCTGTACGACCAGGAATACAAGGAGAGAAAGAAGGCACTCTGCTAAGTGATCCGCAGTGCCAAAGAAGAGGCTTGGCGAGAGTTAGTCAAGGACGTCGATCGTGACCCTTGGGGGCTGCCATATAGACTTGTGGATGGCAAGCTGGGGGACGGCCCACCAATCCCCGAGATCAGATGTCCCGATCAGATCTGACACATTGTCCCCACACTGTTCCTGGACCGACCTGCCCTCAGGTATGAGGTTGAGGAAACTCTGGACAAAGTGCCTGCATTTGACACCAGGGAACGGGAGAAGGCCATCGAGAGACTATCGTCGAGGAAAGCTCCAGGGCCTGACAACATCCCCAATGAGGTCCTGCGCGTGGTGCATGAGATCGCACCACAGAGCCTTCTCCATCCCTTCAACACGTGCTTGACGCTAGGAGTTTTCCCCAAGGAGTGGAAGAGGGGGAGACTAGTGCTGTTGAGGAAAGGCGACAAACCACTGAGCGAACCTAGCTCATATCACCCATTGACCATGTTGAACACAATGGGCAAGGTGCTAGAGCAGCTGCTATTGAACTGGATGGAGGACTGGATCGAAGCAAAGGGAGGACTCTCCCCACGGCAGTTTGTGTTTTGGAAAGGAAGAGGAACCATGGAGGCTGTGGGGATTCTAGTGGACGAAATTCGAGAGGCGCTGGCGACCCGTGGAGTCCGCGTCATCGTCTCACTAGACATCCAGAACGCGTTCAATACAGCAAGATGGGATAGAATATTGGACGCGTTAGAAGCAGAGCAAGCCCCGAGGTATATTGTAAGGATGGTGCGCGATTACCTGCGGGATAGGTTCATCACCTATGAGTTGGAAGAGGGCCCCGAAGAACACAGACTAAGCTGTGGGGTCCCCCAGGGTTCGGTGTTGGGGCCGACCCTGTGGAACTTGATGTATGATGGACTTCTCCAAGAAGCAATGCCGGAGGGTGTCCAGATCATCGGCTTCGCAGATGACACCCTTCTCATTAGCAAGGGGAGGACATCAGAAGAGATCAAATGGGTGATGGATGAAGCGATGGACAGGGTCAGTACCTGGATGGAGGAAGCAGGGCTGGAGCTCGCTGTCCATAAAACCCAGGTAATGGTGTGCACGCGGAAATATAACTTCCCCGCCCCTCACATAAGGATCCGAGGAGAAGAGGTGGAAACCACAAACGTTATCAAGTATCTGGGAGTACAAGTGGACAGGTTGGTGTCGTTCGCCCACCACCTGCGCCAGGTGGGAGAGAAAGCTGAGAGAGTTGCCAGGAACCTGGGAAGGCTTATGCCAAACCTGGGAGGGCCGAAGGAGCCACAAAGAAGACTGCTAGCCAGCGTGGTAAATTCGGTCCTCATGTATGGCGCACCAGTATGGGGAAGTGCTGCGGAGACTCGGAGCTGCCAGCGTGCCCTGCTTAAAGTCCAGAGACGCGCTGCAATACGCACGATAGCAGGGTACTGTAACATATCGCTGGAAGTCACGCTAGCACTGGCAGCTGCACCACCTCTCGATTTAGTTGCCCAGTCGAGAAGGGCCCTCCAGGGTTATAAAGAGACGACGCTGCCGCCCTCGAGGAGGGAAATTCAAACAAGGAAGAGGCAACTGGAGGAGTGGGTCGCAGAGGCCTGGTCCACCAGATGGAACCACATAGAGAACCACAGAAGTAAGCGACAGAAGTAGACCAGGACCCTGATAAAGGACCTACAAGGTTGGTGCAACCGAAGTCATAGGGACCTGGATTTTCATCTGACGCAGGTCCTGAGCGGGCATGGGTGTTTTAACGATTTCCTTTTCAACATCAAGAGAGCACCTAGCCCGATATGTGCACATTGTGCCCGCGAAGCCGATGATGTGGGGCACACCCTGTTCACATGTCCGGAGTGGTCCCCCCTGCGGGATAGGCTGTTAGCATCCCTGGTATTGGACAGGGACGAGTTTACCCTGGAGACACTTGTCCCAACAATGCTGTTGTCGCTGACATCATGGAAGACAATTCAGGAGTTTGTCAATAACGTCATGCTGTGGAAGGTGGATGCCAAATGAGAACGCAAGGCGCAGGGGCATCGCAGAGGAGCTGCTGCTGCCGCTGCAGGAGAGGAGGAGGTTAGCCACACGAGTGGCACCTAAACCCAAGGATCCGAACCCCGGAGATCGGGACCGGGTAGTAGTGAGGGTTTGAGGGACGAGGGAGACGGCCTGCATCACCCCTGCCGCACATGTTACAACATTAGGCGGTAGGTTATTAATGTGATGCGGGTAGCGCGCACTTGGGCAGTGGGTGAACAACTCTAGCCGACTGTCTAAGTGGGTGTCATGGCCCCAATGCTCATGTGGTGGATCGAGTAGCTGCATGAGTGCGGTCACGTCGACCAGATCCCATGGCCGAGGCACCGAACTGATTGCGGACCGCCCCTACCTTGCTTCACGGTTTGGAGTAGGGTGGAATGACGCAGACAGAAGTAGGGCCAATAGAGTGTACAACCTTGGGCTCGCCTGCGGGCTTAGTAGGCCGTAAGAGGCTGAAGGGCATCCGGCAGGGAACCTCCGAAAGGAGGGGAGTCGCGGCGCAGGGTGAGGGCTGGAGACCACCGTACACTCGAGAAGAGTGCATCGCGCAGACATGGCCGAGGAGCAAATACTGGTACGGAAACCCACCCGATGGAAGTACGGTACACCAGGGAAAGGACGAAGCGACAGCTGAACTTCAGGTGAGGAGGGCTCCTGGTGTGCAAACCAGCACATCGGGGGGAAACTCCCGGGGGAAATGTAGGCCAGTCGCCAAGGTGCCCTTACTTGGTTGGAAGTAATGCTACAAGCGGTTCCCAATCAAGTAGTGTCGTGTGCGGTAGAAGAAATTCCCGCAAAAAAAAAAAAAAGGTAACTGTTGTAGTGTTTCATTCTATAAATTATAATCTGTGATATTGTACATCTTCGCAAAATACTGTCTAAAATTGATAAAATTCGGGATCTTGGGGTTGTTTACAATTTACAAGACCATTTCGCAATAATATTATTTTTCAAATTTTGGTTTCAATACTCCCTCCTGATTATGCTTGTAAAATGGAGTATTTTGATAGGTCACACATGTTTTTTTTGGAACCGATAAGAACCGGAACCGGAACCAGAACCGATATCATAGAACCAGAACCGGAACCAGAATCAAAACTGAAGTTATAGAACCGGAACCAGAACCGGAACTGGAACCAATATTTGGGAACCAGAACCAGAACCAGAACCAATATTTTTTTGGTTTTGCAGCCCTGAATTCGAGGAAGAATGACACATAAGAAATTTGAAAACAATGGCCGATTCGTCCCAGACAGCCTGTCGCCAATTTGGGGGTGATGACCGGCGCTCCAAAATAAGGTAGTCACCGGTAGTTACGTATAAAAGGGAATTTTCTTTATTTGGTAGGTAGTTTTTATTTTTTATTTAAAGGATTTAGATAAAGGCTCTAGGACATTTGTTCGCTACGACATCTGTTCGCTACGACATTTGTCCGCTATATAGTAGGCGTCATATATTCGTTACGACATTTGTACGCTACGTCGTTTGTTCGCTACGACAATTGCTCGCCACGTCATTTGTTCGCCACGACATATATTCGCTATATGATAATTAAAGTATTCAAACGTTGTACGTAGGCCCGACATTTGCTCGCTACGACATATAACCGCCACGACATTTGTTCGCTATCTGAAAAATATAAATTTGAACGTTTTATTAAAGCCCCGACAATTGATCGCTACGTCATTCGTTCGCTACGACAAATGTTCGCCACGTCGTGTGTTCGCTACGACATTAATTCGCTATGTGAAAATTTAATTATTCAAGCGCTTAAAATGGGCTGACAACTGTTCGCTACGACATATGGTAGCCACGTCATTCGTTCGCTATATGAAAAATATTAATTTGAACGTTTTATCAATGCCCCGACATTCATTCGCTACGACATGTGTTCGCTACGACAAATGTTCGCTATGCTTCCTTTAACAGGAGTACCAATCTCTCTGAATCGTCACATCAAATTTCTCTTTTCTAGTACGCCTTATCCTTCGACCACGTTGACCTCCTCCTCTTCTTCTTTGAGCATGTTGACAAGAAACTATATTCAAATGATGAGACCAGGATTTTATAATATATTAATAATAATATTATAGAGGTTAGAGGAGTACTTCTCTTTTAATGTTCATCACATGTATGCGGATTGTTTGAAGAAATTTTCCGAGTTATCCGTGGCGTATTGATACGATGGAAGTCATTCGTGCGGAGGGTCTGGAGTTCGATCCTCTGGGCAATTTGAATTTTTTTAAACGATTTTCGGGTCAATTTTTTTTCCCTTTTTTTTTTTGTTGAATTTTTTTTTTAATATTATTTTGTTTTTATTCCTACAATTTTTACATTATTTTATTATCATTTCATTCCACCCTTTGAACCTTCAGACCTACGTTCCTTACCTCAAAGTTAGGTTTGGTTGGGTTTAATTTATTTATTATTTTTTCCACCCTTCGAACTTTCAGACTTGGAACTTTCAGCTTCTGCAAACAAACTAATTCCAAAAAAGGATGCTTTTTTGGGCTCACGGGGGTTAGTACCATTAATTAACATTGCCGCATAGTATAAAAAATTCGTAAGTGCATTTCACAATATGTAAACAAATTTCGATTTCAAAAATACAAATTTCAGTGAAATTTTTTTAATTTTTTATTTTTTTTATGCATAGTCAAATACGTTTTCAAAATTTCGAAATTTCATCGCTCGAAATTATTTATTCCAACAAAACAAAGTACGTTGAGAATGTTTAGTCATAATACATTTTTCCATTCAATGCGATCTAACCATAATAACTGACAAAAATTAATTCCAAAAAAGGATGCTTTTTTAGGCTCACGGGGGTTAGTACCTTTAATTAACATTGCCGCATAGTATAAAAAATTCGTAAGTGAATTTCACAATATATAAACAAATTTCGATTTCAAAAATACAAATTTCAGTGAAATTTTTTTTATTTTTTATTTTTTTTATGCATAGTCAAATACGTTTTCAAAATTTCGAAATTTCATCGCTCGAAATTATTTATTCCAACAAAACAAGGTACGTTGAGAATGTTTAGTCATTATAAATTTTTCCATTCCATGCGATCTACCCATAATAATTGACAAAAATTAATTTCTAAAAAGGATGCTTTTTTGGGCTCACGGGGGTTAGTACCTTTAATTAACATTGCCGCATATTAAAAAAAAATTCGTAACTGCATTTCACAACATGTAAAAAATTTTCCATTTCAAAAATTCAAATTTTCGGTCAATTTTTAAAATTTTTAATATTCTTTAGGGCATTTTCTAGATTTAAGTGAATTGCCATTTTGAAAGACATCAAAAATTGAATGAAGCTTGATTGTTAGTACTTATTTTCTTAGTAATTTTGTTTTCAAACTTTGAGCAATTTTTAGTCAAGCCAAGTAGTAGTTTTCATCTTCGAAATGGGTGGTAATAGGAGCCGAAAAATGAAAAACTGTTCAACAATCACGTAATTTCAACGTGAGATTGAAATTTGAAGTCACTATATTCATTTTGCACCTTCCAATGTATGAAAATACAATTTTTCAAAAAAAAAAAAAAACAAGTATGTGGAATATTCACAGAAAGAAGAAATTGGAGTAATACCAATCACTCTACACTTCGTTTTTTGCTGAAATATCAACCAAAATTTGAGGATAAACGATTTATAAGAGATGGTTAACAGTCTACATGATTTTTTTTGAGTGTTTGCATAATTTATTATATTAGGTAGCAGATTTACCTTACAAAAAATTTTCGCACACTCTATTTCAGACTCCTGAAATCCAAAAATGATCAGTAAAAAAAAAACTTTTTTAATCCAACTCCTACTTAAATAACGGAAATCTGAATTTTGTATAAATGTTGGCATTCCTATTTCACTTAATCCTAAAATATTAGTAAAAACATTTGAAGGCATTCTAGGTTCCTTAGAGTATCTTCAAAATTTGAGTGAACCTCTATTTTTGATGACATACAAAATTAAAAGAAGCTTGATTCTTCTCATTTACTTGATCAATTTATTTCTAAATTTTGAATGATATTCAGCGTTTCTAAAGGGTAGTTTTCACTAAGGCACCTAAAAAAGGTACTCTAGTTTTCACCTCTGAAGAATTAAATAATAAATGAGCTGATGTAAGAGAAAAGAGAAATTTGATGTGACGATTCAGAGAGATTGGTACTCCTGTTAAAGGAAGCATACTTAGGTTAGACCATTTAGTATTTAACATAGACCGCGCTAACTAATGGAAAATCACGTTATCAGTGGCTCCAACATATGGGTGATTCTATAAGCGATTCAGTTTCAAACAAATTGAATTATCAGTGATTATCAAGATTTTTTTCCCGGGTTTTTTGGGGTTTTTATTTTATTAATGTTGAAAATGTGTTAAAATGAATTAATGAATATGACTTTTGAAACCTGCATTGCTTTTGGCCCTGTCCTTTTTTTCGAAAAATAAAAAAAGAAATGAAACGTTATTTTTTCGTCATGCCAACCCTGAAACTGATAGAAGTTTTTTCACTTCTTCGGTTACATCAATTTGTTAATAAAAAAAATTTAGCGAAATTAAAAGACACGAGATCTGAAAGCTGGTTCAACTGATATGAAATAACTTCATAGCGAATCAAATCACTAGAAGCTATACTTTTTTGTTTCAGAAAAACATTACCATCAAAGAAGGGTTTCATTGTACCCGGTGTACGGCCAATAAAACCAGCCTCATTTATTCCAAACCGATTAGACTTGTATCCAATACCAAGTAGTTTGACTAATATTTTCATTTCGGAAGATGATGCCTACAAGTAATAATTTTGACATATTTGAAAGGCATTTCAACGTATGATCTCTTGATCGTTGAATTTTCCATTCCATCGTTACAGGAAATTTGCTCAAATCGAAGAAGATATTGCTAAAATATACCCATGTATGGTTCAAATGTTGGACGAAAAGAATATGTGCCCTGCACTTTGCAGAAGAGGCATTCTCTACCCCGAAAACAGAAACAGTTCGTCGAAGAAGGTTACGGAAGAATGCAGAACGCAGTTTTCGAGTAGAGTTTGCATGGTATTTCTTTATTTAGTTGAAACAGAACGCAATGTGTTAGTGATTTCTAAAGTCTAAAAAAAATTTTAATTCAAGTCAAATGAGATCTTTTAAAAACATATGAGTGAAACTAAATAAAGAAATACCATGCAAACTCTACTCGAAAACTGGGTTCTGCATTCTTCCGTAACCTTTTTCGATGAACTGTTTCAACGTAATAGAAATCACTGAGACATACGAAAAATTATTTTTTTTACACATAAAAGAGTAATTTGTTAAAAAAATTACGAAAAGAATTATTCAAAAAGTTAATAATCACGTATTCATTTCATATAGTTAATAAAATTATTGATAAATTGTGTTTGTTTGGAACTGAATCGCTTATAGAATCACCCATATGTTGGGACCAGGTTCTTATCAGTTAGCGCGGTCTATGTTAAATACTAAATGGTCTAAGGAAGCATAGCGAACATTTGTCGTAGCGAACACATGTCGTAGCGAATGAATGTCGGGGCATTGATAAAACGTTCAAATTAATATTTTTCATATAGCGAACGAATGACGTGGCTACCATATGTCGTAGCGAACAGTTGTCGGCCCATTTTAAGCGCTTGAATAATTAAATTTTCACATAGCGAATTAATGTCGTAGCGAACACACGACGTGGCGAACATTTGTCGTAGCGAACGAATGACGTAGCGATCAATTGTCGGGGCTTTAATAAAACGTTCAAATTTATATTTTTCAGATAGCGAACAAATGTCGTGGCGGTTATATGTCGTAGCGAGCAAATGTCGGGCCTACGTACAACGTTTGAATACTTTAATTATCATATAGCGAATATATGTCGTGGCGAACAAATGACGTGGCGAGCAATTGTCGTAGCAAACAAACGACGTAGCGTACAAATGTCGTAACGAATATATGACGCCTACTATATAGCGGACAAATGTCGTAGCGAACAGATGTCGTAGCGAACAAATGTCTGTTTCCCTTAGATAAATAGGTAAGTGGGGTAACTTCGTTCTTTGATTCTGTGCTAACAGAATCAAGTTAGAAATGAACGAAGTGAACGAGAATTTCTGACACCTATTTTCAAACTGTACCCCAAACTGGCCACTTACACTACTAGCGCACTCTAGCGCGCTATCCGCTTCCATGACTTCGTGTTGTAACTTGTAAGCAATTGTAATACAATCATAAATTATTGTTGAATAAAAAAATGAAAAAATAATAATAAAAAAAACTCGAGGAAAAGAATGTAGTTTTTAGAAAATTTCTCATGGTGTGATTTTTTTCGCTCTAGGACATTAATTGTTCGTTACGACATTTGTCCGCTATAGGTATAGTAGTATTTTTCAATGGTTCCGCATTAGGAAAATCGCATTGTTTATCGTTTCCAACTACGAATACAAAATCGTTCATTCCTGGTGAAATAATTCACTCAGATATTTGTGGACCAATGGAAATTTCTTCTTTAGGTGGTAGTCGATAATTATCAGAGTTGGGCAGAGTGGCTCAAGAGCAAAAGAACGAGACGTTCCGCTCACTTTTCGCTCGGAGTGGAGAAGAGTTCATGTTCATTCTTCAGCATTCTGAGTGAAATTCTGAGCGAATTCTTTATGTTTTTTTTTTTGCTTATCACTTCAACCAATCATGAGAGAGTGCATATTAACCTATTTAGATCCCTATTTATTATTTTACGTCATTTTTCTCATTACTGGAGAAAGAGAATGAAGAATCTGAAGAATGGGGGACTTATTTGTTCGTTCGCCAGCGATTTATTATTACGCTCTTTTTCGCTCTTCAAAAAGCGCATTCCGAGTGCGCTCGGAGTGATGCTCAACTCTGGATAAGGCACTATGACATGGGTATGGAAATACGCCATTTTTGGTTATTAGGTTATGGATGGTGAAATTTTCAAATTAGCCTTATAACATAAAATGATCGTATTTTTCGCATAAGACTTCAATGTTTTGAAATATTATCAAAATAATTTCCTTAATTTACACCAAAATAAAATTTTTTCACTATTATATTAGGTAAGCCATTTCAGGGCTGCAAAAACGGAACGATAACGTTATCCGGTATCGTTCCGGTATTGTTTTTCAAATGGATTCGGTATCGTTATCGTTCTGGTATCGTTATTTAATATGTTCCGGTATTTTGTATCGTTACCGTTTCGTTATTTGAAATGTTCGGGTATTGGTATCGGTATCGGTACTGGTATTGGTATCGTTATTTTTCAAAAATTATTGAATATGTATTCCAAGTTTCAAACCAACTTTCAAAATTGGAAAAAAATCTGGTCCAGCCTAATAATAATAATGAATGAATTGTAAGCAGTATTATTAATTTTTTTCCATGTGATTACGTTAATCAAATAATAATTAGTGATGTTCCTTGAAAAGTAAAGTGTTGAAAAGTACTTTCTCTTTTCATGAAAAGTGAAAAGAAAAGTTGGTCCGGAAAAGTGAAAAGTGCGACTTTTCAATGTTTACATACAGCAGTGTGGCATATCGATTGACATTAATTTTCAACGCTGAGAACGATGGTAACATTGATTTTTTTTTTAAACCATTCTGTTTTTTATTTTTTAATAAAATTTCGTTTCAAATTTTAAGAAATGTAAAATGTTGATACTTGCTATGTTTTAGAGATTGTTTCATTCTTGTTCTTGTTTCATTTTAATTTTTAATAAAATTTCTTTTCAAATTTCAAGAAATGTTGCTATGTTTTCGTCTTATTTCTGATTCAAAATAGAAATGAAAAACTTTTTTAACCCTAAAAGCACCTGAAAAAATTCTTAGTAAAGACTAAAAAGTAAAAAAGACTTTAAATTATCAATTTATCACTAGTCACTACTCACTAGTGTAAAATTTTATGTTTGAATCAAATTCAAATCATTTTTTTTTTTATTTAATAAAAATTTAAAATGTAAAATGTACTTCAAAAATCAAAATCGATGCCTGATGGTGCCTGGTACTAAATATAAATATCATAAATAGTAATACTTTATAGCTAAAAATTGAGTGAAAAACTAGAAAAAGTGATGCATTACGAACAGGTATATTTGATTTGATTGTTTTTGAATAATTTATTTTACAATTCGTAAAACAAATGCTACAAACATTCAAAAATAGCCCATATGGGTATCATTTTGAAGGATAGGACGCGTTGTATCCATTTTCAACATTTTTCATTACTTTTCACCACTTTTCACAACTTTTCACACTTTTCAGGCCCACTTTTCACTTTTCTTTTCATGTTTTTAACTTTTCATGAAAAGTCCCATCACTAATAATAATTATTAATTAATTTAATTGTATTAAATGGCTAAATAAATATAAATGCTTACAGCTATGTCCGGTATTGCTAATATTCTTTTAAAGCATTTTATAAATCATTCACAAAAATAGGTCAGAGCCGTCAGAGGGCCGCAAGAGATCATGACAGTTGACACCATTATGAACATAACACAGACAGCACCTCCAATTATCTGGTATAATAACATTAATAACAAGTAACAACACATCTCAAAATAAATAAACTTTTTAAATTTTGGTGTAAATTGTAATTGACAATTAATAACAGATAGGTAAGCTCGTTTTAGAAAAAAATATGAAGGTCAATTTTTTTGAAATGATTGTGTTGTTATTAGCGCTGGTGCTGGTGATAAAAACGTCAAGAATGGAAGGAAACGAAGAGATTGGAACAATTTTTGAGGGATAGAAACGAAGGGAACGATACGACTTTGAATGAGCAAAGAGCGTTATATGAATGAAAGGAAATGAAAATCAAAAGATGTAAGCAAGAGGAGATAGGAACGATTCAATTTTTTTTTTGCTCTTTTCTCACTGCCCCAAGCTGGTGCTAAGTGCGTCGATGTACATCTACAATTTCTACATACTTGATAATTTACTCAAATAATACTGGCAATTTTATTTTTTACATATTATTAATAAGAAAAATGAAAAAAAAAAATAATAATAATAATAACGGAAAAATAACGGAAAAAGGTTCCGGTATCGGTATTGTTCTGGTGTCGGTTTTCAAATTTTCTAGTATCTGGTATCGTTTCGTTACCGTTTTTTAATTTTTCCGTTATCTGGTACAGGTATCGTTACGTTATTTACCGGAAAATGCCGTTTCGTTACGTTTTTCCGTTCCATTACGGTATCGTTTTTGCAGCCCTGAGCCATTTGTCGTACTTCTCTTCTTGTGGTAATATCGATTTAAACGTGTAAAAGGTTCTTTTCAAGCGAAAGATCAGGGAAACGCTATTTCCACCCAGGTTCGTGACTAAGAACGAACGATTCACTGATTTGTAACACAACAACAAGTCAGTGAATTACCAAAGCATAGAATACCAGAAATAACGCTGAACAACAATTTATTCAAACTTGAACATTCATATTTACAAATGCCCGCTACTTTTTGCTTTTATTCATTAACAATTTCAGAAAATAATTCGTTAGTATAAGTCTACATGAAAAAAATTGGTACGCTTAAAAATTAAACTTAAAGAATTATTTTAAGTATGTAATACGTACGTATACATACTATACGCTTATGCTATCTAGAAACAAAAATGTAATAGGTAACGTTCAAAGTAAAACTTATTAAATATTAATATACTATAATTATTATTAATTATCTAATAAAATTAATTGTTAAATGGTTTGGTTTTTTTTTTATTTTTTAAGATTAAACTCAGTAGGCCTGTTAACAATAACTAAAACTCTAAACTTTAACTCAAACTGACTTGTATTTTCACGTATTAAGGATAAAACTGAATTTAACTATAACTATAAATCCCAATATTTGTAACTTAATAAAACTTAAACTAATATTTTCAGTCCCTGAAACTGAATTAAACTTCAACTTAAATTTAAAAAAAATCGTTTTGGTTAAAGTTTCAAGCCAATTTCCAATTTTCCAATTTTGAACGAACATTCAGCAACTTGAGGTTTATTGTAGACCCTTTGCAATGCAGTCTTAAAGAGTCTATTTTCTATTATTAATGATCTTTTGTTACTGTGAAATAATTATATTAATTTGTTTTGAAAATTAAAATTTTAAATGTGAAATTTTAAATTAAATTCATTTTATATTTTTTTAAACGCTTAATTTATTGAATTTGGAAACTCTTATGTATTATTTCATCTTTTCATCGTACATAAAAAGCCGATATGATATAATCGGTAACTATATTATTTCATTCTAACTTCAACTTCTTTAACTATTTTAAAAGAAGAATTAAACTTTAACTAACTTTAACTTTAACTTTTTTAACTATAAAGAAGAATTTAACTTTAACCTTAACTCTAAACTTTTATTTTATTCAAGTTAAAACTAGTTTACATCAACTTTAACTATAACTTGAACTTTAAGTGAAAAGAATAAAACTGCTAACTTTAACTCTTATTTTTGTTTTGAAAGACTAAAACTTTAACTGAATTTAACTAATATACGTTTAAGTTAACAGCCCTGGATTAAAGGATCTTGGGATGCTCATTATAACTAATTACTGATAATTAATCAATATGCTATTTGTTTTATTATTGTCACCACCATACCAGTAATTTACAACACTTTCAGTAGGGGGACAGTGATACAAGAATCGTTGTAAAAGAACGATATTTACCATAGAGAGTCGGGAACCTGGGTGGAAATACATTGACTTTCATATATAGACTGCTAATGACTGCATAAGTGTAATGTAAAACGGTGTCCCCGACATACAACTCAATATAAGTCTCGAAATGCGTAGTGCGCATGAGCGGAGTTTATAATCAGTTATCATATGGTTGATTATAACAGATTATAACCAATTAAAACATATTATGCAGATGTTATGTTTATAAATTCAAGACTCGCGCATGCGTATAATGCATATCGCGACTTGTAAAATTTTAATGTCGGGGACAATTGAGCTAATGTGCATTAGCAGTCTATATATAAAAGTCAATGGTGGAAATAGCCTTTCCCCAGCCAAATATCCAGATATTATAGTTAACGTCCGTGATTGTGATTGAATATCAAACGGTACGGCGATGCGCTCGACCCATTTCTGACACTGATAACAACTTTTTTCTAATACTCGCTTCATTATTATGAAATTTGTAGATGTTTTAATAATAATTATTTTATGTATTTGAAATAATAATAAATAGTGATAAATAACAATAATAATAAGAAAGTTTTTCTCTTTTGATTTCTTCTTAACCATGTTTTCCTTCATGACAAAAAGTAAAAGAAGTGTGAAATCCTATTTATTTGAGTATTATGTGTGCTTGTATTTGGTTTTAAGTATGTCAAATTTTTAGGAACGTCTTCTGTGGTTCATAATGTGCTGCTGCAAATTGTTCGGTATAAACGTGTAAATCTTAGGAAACCAAGACCGCCTCATTTTCAAGCTAAAAAAGTTGATAAGGCGTTGAGTATTTCTATTCCTAGGCCATATGATACAGAATTTCCAGAGTTCTTGAAATGTCGAAAACCTTTATCTCATGTCCGAGCTATCAAAGAAGTTGGTGGAAAAGGTTCAACTGGACCTTCAACAAAGAATTGTTTAGCAAGTGATCATTTCATTTTTGTTTCCAGGAAAATCCATATGAAAAAATCTTAGCTAACGAACTTATATCGTCGTTTGAAAATTCGAAGATGGTATTATTCTTCCACAGGAATCCTTTATCAGGCGAAGATTTTTATGGCGTATGTATTGTAGTTTCTACATCGATTTATGTTAGTGATGAACATTTGAGAGCCAAAACTTTCACTTCTCTTGAAAATTCATAGTCCATGTTAAGAGCCATTACGTTATTTTTAGTGAAGTTAAATATGCACCATTCCATCCATGTGTTTTAAGGGTGTATTTAGTGATGTTCCCGATAATTTGAAGAGTAAGTTTTCATTATAATGAGTTACATTATAACGCAACTCACCCTAAGTTACCCCCCTAAATTATGTAATGTAACCATGGTTGTATACGGATACCCATAGCTGTATTGGTATCGGTTTGATTTTTTTTAAAGCGATATACAATATTAGATGGCGGTATTGGTATCAATTTGAAAATTTTTGGAACACTCGGTACACTACCGGTATTGAAATAAGCATTTTTTGAAAAAGCGGTAAACATATTGGTTGAAATATGCGGTGCTAGACAACTGGTATTGGTATCCCCTAAGCCAAAATACTGGTATATACCGATGTTTTACCACAGTACCGTTATGATATAATAACCTTGGCGTAGAAGCAATGAAAGTAAGACAAGATTTTACCAGCTACCAGTAGCAAGTCGATATCAACACCCTCAACACCACAGCGCACACTTGGTTCAATAATGCCACATCTAAAAAAAAAAGCATCTAAAAATTCAACAAAAAGGTACCCTTTTCCTATGATTTTTTGGAGTATAATGAACTAATTTAGTGTATCTACCACAGTTTTACCGATTTACATTTATTTTACCCAAAAATTCATGTAAAAAAATGTACTTTTTTGAGATGTGGCCTTCTTATAGTTGTATTTTTATTTTTATTTTTATTTTTTTACACCAAATTGCGACGTTGTATATCCTTTGACCATATACTATGGACTGCTAATTCAAATGGTAGAAACTGAATCCAACAACAACAGTAGTTAGATGCGCTGACGCATGCGTAGTTTCAGTTTCCTTATCAACTTGTACAGTCATGATTCACTGAAATAATTATTAATATGATTTCTTTAATGTAATTTTAATTATTGAATATTATTAATGAAATTAAATCAGTAGTTGATGTTGCTTTAACATTTTTATCATTGAAAATTGTCATTTTCATTCCTGAAATATCAGTATGCATGCGCGAGCGCATCTATGATGTTGTTATTGTTTGCTTCACTTTGGTGTTCGTTTCTGTACGAACATTAGCAGTCCATAGTATATGGTCGAAATGTATATCCTCTAAGCTTTCAACTTCTTAGTGCAGCACTGCAGTGTTGCTACGGTCTTCATCAAAAATAAATTGGATCACGGGTCACGAATCTTCTTGTGAAAACTGATCCAGATCACGAATGGCTCTAGGACATTTGTTCACTACGACATCTGTTCGCTACGACAATTGTTCGCCACGTCATTTGTTCGCCACGACATATATTCGCTATATGAAAATTAAATTATTCAAACGTTGTAAGTAGGCCCGACATTTGCTCGCTACGACATATAATCGCCACGACATTTGTTCGCTATCTGAAAAATATAAATTTGAACGTTTTATTAAAGCCCCGACAATCAATTGCTACGTCATTTGTCCGCAGTGATGGGCACGCTCCGGAAAAAAAAGAGCGCGCTCCGCTCTTCGCTCCAAGTGAGAAAAAAAAGAGCGCGCTCCGCTCTCGCTCCAAGTGAGAAAAAAAAGAGCGCGCTCCGCTCTCGCTCCTGGAGCGGTCAGGAGCGGTCGGAGCGCCGCTCTTTTCAAGTGAATTTTGGTATATAGATATGTTGGTCGAATTTAAACCTATTTTTATTAATATTATTTTTCGATTTAATCAATTTTAGTGAGTGGTGAACTGGTGAAATGGTGAATCTTGATTTATGAGTACCTATAACATGAGGATTTAATACCGTGCGCACAACTAATTCTTTACACATCAACGTAAAAATCTGCTAAAAACGCATTTTACATGATTTCAAAATCAATATTAAAACTTATTGAAACTATATAGAATTATTTTTGACACCAATTTCTTATCAAGTAATACTATAAAACTGATTAGAACTATAAATCAATCCACAGTTTCAAGTTGTAATGTTATTTCAAAATTACATGAATTGATTTTTGTAACTTTTTTTGCCGGTGTGTAATAAATCAATTGCGCGCACGGTATAGAAAGAAACAGTCTAATAAATAATAATTATAAAATAAAAAATTCCAATATTCATTTATTGAAACGTTCCAATGATAGAGGAGCGTTATCAGAGGAGCGCGCTCTTTTCTTTAAATTTCCGCTCCAGGCTGGAGTACTCCGGAGCGCGCTCCGGTTGTTGTAGCTCGCTCCGGAGCGAGAGCGGAGTACTCCGACCGCTCTTCCGCTTCCAACCGGAGCGTGCCCATCACTGTTTGTCCGCTACGACAAATGTTCGCCACGTCATTTTGTCGCTACGACATTAATTCGCTATGTAAAAATTTAATTATTCAAGCGTTTTAAATGGGCCGACAATTGTTCGCTATGACATATGGTCGCCACGTCATTCGTTCGCTATATGAAGAATATCAATTTGAACGTTTTATCAATGCCCCGACATTCATTCGCTACGACAAATGTTCGCCATGCTTCCTTTAACAGGAGTACCAATCTCTGTGAATTGTCACATCAAATTTCTCTTTTCTCGTACATCAGCTCATTTATTTTGTAATATATAATTTAATTTTTCAGAGGTGAAAACTAGAATACCTTTTTTAGGTGTTTTAGTGAAAACTACCCTTTAGAAACGCTGAATATCATTCAAAATTTAGAAATAAATGGATCAAGTAAATGAGAACAATCAAGCTTCTTTTAATTTTGTATGTCATTGAAAATGAAGGTTCACTCAAATTTTGATTTTGAGGATACTCTAAGGAACGTAGAATGCCTTCAAATGTTTTTACTAATATTTTAGGATTAAGTGAAATAGGAATGCCAACATTTATACAAAATTCAGATTTCCTTCATTTTAAGTAGGAGTTGAATCAAAAAACTTTTTTTTTTACTGATCATTTTTGGATTTCAGGAGTCCAAAATAAAGCGTGCGAAAATTTTTTGTGAGATAAATCTGCTGCCTAATATCATAAATTATTCAAACACTAAAAAAAAATCATGTAGACTGTTAACCACCTCTTATACATCGTTTATCCTCAAATTTTGGTTAATATTTTGGCAAAAAACGGAGTGTAGAGTGATTAGTATTACTCCAATTTCTTCTTTCTGCAAATATTCCCATATATATTTTTTTTTGGAAAAAATTACATTTTCATACATTGATCAGTGTAAAATGAATATAGTGACTTCAAATTTCAATCTCACATTGACATTATATAATTGTTGAACAGTTTTCCATTTTTCCGCTCCTATTACCACCCATTTTGAAGATGAAAACTACCACTTGGCTTGAGCGCTTGACTAAAAATTGCTCAAAGTTTGATAACAAAATTACTAAGAAAATAAGTACTAACAATCAAGCTTCACTCAATTTTAGATGCCTCTCAAAAAGGCAATTCACTTAAATCTAGAAAATGCCCTAAAGAATATTGAAAATTTTAAAAATTGACCAAAAATTTGAATTTTTGAAATGGAAGTTTGTTTACATGGTGTGAAATGCAGTTACGAATTTTTTTTGCTATGCAGCGATGTTGACCAAAGTTGCTAACATACGTGAGCCCAAGAAAGCATGCTTTTTTGGAATGATGACTTGATGTATTATAACAAATATTCGCAATTACCAAGAATATTAAAGAAATTTAAAATTTAAAACCGAATATATAACAATGTTATCTATATATGACTGATGTTTTATCAACATAGACTAGGAGAAAACAATATGACCGTGCTGATTGTGGAGTGGAGACATACAGTTCAAACTTTGAGTTCAAAATTTCAATAATAGAAATAATTATTATCATTAATATAAGGCTTCATATAAAACGTATTAAAAAAGAGAAATTTGATGTGACGATTCGCAGAGATTGGTACTCCTGTTAAAGGAAGCATGGCGAACATTTGTTGTAGCGAACAAATGTCGTAGCGAATGAATGTCGGGGCATTGATGAAACGTTCAAATTGATATTCTTCATATAGCGAACGAATGACGTGGCGACCATATGTCGTAGCGAACAATTGTCGGCCCATTTAAAACGCTTGAATAATTAAATTTTTACATAGCAAATTAATGTCGTAGCGACAAAATGACGTGGCGAACATTTGTCGTAGCGGACGAATGACGTAGCGATCGATTGTCGGGGCTTTAATAAAACGTTCAAATTTATATTTTTCAGATAGCGAACAAATGTCGCGGCGATTATATGTCGTATCGAGGAAATGTTGGGCCTACTTTCAAATTTGAATAATTTAATTTTCATATAACGAATATATGTCATGGCGAACAAATGACGTGGCGAACAATTGTTGTAGCGAACAAACGACGTAGCGTGTAAATGTCGTAGCGAATATATAACGCCTACTATATAGCGGACAAATGTCGTAGCGAACAAATGTCTGTTTCCCATCACAAATGACGAATCATTACCCTCCACACAATCCAGATCACGGATCACGGATCAAGCCCCAAAAAAGATTTGGATCACGGATTGCGGATAACGGATCATTTTTTTTACAGTCTGTGTAGCGTAATAACAATAATCGCATAAAAAAAAAGAAACACTTCAATTTTGATTGAAAAAAACGTTTTTTACACTTAAAAAAACATAAAGCAATTTTGCACATAAAAATTAACTAGTTTCAGAACACAGAATTTTTTCTGTGGAGCAAAAATAAAATGATCCGTGAATATTCAATTATTCCACCCTTTGAATTTCCAGACCTACATTCCTTACCTCAAAGTTAGGTTAGGTTAGGTTGTCTCGGGTGTGGAGGCAGTTTACCCCCCCACCCTCCCATACTACTTGATCTCATTCGTGCCTTTCAGCACAAAATAGGCAACAGTGATAGTGAAATTGATGCGCTCATTGTCTAAGCATCATTTTCTCTATTAGTGATGGCTATTTCGTGCTGAAAGGCACGAATGAGGTCAAGTAGTATGGGGAGCCAAAATGCCCCCTCCCACATGCGAGACAACCTAACCTAACCTAACATTGAGGTAAGGAATGTAGGTCTGAAAATTCCAAGTCCAAAGGTTCGAAGGGTGGAATAATTAAATAATATTGTAAAAATTGTAGGAATCAAATAAATAAATAATACTTAAAAAAAAATTGAAAAAAAGTTGAAAAAAAGTTGACCAAAAAATGGATAAAAAAAACGTGGGCGAAAGCTGGATTCGAACCCTGTACTTCCAGTGTACCAGCATCCCACGCACATCACTCAGCCACGAGTTCGGCAGCAGGTTTCGCCAGAATTTCTATATACATGTGTTGCACCATGAAGTTGAATGCATACATGTCTATATTGAGAATCCACAACATCGCAATATGGCGTGCGTTATTCGGACTAGCAACGTTGACAAGTTGTGATTCAATTTGGACAAACCAAAGTTGCGGGTTACTGCGCTAAGAAAGTAGAACTTTAACCAAAATACGATTGACTGTGACGCTCATTGGCACCTATAGAATTTTTGCCCTCACCTAGCATAATGAAAAAAATCGAAACTTCGAGAATGATGTAGACTAAGAATGGAAGTACAGGTGAATGACGGCGAAAAACTAAGGGGTCACCAGTTGTCGAGTATGGAAGGAGACGAGAGATGAATCAAGACTAAATTCATTAAGGAGAGGAATACAGTATAGAGAGAATCGTGTATACAACGTTGACGCGGCGGAATATCATTGGGTGGGATGCTACAGTATCTAAGCACTCTATTGCTGGTTTAGCCATCCTTCTTTTAACAAATTCTTCTTCAGCCTCTTTCTGTGCCTTGGAAATGATAAATGCAGCTCATCAACCCAAAAGTTGAGAAAAGGCCTTTAAAGGTTTGTGAGTCCTGCATAGATTTCCTCAAGTACTCCATCTGGCAGTTGGGAGATGGAATGGGATATAATCCTAATAATGAAAGTTGTATGGTGACATATAAGTTGGTGCTCCAAAAAAGGACCTACCTCTTGAGTCATTTAACTCCGTAGTAGTCCTTATTTTATTAGCCAAAACTCCTGTAGGCCCCTGATACCTAGATAATGATGAGTTGTGAGACAAAATAGGCTATAAATGGCCAAAGTGCGCGGAAACTGGAATGTGAACATTGTGTTGCCATGTTGCATCGGTAGACATTAGCATATTTCAGTTTACCTCCAAATTCGTATTCATACCTCTATGATTCATTATTTGCGAGAACGCTTTTCTATTTGAGCATTTATTGGTGATTCATTTCATGTGCACATTTGCGGATTTTTTATTTAAAGGTGAACATTATTTTGAATGATAGCTCTCAAATGAGTTATCTGAAAAAGTGAAGATTGCAGTAGCTGGTTTTCAAATGTTGTGCACCCATTTATATGGATTGAGCGAGATGATTTTGATTACGCATGAATTTTTTTGTTTTTTGTTTTTCTGTTCACAGTCTGTGAAATCTTTCAAAAAAGCAAACATGGAGTTGATAAGACGAAGCAAAACAACTGTTAAAATGGCTGTTGAAAATACTAAATACTTTCCTATCATGAAGATATTTCATTCGCATACGTTGATATTATGCTGCACATCATTTGACCTGAATTTAGTGTTTAAGATTTTGAAGAAGATGCCGCAATATATACTATTAGGTAAAGTAAACTGTTATTCAAAAGAAAAAATTCAAATTTGCATGAATACAGATTGAAAACTATTTCTGAAATTCCGATCTTACTCATCGTAAGATTGGTTACTGCGTTCCTTCGAAGTTTAAACCAGGATTTGAAGGCGAAAAACTTGTTTATATGAATGTCGAGCAATATTAATGTAAAACTAATAAGTAATGGGATAAATTATAAGTTGACGTGAATAATTTTTAATTGTGAACTTTCAATATAACACATATCTTCGGACATTTACTAACAAGTAACTACATAAATGCTTTAACATGGAGAAGCGTTGCACATTTCGTAAAATGTAACATTTCAGTTGTTTGGTAAAATTGAGGGGTATACAACTTTTTGGCAGAATGGGTAATAGGATAGGCATTCACAAAATCTAAATTCCCCATTTTGGCATGCCTATTTCTGTGTAATTAAAATAACGGTACATAGTAGAATATCGCGTATCGAACCAATTACCAATCCCAAAAGCTTGGTACTGGCTAGTATATGAACCGGTACGGAACACTGAGCTTTGTCTGTGAGTGGACTCCATATAGTCAACAATGCAATGAAAACAAGATCGCGAGAACGTGTTCTCAAAAATAAAAATTATTAATTCACGTGCATAATTTTTTATCGATATATGTTTTCTTGTTCGCGTGCGATGTTTCGATTAGTGAGAAGCTAATGTCGCTTCTTCAGTTCTGTGAAATTACCTGGTGGGAGAACCCGGACTTCAACATGGAATATTGAAGCTGTGACATGTGTGATCGAGCCTTTTCAATGCGCAAAATGCTGCTTCAAATCGGTGCGCGTTAATCTGCTCCAAATGAGAGGAAATGATGAAGTCGAAAGTGAGAAGTTGAAAAGTTTTATGAAACTGAAATCTTTTACAACAGTGATAATATTGATAAAAAATATATTTTAAAATTAAAACTTCACAATTATAGTCTCTGTAGTCGAGTGGACCACCGAGAGCGCAAAAATGAATGAACCGACAAGGTTCTAGTAATCTAAAAAAAGAAATGGTGTTTTGTGATTTGAAGCGCTCACAAATGTCTCAGTAGTCAGAATGGCGACTGAATCTCAGAAATTAATTCTACTCGTATTTCCTTAATTAACGAGAACAAGTAATGACCAAGAGATAAGCGATAAGTCGTACGTTGGCCCTATCTTATGTCCTAATACACGTCACACTTTATCAGTGAGAAGTGCAAACGCACGACTCCGCTTAATCACTGCAATATTAACGTACGAGTTCAATTATTTGGTGCGTTGCACCTGTTACAAAGCTAAGTAACGGTGTTGCGTAAGAATAATCTTTATTTTGATCTTCGTCTCGTGTTGACTATTATTCAGTTAGTGTAATTAATCGTTTAAATAAACAATACAATCACTCATTCGCGTTTTCTTTATTTTCTGTGAATAATGGGGAGACCAGGGCCGTAAGCGGGTAAATGGTCTCGGTATCTTTGGGTCGCGTCCCTTGAACACCTCCTCTCTGCATAAGGAGGTGGGTATTATGGGAAGATGGTACGTATATGATAGATGGATTGAGGAGGGGATACAAAGAGCTGTTTAATAACGTTTAGTTTTCTGTGTTATAGGGCTTTTCATGTAAACTTATAGCCTACCTACATGTCTTTAAATTAGTAAACATTTGTTGATTTTATCTCATTTTTGTGTTCTTATATTGACTGCAATTACTTCACTTCACAGTATGTATTTTCGATATGTTTATTTTGTTTTCGGGAAATCGTGCTTCGAGTTTAAATCGACTTCATTAGCTTACCATGGTGTTCGCAGTGCTGGCGGGATTTTTGGTCTCCAAACTCTGGTAGTTTGTGTCTATCAAGTCCATACTTGCAACACATTAGGTTAGGTTAAGTATGTTTGATTTGCCATTATATTTTGCAGCTTGCAGCAGTTGTTAGTTAGCGCGTTCGATTTGTCTTGTTGCAAGGGTAGCTGCAACAAAGTCAAAAATTATTCCTGCAGTTGGTCAGTAGCTACTGCAAAGAAGTTGTAACGTAACTGATACAACACGTGTTGATATTTTATTTTAATTACGGGTACTATGAGGAGCTGCACTCTACGTCTAAGCACATTAACTTTATGTTTCTAGTTCCGACTTTGGACAACTCCCCTACTATCACTCTACAGCACTTCGCAGCAACATCTAATGTTGCAAGAGATTGCGCAGCAAATTGAACACACCTAAAATTTCATTTTGTTCAAGGGCACCACTGTTGTGTCACATAATATTCGCTTATTAGTAAATCATTCCTTCTTTGCAGAAATCTATTTATCGTACAGATTCGTATATTTGTAAACAAATTATTATGCTGTCCCAAATTTTGAAAGACATAAGCTGAGGAAAGGTGGCTAATTAAAAGATCAATGGTTCAACTCATAGAAAGCATGGAAATTAGTTGAAATCACTGTTTCAAATGAAATAACTTCAATCCTTGAAAACGCTTTATCCAATTTTTCAGCTTGGAAATCGATCTAAACAGGGTCATGAAGGACGAATCACTCGTAGATGATAAAATAGGAAAATCAGCGGTAGAAATCAAAAAGTTTGAATCAGATATCTCTGAGGATGGAGACAATGTTTGAGCCTTATAACTCATCAGATATTGGTCAAAATAAAAATGAATTTCTGGTAATCAAAATCCCAGAATTTGGTGGGAGCATGAGAAATTTCTAGAATTTAAGGCTTTTTTCAGATAATTTGGTTCATGATAATGCCAATTGTTCTTTCATTTCTCATATAATTGTTTTTATTTCTTCGTTCTTTCAAAATCTCGTTCTGTTCTCGTTCTTCAGTCTGCTTTAGAGAACTCTAACTATGGGTATAATCGACCGCCATTTTGTGCCATTTCTAGTTTTTTCGCGCGTTGATTATGTTTCCTCTAAATAACATGGAAAGTGCCAATTTTTATAACTTCAAGTCCACGTTACTCGAAATTTTTAGCGGCACTATATGGTTTCTAAATTGCTATCTTGTAGAAAATTTCACGTTCTTTCCAATAGTGTATAATAGAAATCTTTTTGATCAATATTTTTACTAGATATGGAGATTTTAAATTCAAATTTTAAAAACTGTTTTTGGAGAGGGTTCAAATCCCCATGGGGGCTCATGCCTCATGACTGCATGTGTGGAAAACCACGAAATTCAAAGGGAGGGAAATATCGTTCGTGAATCACAACGAACGATTTAAATAAAACTGTGGACTAATTTATACGTAACTTTATTCAATTAATAATATTATAATGATTAATAATTAATAATGTTTATTTTCGCGACGTCGTGGGTGAATTTGAAAAGAATAGTGAAGAAGGAAAATAAAGCACATCATTAGTTTAAATGAAACTAAGTGAGCATTGTTCAAATAAATACAAGAGTTACATAATTTAGTTTCCGTTCAAGCAACCCAAACTAATACTAAAGTGAAAGCGTGCGAAACTTATAGGGTGCGTAAGTTATAAAGTAGACTTAGAATTTCATGAGGGGGAAAAATGGCGACGCCTGAGAAACTCTGGTTATTATTACATGTTAATCAATACTACAATATAATAATAATAAGTAAAACTCACCGAAGGGTTGATGGAGTCAGTCTCCATTAATGCGTTAGCTTCCAACATCTTATTTAGTTGGTTTTAATTTGGTTTAACTTTTTAATCGAAATTCAATATTAGCTCAATAAAATTATAATGAAGTAAGCGAACATTTAAACGCGTCTACTTTTGCTAGAAATAGCGTCTGTATTTAGTGATGAGTAATTCCAAAGACTTTGTTATGAAAGGTATGTCTTAACCTATCAGATACGAATAGATGAAGGTTTTTGTATTTTGTGGTAATTTCAGGTAATTTACCTTGGAATATAAATGGATAAAGGTTTTTTGTAACTCATGGTATTTCTCGGTAAATTACGTTTTAATCAATAGATTTCAAGTGGCGCACCGCTTGAAGTCGAATTTTTCAACAGCATGTGTGTAGTATAGTGATTTCATAAGTTTTAATAAGAAACTCACGAAGAATTTTAGTCTAAAAAATGTCACTTTCTTAGCGATACTAATTTTCGTTCCCCATAGATAACATGTAGTGCTTGCGAAGTTTGGTTACACTGAAAAAAGAAGCGTGTATGCGCAATATACCCTTAATCTGCATCCGTATGTTTCACATGACACATGTGTCATAAACAATTCGTAACTGCGGTAAGCACTTTTCTTCGTGGGACAACAGTCCAACCAATTTTGGGTAAAAATCTTATTTATATTCCAATATTACCTACCCATTTAGGGCGGTGCTTCGGAAAATAAGTTGGTAAATGCGAAAAAAGTTGTTTTTTCGATAAAGAAATGAAGAAATTGGAAAAATAAATGCTACATCTGCTCAAACAAAGTCTCTAAAATAATATATCATCATTTTAAGTCATTTAGTTGCGTTACTTTTGAGAAAAATACTGCCAATAAAATTACGATATAATTTTCATTGGCAGTATTTTTCTGAAAAGTAACTAATCTACAACCCATCTCTAGAAAGTGTTCAACCAGCGGGATTTTTTGCGACAATTATTTCACTGGCTTCAGCAGCACAAAAGCCCTGAAAGTCACACTAAAAATTTCGCAGCTGAAAAGCACGAAACAATATAATCCTAAAAGTATACCATCACATTATTAATATGGTTTGATATGGTTTCTTGGATAAAGGTCAAAATATAAGTCATAACTGGTGTGGTATAGATAAGAAGTAGCATAAAGTGAAATGTGGCAACAGGTGTAGTTCAACTGCTATGAACTTAATCGCGATCGCCTCATTTACACAAAGTAATTGACCACAATGATACTGTTCTGTTGATATTATGATTACGTCTTTATGATAAAAAAATTTCATTTTTGAATAAAATGTGTATTTCTAGCTTGACTTACACATTTACAATGAGAGAACCAACCGAAACTTGAAAAAATGATTTATATTATGAAAAATAAATGTGACTGAATTCAAGTTTGTATCATAGTGACTACTGAGAAACCATCGTATTTCTAATCTGTGTCTGCATGTCAACAGCTTTTGTCATGGTAGCCCTTGGTGAAGACACCTTGAAACAGAAATGTTGATTTTGTTTTTTCATCATATCTTTAACGTTTATGAAGTAAAATGTCTGAATATTTTATTCAATAAACCTTATACATGGACCTATCAAATGGGCCGTAGAAATCCAAAATCCAAGAAATAGTTTCAAAGTTATAGCCAGAATAAAAACTTTTGTGTCCTGGAGGCGAACATTGCAAACGTAATGAAAACTCTTTTCAGTACCAATACTAGATGAAATGTTATTCCTACATCAATACCCAGACAAGATCGTAGCGCTTCATCATTCCGTTTTTACAGGCCTGAAATCATAAATGTTATGAAAAAATGAATTATATAATTTCTTTATTTTGTCAAATACATGAAAATGCAAATATTACGAAAATATGACTTAAATTATAATTTTTAAATTGATTGATTTTTCAATTTTTTTTTTTTCAATAGGTGGAATAGTTGAAAATCAGTTTCTACACAGAAATAAACTCGAGGAATATGGTCAACTTTCCAACTTGGATATCGCTAGAGGACAATTCATTCATATGTTAGGCAGCATTGGAGGCCAGTTGAATAATATCATCATGTATCCGTCAGATTGTTTGATTTCAAATTTACATGATTACAAGCAATTGCATCGTGGATTATAATTGTAGTATAATTGTATTACATTTTGTCTTTACTTTGTTATTTTTCATTCTTAAATCCAATCTTTTCATTTAACAAACATGAATAAAAATATTTGGGAACAATATGGTACAATAATTATAATGATATAAAAACAATGCAAGTTTCATCATGTTCATAAGTAATTACCCTCTTTATAAGTAGGGTATTCTAATCAAATTAAAAAAGCTGTACGTGGTTACGATGACAATCAACTGGCGTGTTGAGGAAAAATTCTAAAGTCATCATTCAAAAAACCATTAAAATTTGACTGACCCTTGTGCTAGCTAGTACTCTGTCTACGCTTTGCAAAAATGTGCACCGAGATTCTGATTTTCGGCATTAAAACTTATCACAATTGCTCATATGAAAAATAATTTCCATTTTTTCCTGTTGTAAAATTACTGAAGCGAATGTAATTTTTTTTCAGATTCTTATTTGAAAAGTAGTTTTTACATTAAAAAAAAAAAAAACAAACAAACAAATCACGCAACTGAAACTCTTTTTCACATTATTATAGCATATTGATGCGAGTGTTCAAAGTTGAATATGTTTGCCTCTTGTATCTTGCGCCTACTGAAACGCGGGCGCAACGAAAATGTTCTACAACGCGCTTAAACGAACTCGCGATTACAGGCTTATTTTGGGTCCATTCTTTTTGAAATTTTCATAAATTTTTATTGTCGTTATTTTCAACGCGTTTATTAAAAAAAAAAATTCAAAAATTGAAAGGAGGAAAAAATTCAGAAATTTTGATTTTTTTTCAACGCCTCTTCCAAATATGCTCGAAAACCGTTGAAAATCTACACGAATACTTGGGTTACTACAGCGCAAAGAGTGTACTGCTTATTTTTGAAAAATGTAAAATTTAACGATTTTTGATTTTACAGTGCCACTTTCGAGTCAAGTTTAAGGGGTAAGGGTGCCCCAAAAATGAAAAATGATAAGAACTTGAAAAAATTGATTCATACTCTAAAATCCACTTATTTAAAAAAAATGTAATTTTGAAATTTAGAAGATCCCTATTCAAAATCTTGATCCCCCCGCCCATTTTGGGGTTGGGGTTTATATTATAGTTAAAAACCTTTTACTCGTTAATTCGGACGGAAACTCAAAATTTCGTTAAAATTTTAAAGGAAAAACTCAAACCATGCAGATTCATACACATAATAATTAAAATTTGAGAAATTTTATAAAAGGTATAACTTTTTTATGAATTAGAATTGGAATTTTTCGTTATGAATAAGTATGTGTCATAAACAATTCGTAACTGCGATAAGCACTTTTCTTCGTGTGACAACAGTCCAACCAATTTTGGGTAAAAATCTTATTTATATTCCAATATTACCTACCCATTTAGGGCGGTGCTTCGGAAAATAAGTTGGTAAATACGAAAAAAGTTGTTTTTTCGATAAAGAAATGAAGAAATTGGAAAAATAAATGCTACATCTGCTCAAACAAAGTCTCTAAAATAATATATCATCATTTTAAATCATTATAACTTTCATTGGCAGTATTTTTCTCAAAAGTAACTAATCTACAACCCATCTCTAGAAAGTGTTCAACCAGCGGGATTTTTTGCGGACCAAAAAATTCAGCTGGCAATAGATAGATATAGGTTCGGCATTAGGAAATATGATAATTTTAGCGACGCTCGTAAGGAGACCAAAAAAACTCAACGGGGTTAGAAAGAGGGGTGTCCACTGAACATAAATATGAGTTCAAATCTACTGGCTGCGGTCACAACTGCATTTTATTGCAGTTTTTATGCAATTGTCGCCATTTTTCACACTTAAATTGCTCTATGAGTATAATTATGCCTGGGACCGAAAAAATCGCTCACACATTGGTAAAGGAACGCATTTCAAATCTACCGAACTCTCGTTTTTAAAAATTTGTGGTCACAATACCTAATAATTGCATATTGAAGTTGCGCATGTACGTAAATTCACCCAAAAATGCATTTCTTCAACTTTTTCAAAAAGTAACCTTGCGACCTATCAGAGTAGGTTAAAATTAACTTTGGATCTAGGTTTAATCCTGTGTAGGCGCTCTCTACCGTCGCAATCTATAATTATACCATTTACCTACTTGTTTTGTTTACCTACCTAATATTCATCCGTTTTTTTGTTTTGTATTAATACCTAACCTGTAATAGCCATATTGTAACATTTTTCTTTTTTAGCCAAGCAACCCTATTTTCTGTTATTATAAATACTGGCGTAGAGAGCAGCCGAAGATGACTTGTGTTTTTACTCCATCGAATAAAGTTCTTAACGTAAAACAGTGGTTTCTTATTTTCAACGGTTAAATACTGCGACTCGATAGGGCGGCGATTGCGAGTTCTCGCGACGCTATAGATAGGACGGCGATTGCGCGTTGCGCGACGCTTAAATATAAATACGGCGATTGCGCGTTGCGCGACGCTTAAATATAATTACGGCGATTGCGCGTTGCGCGACGCTAAAATTAAACTCGGCGATTGCGCGTTGCGCGACGCTAAAATTAAACTCGGCGATTGCGCGTTTGCGCGACGCTTAAAAATAATTACGGCGCTTGCGCGTTTGCGCGACGCTTTTTATTAAATACGGCGATTGCGCGTTTGCGCGACGCTCAATAATAAATTCGGCGCTTGCGCGGTGCGCGACGCTTTTTATTAAATACGGCGATTGCGCGTTTGCGCGACGCTCAATAATAAATTCGGCGCTTGCGCGGTGCGCGACGCCATTATAAAAACGGCGCTTGCGAAATATTCGCGACGCTAACCGTCTCAAAAAAGTCTAACCCTCGAATCTTTGATCGGAGAACGTAAGACTCCGACAAGTGGTGCCGAAACCCGGGATCGGAAATTTTTTTTTCCGATCATAACGATCTAAATTTCCAATTATTAATCGCGTAAATATCGCTGCAAAAATGGAGCCAGAAGATGTAAAGTCTGAGCACCGGAGTGTAATGGCTGACGCGGAAAAATCAACGATACCAAGTGCTACAGGAGATACCAACGCTCGATATACATCTACAATCGACCTCCAATTCCCATCTACTCCAATTATTTCACGCTCGCTACACGCATCAACGCCGACAATAATGCCGAACTTTGACAAAATTGCTTTATCCGATTTTCTACCCACAAATCCGTCACTTTGGTACTCACTCGCAGAACGACAATTTCGCGTTCATAAAATTACCGACGCTGAAATCATGACCAGTATTATCACTTCTAAATTACCCGGTGATGTTTTGGAACGATGTAGCGATATTTTGGAACTATCCGTCGAACCTTCTGTTACATATAACCAAATTAAAGAACGGATCATCTCCTTATACAAAATTAGTGGTGAAGAAAAACTCGACCAACTACTCCGTGAACGTGATGTTTCTCTCGGTACACGCAAACCTTCAGTCTTATTGAATGATATGCGCATCCTTGCAGGAAAGAACACCAGCGAAGAAATTTTAAAACGGCTCTGGTTACGCAGGTTACCCCAACGTATGCAGGAACATGTAGCTATCCATAAAGTTCCACTCGACTCCCTCGCTGCGATGGCCGACTCGCTTCATGCAATTATGGGCTCAAACACCAGTTCAACTTACGGCATCTCCTTAACAAGGGAAAACGCAACTTCATCGACATCACGTACTCCGTCAATCGAAGAATTGGTCGAAGCCAGGTTCGCCGAATTATCACAGAAAATCGCCGCGCTAACTTCTATTAAGCCTGAGAAAAATGTTGAGGAAAAACTAAATGAGTTATCAGCACAAATCGCCGCACTTTCTACGCAGCAAAATGAACGAAGCCGTGGTCGTTTTCGCGATCGTTCCCGTAGCCGTACCAGAATGCGAGCTCCAACTCCAACCCCACGGAAAAACTCGCCTCAGCGTCCGGAACTCTGTTGGTATCACTGGAGATTTGGTGAAGCCGCAGAAAAGTGTATCCAGCCTTGCAATTATAAGGCACCTGTAACTGAAACAAAAACTCCTTCGGAAAACTAATAGAAGGGACAGTGATGGCGGCACACTCAACCCCTTCAACGCCATCACGCCGCTTATTTTTACGCGACAACAACTCAAAATTTGAATTTCTAATCGATAGTGGATCCGATTTCACTGTAATACCTATCAAATACGTTCGACGAAAACTCTCTCGGACTCTCAAGCCTGTCTTTTCACTATATAGCGCTAATGGTGGCTTAATTCATACCTATGGTTATGAAAAATGCAACTTCGATTTTGGCTTTAAACAACCGTTCCAATGGACTGCAATCATCGCTGATGTAGGATGCCCAATCATAGGTGCCGATTTTCTCGAGCATTTTGATCTATTACCAGATCTTCGTCGACGCCGTTTAATTCATGGTAAAAACGTTTCTGCTCAAGGAACGCTACGAACATCCGTATCAGCTCGAATTAGTATGATCGATAAAAATCATATCAACGAATATACCGAATTACTCAACTCATACCCTACATTGGTACGTCCTACTCCGTTTTTAGAGACACCGAAGCATCCAATCGAACACCACATTCAAACCACAGGTCCACCGGTTTACGCAAAACCTCGTCGGCTCCATCCAAGCATGTATCACCGAGCTAAAAAAGAGTTCGAAGAGATGGTAAAATTGGGGATTGTTCGTCGTTCTAAATCACCATGGGCTTCACCGCTTCTAATTCGACCGAAACCGAATTCAACAGAAATCCGTCCATGCGGAGATTATAGAGGCTTAAATACGATCACCATCCCTGATCGCTATCCATTGCCCCACATCCGCGATATACCATCACGATTAACTGGCGCTAAAAAATTCTCTGTTATTGACTTGGTAAAGGCATTCCATCACATACCAGTCAACGCTAAAGACATCGAAAAAACAGCAATCACAACGCCATTTGGCCTCTTCGAATATTTAAGGATGCCGTTTGGGTTGCGGAACGCACCCCAAACCTATCAACGGTTTATGGACGCAATTTTGAGAGATTTTGACTTTGTCGTCGTTTACCTTGACGATATTCTTATTTTCTCAGAAAACGATGAACAGCACAAACGTCACCTAAAACAAATTCTCGAATGCTTATGTGAACACGGATTAACAATCAATCCCTCAAAATGCCAACTCGGTAAAGATGAAATTAGCTTTCTTGGACATCTCATTTCAGCTCAAGGTATTAAACCCCTACCTAGTCAAGTGGAGCGAATATCAAAACTACCGTTGCCAAAAACAATTCATGAGCTACGAAGAATCATCGGATCTTTCACATTTTATCGCAACCACATACCCCATGCCGCAACTCTTCTCGCACCGCTCAACGAATTGCTGAAAGGCAAGAAGAAACGGCGTGATAAAACACCAGTGCAATGGAATGAAAATGCCCGTGCAGCGTTTGATAAGTGCAAAGAACAACTCGCAAATGCCGTGGTCCTTGCGATCCCAAATCCAAACTTTCCATTAACATTAACAACTGATGCTTCCGAAATTGGTATCGGTGGTGCTCTGAACCAAATCACGCCATCTGGAACAAGTGAGCCGCTTGGATTCTTTTCGCAAAAACTCACGGAGCGACAGCAGAGGTACCCAGCTTATGATCGCGAGCTACTAGCTATTCACGAAGCTATTCAATTTTTTAGACCACTCATCGAAGGGCACTCTAATTTTTGCGTTTACACGGACCATAAACCTCTTACTCATGCATTTAATAAAAATCCGGTGAATAATCGTAGGTATAACGCTCGACGATGCACTCAGCTCGACGCAATTGCTCAAATCACCACCAACATTAAATATATTGCGGGAAACACAAATATAGTTGCTGACATGCTCAGTAGGATTGAGTCAATCTCCGCTCCAATCTCGGTAACTGATATTGCTCGCGCTCAACTCAACTGCAATGAAGTGCAAGCCTGGAAAAATGGTATCATGAGTCCTCCATTCAAATTAGAGGCTTACCAATTACCGGACGATCCAACTCTTTGGATCTGGTGTCTTCGCAGTAACGAAGAATCCAGGTTACGAATCTTCGTTCCCCAAGCATTACGTAAGGATATCTTTTTACAACTTCACCATCTTTCTCATCCTAGCCCAAAGATTACACTTGAATTGATAAAACAACGCTACGTTTGGCCGAAGATGAATTCCGAAATCCGAACTTGGGCTCGAGCATGCGACTTATGCCAGAGAAGCAAAGTTTCGAGATACACAAAAACAAAATTTATTAAATTCCCAACTTCCGAGAAACTAGATCATGTGCATATTGATATAGTTGGACCACTCACAGAAAGTAATGGCTCGAAATACCTCCTCACCATGATCGACCGATTTACCCGCTGGGTAGAATTTGTACCTATGTCAACCATCACTGCAACCACAGTTGCGAAAACATTTGTCGATCAATGGATCTCGCGCTATGGATTACCAACTCGGCTTACGACTGATCGAGGAACACAGTTTACCTCCGAACTCGAAGATGCGTTATTGAAGTTACTGGGTTCCCACCACATCACAACCACTGCGTACCATCCACAATCCAATGGTGCAATTGAGCGTGTTCATCGAAAGCTAAAACAAGCATTGTGTTGCCTAGGTGGTACTTGGACCGACGTACTACCTGTCGCCTTATTAGGCCTACATGCTAGCTGCCGCGAAGATTTTCCATATTCACCAGCAGAAGCTCTATTTGGCCAAACACTCCGCTTACCAGGCGAATTTTTTGAATCTTCATCACCTTCAGCTTTGCCTCTTCCCGAATATGTCGAATCGCTGAAAAAAGCTTTTAAATTATTCAAACCAGCGCCTTTTAATCACAAAACTAACCGCAATTTCTTCATCCATCCGGAATTGAAGACAGCTAAAAAAGTATATGTTCGGATTGATCGTTCTAGAAAACCTTTAGAGTTCTACTACGAAGGACCCTACACAGTCCTTGAGAAACAGGAAAAATTTTTCAAGCTGAACATTAAAAACCAAAAAGTAACCGTTTCAATAGATCGGTTAAAACCGGCATTTTACTTAGAAGAACCTGAAATACCACCATCTGAACCTGAAACTTCACAATCCGAACTTGAAACCTCGCAATCACCAATAACACAGACAGAAAATTGGGATACCGCACTTGATGAAATGCCCAATCATTCCAATCACGAAAACCTAGATGATACACAAACACCCACACCACCCACTTCACCACCAAAACCTATCATCACACGCTTAGGTAGGACAGTGAAAGTGCCTCAACGCTACCTAGAAACGATCTCCAAAAAAGCCAAAAAAGTCAGCTGGGCAACTTGCCTTGAAAAAATTCGGTTAATTTGACTCTTTGTTTGACACTTGTATGTTTTCGCGTTTTCCATTTTCCTGATTTTCCAGTCAGTATATAATATGCATTTTTTTACCATATTTGATATTATATCCAAAGTTTTAATATTTTTTACCATACCATTTCAATTTTATCTTACTATATGTATACTTGTTGTTTCAATTCTGTTGTTTTTTATCATATTATACTTCTAATGTCTCAATCTTATTAATTTGTTGTTCATTTTATATTACGGCTCCACCTCTAAGAAGGGGAGTCTTGTAGGCGCTCTCTACCGTCGCAATCTATAATTATACCATTTACCTACTTGTTTTGTTTACCTACCTAATATTCATCCGTTTTTTTGTTTTGTATTAATACCTAACCTGTAATAGCCATATTGTAACATTTTTCTTTTTTAGCCAAGCAACCCTATTTTCTGTTATTATAAATACTGGCGTAGAGAGCAGCCGAAGATGACTTGTGTTTTTACTCCATCGAATAAAGTTCTTAACGTAAAACAGTGGTTTCTTATTTTCAACGGTTAAATACTGCGACTCGATAGGGCGGCGATTGCGAGTTCTCGCGACGCTATAGATAGGACGGCGATTGCGCGTTGCGCGACGCTTAAATATAAATACGGCGATTGCGCGTTGCGCGACGCTTAAATATAATTACGGCGATTGCGCGTTGCGCGACGCTAAAATTAAACTCGGCGATTGCGCGTTGCGCGACGCTAAAATTAAACTCGGCGATTGCGCGTTTGCGCGACGCTTAAAAATAATTACGGTGCTTGCGCGTTTGCGCGACGCTCAATAATAAATTTGGCGCTTGCGCGGTGCGCGACGCTATTATAAAAACGGCGCTTGCGAAATATTCGCGACGCTAACCGTCTCAAAAAAGTCTAACCCTCGAATCTTTGATCGGAGAACGTAAGACTCCGACACCTGGATTAACACAATAACGATGTTGGGCTAGCGTGGAGTTAGGAAGAGGACTCTTTTGTTGAGTCGAAAAGGTGAACTAACTTTATTGCTCGATCGTTTGTAAATTTTACATGTTTTAGGCGTGAATCAATATGCTGTAATTTTAACAAATATCCTAGCGAAGCGTGTCCTAATTGCAAATGCCATAGCATACCATCGTCCAGAGATTTCACTTTTTCAGTTTGCATAGTAGGTCGAATTTCATTTAACGCATCTAAGGATGGTAAAGAATCGGCGTTTATGATTGTTTTATCTATTATACTACTTTCGAACGCTGGTGATAAGAAGGACAAAGTTTTTATTAGGTTCTGGTTTTACAACGTCAGTTTGACATGTCTCATTAAAGACAATCATGTGGGTTTATCACCTCGTCAACATTATCAGAAGATCTTTCAACCATTTCGTTTGATTCTCCCTCAGTTTCTAATATTCCCGTATCACCAGTTGAGTTATTTATATCGTTTACTTCATTATCGTTTTCAACATGATTATTGGGGTTTATTAATAAGTTAGCACAATAATCAGTTTTCTGGGACGCGATTTGAAATTCCACCTCCCAAAATGGCCTTTTATAATTACCTCGTATAATATTACATTAAGATTCTTTTTGTCAAATATTTCCATCACTTCACTGTCCAAATAAATTCCAAAACCCGCTTCCGCAAATTTGCTCAATGACAGCAAATTTTCAGATAGTGTTTTTCAAGACAAGCTTTCGTTTAATCCCCGCATTAGTGTGGACAATAATATTCCCTTTCCCATCGATTTTCAGATTAGCATAGGTATTTATTGGCACCTTTTATTACTCCATTCTTCGTACTGAAAGTTTTCAAGTAATTGCTAATGTTTCTAACCTGTACTCCCAAACCGTTCTTTTCCACCAACATTTTTCACTCTATCTGTATTTTTCACGAAGTTATTTTTAGGACACCTATACCTATCTCGAAGCTGTCTCTCATCATCATACAAGTATCTCCGCAAGCGATTAGGATAGTGTTGTTTTCTCTTAGAATGGACATATAGTGTTCTATGGTGATACCTCGATATATGTCGTATATCCTTATATCTGTGAGATGATGATTTTTGAGGATCGATGTACGTCGAATTATGTCGTTTGGGGCATTGGAAAGCCTTATGGGTAGTAAACTATTCGCATTTGTGACACTTTTTCAATCCTATGCCCCTCCACTTACACATGACTTCACGATGTCCATAATCGTCGCAACCTTACACCTATCCCTTGGATGGGGACAAGCATACAATGCAGTTGGCTCACGTTCAGCTGTACCAGTTTCTGCTTCGATTTGCGCCACAACAAGATTAAGTTCTTCGTAAGTGAACAGGCTCCCCATCGTTGTTTTCCTAACAATATCAGCAGTACGTGAAGATGGAAGCGCAGGCTGGAACTACCGCATTATAATACACATCTTGTTTTTCCGATTCAGTCAGTGGAATCGCAGATGAACAATTTTCGTACTTACACCCTAGGTCTTCAAATTTCATCCAAAACTCATAAACAGTTTCTTTCTTTGGGTCGTATCGAATAGTGGACAATTGCAATCTTGCCGCCAAAGAAGTAATATTTACCTCACACCTTTTTATCTCCTTCAGTCTCTCTATGATGGCCTTTGGTTCTGTAAGTGAAACTATTCGTGAATGATATCGTTCCTTCAATCCTGTTTATAATTATGTCTCTCATAATGTTTCGCTGTGTATCCATCTCCGTCGCCAATTCCATCATGCCCTCACCATCGTTCTCCAACACAAAGAAAAGTGACCTTACTCGGAGTTCTGATCTTAGGTAGTCATGCCACAGATCGAATCGAGATTTCTCGTTCAATTTATAATTCCTCGTTTCAGACATCGTTGATGTAGTCAGTACTCGTGGCACAGTACGTTCATTTTCGTTAAATCGTTCAACTCGTTTGTTACCTCGTTTATCAGTTCGTAGCTCGTTTTTACTCTTTCGTTCGCCTAAGCGAACACAACTTTATGCTAATCTGAAGCGGAATCATATAAGCCATTAAAGGAACACACAAAAGTGACATACATGCTCCTAGTCACATGAATCGTTAATCACCGAACGCAAGTAATCACCGAACGCAAGTAATCACCATTCATGTAACCTATGACTCCCAAAGCTATTTAAATACACGAAAACTCACCAATTTTATATATGTCACCATCCGGATATGACAATATCAAATTTGTCTTTAACACATTTATTTTCGGATCTTTGTCACTTCGCAATTTAAGAATTGAATCAAAGATTTTCATGTACTTATAAAACAAAAAACGAATTTTTAGTGAAGTCCACCATCTTACTACACATTTGTCGTCTTCTACCGGCCAGTACACAAAAACAAATGCTCGAAGAAATCGTTTTCTTCCTTTCGTTATCGTTAGTCAGGCCGTAAAATCATTTTCTATCGTTCCGAATCCAAATCTCGTTTTTATTACAAAATCAGTAAGAATTTCGGTCTCGAGCTTGCAGCTGCAGGGCTGCTTATTTGTACTGCGTATGTTTCTTGGAAACTAAATGCGCCTATTGTATACCTAGTTCTTTACCTACTTCACATATAAAGGACACAATTCGTATTTGTCCTACGATATCTTCTTTTAAGTCGATAGGCATCTTAATACAGGTTTTCACTCTTTTCACAAAAAATTCAATTTTGCAAGCGTTTTGAACAACGTCGTGGCTGCAGTCGACGCCGCTGCTCTACGCAACCTCCCATCAAAACTTACACGATGAACTATATGCGCTGCCTAACCTCTACACTGCAATTACTCTAGGATTAAACACTAATTATAAAATGAACAGTGATTATACATTTTTCCAGGTGTGTATAGCCTGGCGTACTCCCGATACTTTTTCAGCGCAGAGACGCATGCTCTGGGCCCATAACCTGTTGGATTGTTAAATTCTGCCAATGAGGCGAAACCATAATAAAAACGCAAAACACTTCTTCATAACTCTAGCGTGTATTTTCAAATAATACAAAAGGGCTTCGCTTAACTTGAACTAGAAATCATCTTTGTACTAATCTCAGTGCAGTGTTACCAGAGAGGACAAAATAAACACAACCTGTCAATAATTAATTTCGAAAATTTCGCGTAATGAAAAGTGTATTAGATGTAGTTAATTTTTAAAACAAGCGAGGTCCGCTGGCAGTGATGGGCACGCTCCGGTTGGGAGCGGAAGAGCGGTCGGGGTACTCCGCTCTTGCTCCGGAGCGAGAGCGGAGCGCGCTCTTTTTTTAATACAACTACAACAACCGGAGCGCGCTCCGGAGTACTCCAGCCTGGAGCGGAAATTTAAAGAAAAGAGCGCGCTCCTCTAATAACGCTCCTCTATCATTATTCATTGGAACGTTTCAATAAATGAATATTTGAATTTTTTATTTTATAATTATTATTTATTAGACTGTTTCTTTCTATACCGTGCGCGCAATTGATTTATTACACACCCGCAAAAAAAGTTACAAAAATCAATTCATGTAATTTTGAAATAACATTACAACAGGGCTGTTAACAATAACTAAAACTCTTAACCTTAACTCAAACTGACTCGTATTTTCACGTATTAAGAATAAAACTGAATTTAACTATAACTATAAATCCCAATATGTGTAACTGAATAAAACTTAAACTAATATTTTCAGTCCCTGAAACTAAATTTAACTTTAACTCAAACTTAAAAAAAAATCGTTTTGGTTAAAGTCTCAAGCCAATTTCCAATTTTCCAACTTTGAACGAACATTCAACGACTTGAGGTTCATTTTAGACCCTTTGCAATGCAGTCTCAAAGGGTCTATTTTCTATTATTAATGATCTTTTGTTGCTGCGAAATAATTATATTAAGTAGTTTTGAAAATAAAAATTCTAAATGTGAAATTTTAAATTAAATTCATTTTATATTTTTGTAAACGCTTAATTTATTGAATTTGGAAACTCTCATGTCTTATTTCATCTTTTCATCGTACATAAAAAGCGGATATGATATAATCGGTAACTACATTATTTCATTCTAACTTCAACTTCTTTAACTATTTTAAAAGAAGGAGGATTAAACTTTAACTAACTTTAACTTTAACTTGTTAACTATAAAGAAGAATTTAACGTTAACCTTAACTCTAAACTTTTATTTTATTTAAGTTTAAAACTAGTTTACATCAACTTTAACTATAACTTAAACTTTAAGTAAAAAGAATAAGGGCCGTATGCAGAAACGATACTTAACTTAAGCATTTGCTTAAGTAGTCGAAATTGGATACTTAAGAATTACTAAACAATAGGCATGGCGGAAAGAAATGAACGTTAAGTACTTAGGCTAACTTAAGTATCGTTCTTGCATACGGCCCTAAAACTGCTAACTTTAACCCTTATTTTTGTTTTGAAAGACTAAAACTTTAACTGAATTTAACTAATATACGTTCAAGTTAACAGCTCTGCCGTTTGGTAATATGTCAGAAAAAGTATACAGCACTCTGTTTATTGTGCAATAAACAGTTGGCCAACACAGCTGAAACAAGGTTGAAAACTCACCATTAAGTAATCATAATTACATCAAAGTTCCATTTTATTTCATTTTACAATAATCCTA
The DNA here is from genome assembly GCA_009761765.1 of Phenacoccus solenopsis. Taxonomy (NCBI): domain Eukaryota; kingdom Metazoa; phylum Arthropoda; class Insecta; order Hemiptera; family Pseudococcidae; genus Phenacoccus; species Phenacoccus solenopsis. The sequence continues at coordinate 53,417,569 of CM019753.1, forward strand.
TTTCATTTTTTATTTTTTTATCTAATTAGAAATAGGTGTCGATATTGATCTTTTTTTTTTTAATTTTTTGTTTCATTTTTAGAAAATATGTGAAATTTTCGTCTATAAAGACAGAGTAAAGACTTATTCTACATTTATTCTACATATTCTACATTGCTAGGGTACTTATTCTACATATGTAGAATAAGTGTATATTCTACATATAAAGGTAAAATGTTATTCTACATGCCAACCCTGGACATCGCTTAGTGATTCTTCGAAATCTCCTGGGACTTGTGCAGATTTCAAAGAAGGGAAAGTGTTAAAAAATTAAAAAATTAAAATTTTTCATTCGTTTTTAGCGCTGTCTAGTGGCTAACTCGTATACTATTATTCATACCCAACGTTTATTTTCTTTGTTTTTTCTGACGCAATTTTTTTTTCTTTTTCATAATCTTATTGTAAATCTTTTTTTTCAAATTAAATAAAGTTTTTCGAATTAAAATGTAACAGAAAAAAGTTGAATTTTCATCAAGAAAAAATTGATCAAAAATTGGAAATTTTTGTTGAAATTTGTGGAAATCGTTTGCTATAAGTTTAACTCTGATGTATTCAGATCTTGAACGATCATTAAAATCGCACAAGTTCGTTCAAAAACATCTCATCAAAATGTAAACATGAAGTATCTCCTTAAATGTTTATGTTTGATTTTTAATATTTTTTTGATTTAAAATTTTTTTACTATTACTATCATCAATAAAAAAAAAGGTGAGACTCTCAACTCACATATATTATCATCTCGAACTAAAAAAGAGGTAAAGAATGGAATGGATGGAACGGAACATAACGTGATGGAAGGTAACAGAACATCCATTGTTGGAACGTAACATAACGGGAATGTAACGGAGTGATTAAGGAATGGATACCTGAACGAGAATAGAACGAAACACGATCCGTTATTACAGCCCTGCTAGGCGCCCTCAAATAAAGTCTTCAAAACAATGTATAATTTCAAATCATATCGTTGCCTTATTTGTTAGGAAAATGCTACTAATGAAAATTGTATGCTATTTTTATTGGTAGCCTTTTCCTCAAAATATTACATAATATTACATCTCACTTTTATTGTTTGGACTTACCTTCATGGGTGAAAGCTCAAAGTATTCTTGCGGGCGACTAATCAAATAAAAAAGAGATTTTTTCACTGATTGTACCCGAATCACTTGGATGTATGACATTATGACAACTATCGTAAGAAGTAAAACGAGGAAATTATACTTTATGAGAAAAGTTACCACAATATTATAAAATGAATTTTTGAATGGAGCTGATTTATTGATACAAGTTTACCCGAAAATAGTATACATACCTAGTAAACGAAAAAATAGTTTACAAGAACTTGATGACAATAGCAAAGAGATTTTCATACATTATAGTAATTTAGAATCTTACTCTAATGGGCCTAACCGCCTAAAGAGTTAGAAAATATTCGTTTAACAGATTTTGTAGCTGAATACTTTCAATAAAAAAATTAAACTTCTAATATGCAAGACAATATTGATATAGATACTTAATATAGAAATATACGATGAAAAAATAGAAAATAATGAAGATTTTTAACGATAAGTATAGTAATGATGCAAATGAAAATGATTCCACAATGAATGAGCAAATAAGTAAAATTAAATTAGTTGAAAAAAACCTAAAATTATTAGATTTTTTGATATATATAGGTCTTGGCAAATTTACGCACAGCAAAAGTTGAAGAAAAACTTTTGTTTGTAATTAAATGAAACCAAAAAAAATCAATTTTCAATACCTACCCAAAATCATAACTGTATTAACAAATTTAAATTTTTGAGTTACGAAAACTAAACCCCAAACCATACAGTTTGGATTTTACAACAATGATGGCGACAAAGAAGCTTAACACAATATTGTATCGTTGGGTGGCTACACTGGTTGTTATTATTTACTCGCATACCGATTACGAATCTTGTATCGAATCTTGTATATCATTACTATTGAAAATACAGCGTTAATAATTCAAGGCGTTTAATTATTAGATATGACAATTTGGCGACGAAGAGAAAAATATTATTAATTTGCATCGTTCGTTAAATGTATTTTCGTTCATTTCTTCTTGCTGTGTTACACAATGACTTAAATGTGAACATTTTCGCTTGGTGTGTAATGTGCGTATGCTTCCGCCGAGGAAAGCACGTGTAGAATATATCGACTCAGGTAAAATTACGAATTTCCAGTATGGATGCGGAACAATTTCAAGCATTTTTAAATGCACAAAACAATTTTTTCAATCAATTGCTTCAACGTACGGCTCAGCCAGTGCCACAACCTGCTTCATCGGCATCTCCACAATCAACTTCGACTATAAATGAAGCACTCGTACCTAATTTCGAAAATTTCGATCAAAAGAAGGAAACGTTCCGCAATCATCAACAACGCTTCGAAAATTATACTTCCATGAAAAATGTAAGTAAAAATAAAAGCTATTGTGCTAAGTTGCTTTTAAATTCGATCGGTCCGGCCCATTTCAACATAATCGCAGCTTTAGCAGCACCGGAACAACCAGCTAAGTTCTCGTATGACGAATTAATTAAGCTGTTGAACGACCATCTTACTCCTAAACGTAGTAGGTACGCTTATTTTGCAACATCAATTCTTATCAAAGTTTCAAACTGAAAATCAGTCTATTTCAGACTACGTCGTGGCGCTTTGAAGTGAAATAAGCGATTGTAATTTTGTCTGTGAATGCAAAAAATCGGTGGCTGATATGTTCCTACGTATTCAATTCATTCGCGGGATCACTGATAATTCAATTCAAGAAAAATTGCTGCAATTAGAAACCGACTCGTTCTCTGAGATTTACAAAAAAGCGTTAGCGCTTGAAACTTCTAAAAGTGATTCAAAGAAATAGCTCAGAGGGCTACAAATAGCGTGCAACCAACAACTACCACTACGGTTAATAAAGTCACACCAAGCCAGAGCCGCAGGTCAGACAAATCACCATTTTAACGCTCGCCTCTTCGACGTAGATCTGTATCTCGCAATCATAATCCTTCAAATAGGAATTCTTCAAGAAGAAGAGGTAGATCGCGCATCGATTATAAAGCACTAGGCGTAGATGGACTATGCCTTCGATGTGGGAAAAATAATCATAAGGCAAGTGATTGTAAAATACATTCATCAAAATTACATTGTGACAGATATAAAAAAAATGGGCACCTAGGTAAGGTGTGCATCAGATCACTATTAGCAGATATAGCGCATTCTTCGAATTCAAAAGGCGACTCAACAAACCATGTTGCAGAAATATCACAACCTTACCAAGCTTCAACTGATTACGGCATTTATCAAATTGTCGATATTTTCGAAAGCGATGAAATAGAATGCGCAGACAACGACCGGTATTATACCTATATTACAGTAGATTCGCAACCAGTTTTCTTTGAAATCGATTCAGGGTCCCGATTCACGCTTCTTCCCCATGACGAATTCAAAAAATTGAAAATTAATGCGCCGATTGAACCAACGAATATTTTATTCCGTCTGTACAACGGTGAATTATTCAAACCACTGGGTAAAGTAAAAGTAAATGCTTCGTATAACGGTAAAGAAATCGAGGCAGAACTGTACGTTGTTGAACCCAATAAGCCAGCCATTGCTGGTAGAGCTTAGATTCGTAAATTGAAAATCAATCTCCAAGAAATCAACGAACGCAATTTTATCGATATCAACCTTACTGAAAATGTGAATTCCATTGACCTTGGTGTAGAAGAAATTGAAACCGAATTTTCAGAAATATTTAAACCTGAAATTGGCTGTATCCCGAACCACACAGTCTCACTAAAGCTACGTAAAAACGCAAAACCCATCTTCCATCGTGAGCGTGAAATACCTTATGTGCTTCGAAATTTAGTTGACCGAGAATTACAAATACTCAAAACTGCAGGTGTTATAACCAAAACAGATGCCAGCAAATGGGGCTCACCCCTTGTAGTAATTATGAAAGCAGATGGAAGCGTTCGATTATGCGTCGACTATAAAGTAGGTGTAAATGAACGAATAATCGACGTACATTATCCGATTCATAAGATCGACGAGATTTTCAACAAATTACGCGGTGCAAAATACTTCTGTAGGCTAGATCTTTTCAAGGCTTATCTCCATGTGCAGGTAGATGAGTAATCGAGTATTATTCAAACCATATCAACGCACCAAGGAATGTACAAAATGAATAGACTTTCTTTCGGAATCAAGACTGCTCCCGCAGAATTTAACAGAATCATGGATCAAATTCTCCGTGATATTCCAAGTACTCTATCGTATTTCGATGATATCGTGGTGTATGGAAAAACACGAACCGAATGCAAAGAGAATTTAATTACATGCCTCAAACAACTTCAAAAATACAATTTACATCTAAACAAACGTAAATGTCAACTATTTGAAACGCGAATTGAATATCTAGGCCACGTTATCGAATTCAACAAGATTTCGAAATCTCTAAGGAAAGTAGCGGCTATAGTACAAATGCCAACTCCGGAGTCAGTAGATGATGTACGGCGTTTTCTGGGCATGATTATGCACTACGCACGATTTATTCCAAATCATTCCACCCTAACATCGCCGTTACGTGAACTGTTAAAGAAAAACGCAAAATTCAAATGGTCATCGACAAGAGAAGCGGCGTTCAAGGCATTAAAGGAAGAAATCGCCAGGGATCGTGTCCTAGTTCCCTTTCACCCAGATTTACGTGTTCAACTGTGTTGCGACGCAAGCCCTACTGGTATTGCAGACATTCTTTCGCATATTATTGAAGGGGAAGAGCGTCCCATTGCTTTTGCTTCTCGGGCATTGACTCGCGCTGAACAAAATTACGCTCAAATTGATCGCGAGGCGCTCGCCATTGTTTTTTCAGTAGAATATTTTCACCAATTCCTCTTCGGGCGAAAATTCAAATGAATCACCGACAATCGACCATTAACACGCATTTTTCATCAGTATAACAAGCTCCCAGCTATGACTGCTGCGCGGCTGCAGCGTTATGCTGCATTCTTGGCTGCGTACAATTATGAGATATCCTTCCGGAAGGGAAGTGATAATTCGAATGTGGACTGCTTATCCTGAGCTCCAATCAAGACTCACGTTGTCCAAACTGATGAGGTTCATCAAATTTGCACATCTACGATTAACCAAATTTCAAACAATAAGAATATTACGTTCAAAACCATTCGTGATGAAACACAAAAGGATGAAGAATTATCCAAAATCATTCGCATTCTACAAAATTCAGGCTCAGAAGAATCAGAGTTTACCCTAGATGACAATATTTTGTTCAAAGGCCAACGGGTGGTTATTCCAGTTAGCCTACGAAAAAGCATATTAGAAGAGCTTCATAAAACTCATCTCGGGATTACCAAAATGAAGCAGTTAGCTAGGCGCTATGTATATTGGAACAATATCGACAAGGAAATCGAACGCGAAGTACGTGCCTGCCCAGGGTGCGTAAAAACTCAAACTAATACGCCAAAAGCGCCGTTACATCCTTGGCAAGAGCCAGATAAATGCTGGCAGCGCATTCACGCGGACTTTGCGGGTCCGTATCTAGAGTTTCAATATTTGATTGTAGTAGACGCAAAACCAAAATGGCTCAAAGTGAAAATTTTCAATCAAAGCCCAACATCTGCATCAACGATCGAAGCGCTACGAGACATCTTCGCGTTCCATGGATTTCTTGAGGGTCTCGTCTCTGACAATGCGAAAATATTCACCAGTGACGAATTTGGACTATTTTGCCGCAATTCTGGCATATTTCGAAAGTTTTCCGCCCCCGGGCACCCAGCAACAAATGGGTTGGCGGAAAGAAACGTCGGCACCTTAAAAAAACGATTAGCTGCGATGGAGAATGACGAGCCCTCTACAATTAAGCAGAAGGTACGAGAAATATTATTTAGATACCGGGCAACTCCATTAAATGATGGCAGTGGGAAGTCACCTGCTGAATTGTACCTACATCGACCAATTAGAATTGAACTCGATGCTATTAGACCTATAAAAGTACAACGTTCAACATTAAAACCGGCGTGGCGTTCGCTAAATGTTGGCGACAGGGTACAAGCCCGATACTACCACAATAACAAGGCACAATGGAGCCTAGGGACGGTACTAAAGAAGTTAGGAACGCTTCACTATTGGGTTAAAGTCGATGATGGGTATACGTTCAAACGCCATATCAATCAATTACGGCGTTGCGATATCGCTCAAGATCAAGATGTGAAAAAGAAAACCGTTACGTTCAAGGAAATCGCTAACGACGATCCATCGATGGGGATAAAACAGCAGATTATTCCACCAGAATTACTACCTGAATTGTTGGTAACACCGCCGGTGCAACAACCATTAGAAGAGCCAAGGCCTCTCCAGCCTGAGGGACCAGTAGCAGAACCTCCGCCTATCCGCAGATCAAACCGGCCTCACAGGCCACCTGTGTATTTACGAGATTATTGCTGCGGGGAATGACTATTGTATCGTTGGGTGGCTACACTGGTTGTTATTATTTACTCGCATACCGATTACGAATCTTGTATCGAATCTTGTATATCATTACTTTTGAAAATACAACGTTAATAATTCAAGGCGTTTAATTATTAGATATGACACACACATCTGAATCAATATAGAATTGAATTAAGTTTTAGGTGCTGCGTTAATAACAAGGTATGTTCCCTCTTCAAATCAAAATTTATGTTATGATGCTTTGGTTGTCTGTAGTTGAGAATAAACTTTATTCTTATGTTTTAGAAGTCGCAATAAGTTAGGCAAATCCAACGAAGTTACTAGTCATTTTCTATAGTCTATGCGTGCTCTGTTCAATAAGCCTTAGATACCTTTATTACAGTCGCCGATCGAGAAATAACTTCTTTTCGTCATCATAGCATTACCGTTCTCGAGACATTCGAAAAACATCGGCTAAATTGATTTCCAATAGAAGAAAAATGAAGAAAGGAAAAAAAAATTTCAATACGAATCAGTATATTTCATATTAATCTATGGAGTTTTGAAAGCCTTTGTACATTTTAAAGAATAAGAGAGTGATTTTAACTTTCAAAATTCAACGATAAAAAAAAAACAACTGGAATATATAAATATGTATGAAAAAAAAAATGTAAAAAGCCTTCAAAAACAATCAAAACGAAGTAGAAAATTCAATTCTTAAAGAGTCACACAGAACAATTCTTAAAAATAGTATAAGTTAAGCCATAGAAGTGGTTAAAAGTAATCGTTTAAAATGAAACATTACATAAAATTATATAGGAAAAGCATACGTACAATGTACCACAATATACCTGATACTGGAAAAAAAAAATAACAAATTTACATCATCTCGAGTTGCAACAAAAGGAATAATGGAATGTTGTGCTTTTGCAATTACCAAAAATATCTAAAAAGAAAAAGAAAAAAAGAAATATTAAATTATAACAACATAAGTAATGTGATTTTTCACGAATAGCTTATTACATTGGAGCTGGGTACCCACATTTCTGGACAGCATTTAAAAGAAAAGCTGTTTAAATATGTTTAAAAACCCTTTCAGTCACAGTGTACTAAATTCGGTACATCAATTTTAAGAATTTATAAAAAAATTCCATAATGAACCAAAAGGTTACTTTCCTGTTTCATTGGAAAAAGTAAACATTCTTTTAATACAAAATATAGACTTATTTTTCATTTAATTGTTATTTTGATATTTTACATAAAGATGTTCAGTTTAAAAAAAATAATAAACGTTCTTTTTACCGCAGTTTGTTTTTTTCTTCTTTAACTACGTTCAAGATTCGATTTTCCTAAATTTGTTCAAGAAGATGTAAGATTATAAAGAAGAAAAAACAAGATGGTTATTTGTGGAATTTTGATAACTTTTAATTTCATATTGCAAAGTGCTGATCTAGAGTATATTTTTCAAGCAAACTTATATCAAAATGTTGGTGTTGCTACAATTCAAGTAGAAGAGAAGCAATGTGCAAATAGGGGATTTTCTAATATTACCCGCAAAATACAAGCTACCACATTTGAAAAAAAAAATGGCACCTCCCTTTCTCAAACGTCAAAACTTTGGAAATCATATTAGAATTATAGATCCTTTACCAACAGATCACAGTGGTCATTTAACAGCTAAGACTAGTGGTGAGCCTCCTAAAAAATGGAAAGTGGCTCTCAAAGCCCGATTGTGAACACAGACTATAATAGAAGCTGAAAATTTGGCGAACTTTGGGTATCTGAAAAATTATCAAAATGTATCGCTATCTTCATAAAAATATCTGTGCATTATGACGATAACAAAGATCATCTCAATTATTGACCTTTAGCATTCACTTTTGATGCTTATGCACATGATGGCACTAGACGTTAAAACCCAAGCGTTCAGAGGTATGGAGTCGTGCAACTTCGTGCATCTTCGTTGTTGTTCAGATGTTATCAATTTCAGAAAGAAGAAAATGATAGTTTTTATCAGACATTTCTTCTAGTGTTTTTCAATTTTCATTTTTCAACGATGTGGAAAACATGGTAAGTACATCAAAAAGCTTTCATTCTTGATCTTTAAAATCGATGTTATACAATTTTTCCATTTATAGGATGAAGCTGGCAGATTTATGTGTGAATGTGGTGTGTCTTATGCACAGAAATGCAGTCTAAACAGGCATCTGAAAACTGTTCATGAAAAAGTATGTCCAAATTTTTGAGATTTTACAGATTTGTAGGTATATGTCATTAACTGCACATTTGCAAACTTGTAAGGTACAGTTGCGAAATATAGATATGTGAATGTGGTAAATCCTTCTTACAAAAATTCAATCTGCAACACCATCAGAAAATGTTCATAAAAAAGTATGTCCAAATTGACTATATATAGTGGTTTAATTGAATGATAAATCAATATTAATTCCTTGAAATTCAATTTTAGGAAATTGTGTCATTAATTAATACTGCCAACCATACAGAATTCGTATTTGAAAAATGTAATCACTCATTTGCCTCTAACTTCAACCTTAAACTTCATGATAAAAAAATTCACAGTCAGAAGGTACACTGTTTTCAACAAAAATCACACAAATACTAATTGTTCATTATCAATTAATACTTAATTATAATTAACTCTATATAATTCAAATTTAAGAATTTCCAGTTTTTATATGTAATGTTTGCGATCAGTCTTGCCATAATAAAGGTGAATTTAAATTACATTGGAAAAACAATCATTTGGTGAAGGTTTCCCTGCAACGATGCCTTATATGCCAAATAGAGGTAAACTTAGAAGATATTTTCGATCATTTTAGTAAAACCCACAATATTAAAATTGATATAGATGAATTCGTTTTGCCAAATGAAGAGGATTTTGTAAAATGGAAAAAAAATATCGAGAAAAAAACTTTTACACAATTCATTCTCCAGTATACTAAAAAGAAAGAGTGCATAAGGAAATATATCTGCCACAGATCTGGGGTATTCAAAAGTCGTTCCAGCGGTCATACTTAACTGGTGATATGCGCATTAAGTTCCGCGAACGGTAACATGGCGGCTACCAGCCGCCCTCAAAAAATCATCATAATTTGTTACATGGCGGTTACCAGCTGCTTTAGACTTGTTCAGCCACTCATAAGAAGCAGTAGCATAGTAACAACATACAAACCAGTGACCTTATACTCGGATCATTATTCAAATTGAATTTTAGAAAGTTATTAAAATTTATGTATTTTTTACTTTAGAAAAAAATAAGGCTAAAAGTTAAATACTTCAAAATTTAGAAATTCTCGTTTTTCAAAAAATAATTAGGGTTTGCTGCCTCATCACAGAATGCATATTGGACAAAAAATTCGTGCGTGGTCTTTAAGACAGACAGTATTTTCGCATCTTAGACACTGATACTGAGAATAGCGATTTTGTTTTGGTGTACACAAGCAACATCTTCCTGGCTGATGAGGAGCTTGTTCGGGATCTAGGTATTTTTCATTAGGCCGAACCAGAAATACTTGACGAATTCTCTCTCAAATAATTGCCGGAGTTTGTGTTACGGAAAGACGTGCACGAGCATGGTCATAGCAAAGACTTTTTGCCAAAGATTGCAGATATGCCTTTCGCGATATTCGGCATCGATTTTTCAGGCGGTGCAGTATAAATGAATTAATTCCAGCTATATTTAGCAACGCATAGAAGATCCTCAGTGTCCATTGATTCGAGATTCTGGCAATAGAATATTCTTGTATTAAAGCATCCACTATATCAATGCCTATCTTGGACCGATTATAAAAGTCGATGATCTCTGGCTTACCACTTTCGAGGATGGCATCGTTACCATATTGAGGAATAGTACTTAACGCTAAGACAATTCTATTTTTTTTTTGGCAAGTAACTGAGCAGAGTTGCATCTTGAATGTAAGCAAATATCGCCGATCCTACTGCACGGTCGCTGGTTTGCGTAAATCGATTTGGAACAAACGTTTTATTTTTGCGCACGGTACCAATTGTATATAGGTTTTGGTCAGCTAAAACTCGTGCTACTTCCAACGATGTAAACCAGTCATCTATTGCTATTATGCTGCTGCTACCTATAAGTGGATGAACAATTCGATCAACAACATCCAGCGGTGTATTTCCAAGCCGAAAAGGCCCCCCTGGTTGTACGCCTACACACACTTCCATATTTATTATGTAAAACGATTTCACATCTACTAGTGAAAAGATCTCGAGGCCATATTTTGATTTTTCGTTAGGAATATATTGGCAAAAGCGACACCAGCTGCGAAACTTCAGCAGCATTTCTTCAACAGTGCACAAATTACTTGAGGCATATGACCGCTGACAATTCGCTATGAAATCTTCGAATATTGTACGAATACCAGCCAATTTGTCAACTTCCTCACGAGCAGGGCGAGTTGTTACATCATCAAACCTTATAGCTCTGAGTAGAAGTCGGAATCAATATTCAGGCATAACCAGCTGGAAAAACTCAATTCCAAAGCTGTTCATTTTCCATAAGTCATCAATAGCTGTGTGGGACTGGTGTGTTAGCCTAGCCATATAAAGTATACCAAAGAAAGCCATAATCTCTGTAGCTGAGGTATTAAGGATTCGGCCAGGTTCCTTAAAGTTTTGTCAAATTTCTGCAAATTTGATGTTTGTGAACCCAACAATCTGCTTTACCATAGCTGGGCTGATCAGCAGGTTCCATGCGTCTAAGGGACTCGTAGTGCTTTCTCCTTCTTGGGTTAGAGCCGGCATCCTTACTATCATATTTGACATTGTAGCAGCAGTAGGTGGCGGATACATATTCCACTCAGTTCCGTCTCTACCATGATAGTGCAAAGGGACTGCTTGCACTGGTGGTGCTGGTACATGTACCGCATCGTCATCGGCTTCATCGGCGGTTTGTTCAGACTCCGAATTATGATTTTGAACTTCAACTTCGTCCCCAGACTCGCTATCAACGTCGTCATGAAAAGCATTGTCATCAATCGGCGAAGGGACGAGTAGGTCACTGAAATCGGTATTGTCATTTCCTGCCATGTTTTTATTACTTGGCGACAGCTTTGTAAATGAATTAAAAGCTAAGATGGGGAAGTATTTCAGAATTTTTTTTTCCATAGTAATGAGAAAATGAAAATTTTGTGCAGGTTAGGAAAAACAACTGAAAAACAGGTAATACTCGGATTCATATGGCAGAATATAGGGAAACAGAGACATTGGTTTGGTTTTAATAAATTTAAACAACATCTAAGGACTAGTAGGCATCATATTATTGATTTTGGAATTTAAAAAAATCTGTATCACAGATGGTGACATGGCAGCTGACAGCCGCAATGTCACCGTTTACGTGTTGAAATCCAAGGATCTAAAAAATTGAATAGTTTTTGCCCAGCTTCTATTCGTGTGAAAAAGTGTGAAAAAAGACTTTCAATCAAATTTCTTAGCACGCATATAGGACATGATAAGAGATACTGATATTGCTCATTTATCCATTTCACCATCTAAAAAGGAAGAAATTGCTACAAAACTTATTGAAAAAGTTCCTAAACCAACGATGATTCGCAGTTTTCGAGAATCTTACGATGGAATAAACTTGAGTAGAGAACATTTAATAAATACTCAAGACATTGAAAATGTTTCTGCTAAATATAATGCTGCAAGCGATTATAAACGACACAAATATGATGCTTTTAGTGTTGATATTACTATTGAAAATTTGAAAAATGAAAAAGATTCTCCTGTTCTTTATTATAAAGATCAAAGTATAAGTGCTGTGCCAAATTCGTTCTTAGCAGATGAGGATGTGGGGCAGACCATCATTAGTTAGGATGGTCTTAGCCGCCGGATTAGCGCGCTTGTCACGCAGAAGCAAGGAGTTAGAGGCAAAAGGCTGGAAAGCCTTTTGAGGGCTTAAACGACCATTACGGTTGTTTTCCGGCAACTGCTATGGTGGTCTGAATGGGATTTAAAAACATTAAATCATCAATATAAATTTTTATGGGTTACAAAATTTTTTTTATTAGTTAGAAAAACAGTATAAAAGGTGAACGACGACCTATTAAGACTAGTGTAACAATTAGAAAATTACGTGACCGGGTAGCGTCGCCGCGTCGCCGCGCCGCATACTTATAATCGGCATACTTATAATCGGCCGCGTCTCGTTATTTACCGCGTCGCATATTTATATTCGGCCGCGTCATCAACTGTATCTCATCGCGCTTATTATTAAGCCTTCCTTTTTTGTAATCAAAATAAAATTATTCCGGTCTTGTACTTCTTGTCATATAGTACTCTCCCACTACAATGTTATTGATTACACTTGTATCTTATTTCGCATACGCAGGTACACAACGCCAAGATACGGGAAAAAATAAAATAATTTTGATAGTCGTGCACAGGAAAAATCAGGAATGATAAAATTTACTGAGCACCCCTTGATTTCTATGTCACAAGGACTTTGTAGCGTATGAGATGTTTGGTTACGACCTGTAAATACCAGAAAGATAAGGGAGCGATAAATGCCTTCTTGGGGGTTTTCCCGGTGGTGCTGGCCGGTTGCCATCCATTAACATAAGTTAGTCGCTCTATAATCACCGTCGTAGCTACACTATTCATTTTTTTTTCTCTGCGGATTTCGTAATAATGAAATATTAATTTTGCGCTAATTTTCGTGGCGGCGGTGGCCGCACCAACGGCATGGCAGTTCTATGTCTTTTTATTATATGAAGTGTAATTTAATATAATAAAACCGCAATTAAATAGTGCCAAAGAAAAATGTGTGTTTTTTATTAAAAAAAAGAAGAAAACTTTTGGTATCCGCTTTCAAATGCGACAACTTTGTACTGATTCTAATGAATTCTGCCTAAGTTCAAATGTTGAAAACGTTTGGTAATAAAGTTATATGTATTGATGGAACGCATGTCATCGGATATGATTTTTATTTATTCTCTATACTTGTCTTAGATGAGTACCACCAAGAATATCCTTGTGCATTAATGATTACTAATAGGAAAGATACTAAAAATCTTGAATTGTTGTATGCAGCTGTACAGAAAAAAGTTGGAAGATGTGTGAACCCACAAGTATTCATGTCTGATATGGCTGCTGAAATTTATAATGCTTGGTAAACTATTATGGGTAAAGTTGAGCTATGTTTATATTGTTCCTGGCATGTGAATAAAGCTTGGAGTGATAACCTGAGAATGAAGGTGAAGAATATAGAGAAACGCGATGAATTGTATAAACAGTTGAAAGCAGTACTGCATCGCACTATGAAATATTTTCATTTTTGGAAGAAAATCAATGAGCAGATTAGATAAGTTTATAAATTGCTTATTAACGTTTATTAATGATAAATTGTTTGATCGTTTGACTCTCTTACACAAAGGCAAGGTATCCCACAAATTGAAAATTTTATGAAAAAAACATCAATTATGGAATACAGTGCAAGTAACCAGTATTGATAAAGACTTCACAACATTTCTTGTGACATCAGAGAATAATGTATATAAAGTTCAGCAAAATATTATTACATGTTATTGTAAAATGACATGTTCACATTGTGATGCCTGCATTCACAAATTTCATTGTGAATGCTTTGACAACACTATTAAATGGAACATGTGTAAGCATGTACATGCTGTGTGCAAATTCATTGCCCAGAATGTTGATGCCACAAACTTTATCACTAATGAGATTGTTTGTAATGAAATTCCTGCTGAAGATCTTGAAAAACGAAACGCTATTACATCAGAAATAAGACGTCACAAAAGGAGGAAAAAAGTGACTACTAAAGATTTGAAGTTAAGCTTGTTTAAAATTATTAAACAGATTAAAACAGAACGCGGTCGGGAATTATTAAAGAAATGCCTTGAAGAAGCTGATAAAAAAATTAAAATTTTAGAAAATCCTGCCAGAATATCTATTAAAAAGTACAGAATTAGTCTTAAACAAATTGTAAAGCAATGCAATTGCCGGTTATTTTCAACTAAAAAAAAATGCACAGGGAGTACTCATCCAAAAAAATTTAATGAAAAAGAATTATCTGATAACTTTTTGTCTTCTATTACTTCTTTTTAATTTTTTTTTTTTAAACAGTATTTTGGAATTTTTATTTCATTTTTTTATGTTATAATTCCAAATGAAGTTATTAAATTATTGAGTCACTTCTACTTGTTACTTTATTATTTTTATTATTATGAGTACCACATGAGACAATGCTATTTCCAAAGTTAATTTTACCTCATAATAATTATTGTGATTTTTATATTTGTTATGTAATAAATTACCAAATGATGTAATTAAATTGAGTTACTTCTACTTGTTACTATATTATTTTAAACAATGATATTTCCAAAGTTCATTTTACCTCGTTATAATTATTGTGATTTTTATATTTGATATGTTTGTTAGGTACTTCATTACATTCATTATTACAGCATACATATAATTATTATATTTCATTTTCATATATTCTTGGTTTTTTACTTTTTTCAAAATTAAAATTAAATAAAAACGATACAAAAAAATATTTTCAATAGTTTTGTGTGTATTACATATGTATGTATTACAGACATTACATTCTACAGGTATGGTAAATGGTAAATGACAAAAAAAAATAAAAATGAAAAATAACGAAGATGCACGAAGTTGCACGACTCCATACCTCTCAACGCTTAGGTTTTAACATCTAGTCATGATGGCGACTGGTTCAAATTCAGTTTTATATTTAATGAGATAGATGACGTTCTTAAGCAGCAACGCATTTTACAAAAACGATTTATAAACTGAAAAACATTAAGACCATTTGTAACATTACCTTCACTTTTAAACATGCACTGCAAAAAAAGATTACTACTTTTTACTAAAATAAAGTTAGTTTATAATCAAAAAAAAAAAAAAAAAAAGTATCTTATTTTAAATAGAAATTACCTAAATCGATGAATATTCTTGTTTTTGAATAGTTTTTATCAATATTAAAGTAAAATTTACTTATTCAGGAGGTAAATATGATGTTGGATAAAAATTAATAAAAAAATACGAATAATCAGTAAAATGTATGATAGAGTTTCATTCCTGCTATTCGAATAATTATTCGAAATTGAGTAAATAATAAATTATGCTATATTTTATTCGTCGTTAGAGTAATTTTTAAGAATCTGTGAACGAGTAATTTACATTCTAAGTATTCCATTATATTTCTCTCACTATGTTTACAAATTACTACTATTTATACTACAGTTTACCCCACATCAATGTATTTATTGTATATTCAATGTATCAATTTTTTTTTTTTTTTAATTGAGTAATTCTCACAAGGGTAATTTTTACCCTCGCAAGAAAGAACGCAAGATGGTACCCACCATTCCAATACATTATATTATGTAAATTCGAATCATAACTTGTAACTTATATCGGTACAAGCTAACCCCACAGACTTCATCCTGCCCCTAGAACATCTAATTAGGTACCTGTAATAAAAATGTATTTGCAAACGATACTGTGCGTCCAAGTGATTTGGGTACAATCAGCGCAAAAATCTCAATTTGTTGATGACATAATTAAAGTTAGACTATAATTTCTAAATTGGAAATTATTTTCAAAATTACTTTAGTAAATTTTAAGAATAATGAACTCATTTCAACTGCATTAAAATTTCTCTGCATTTAAAAAAATCAAATTTAAATAATTGGAAAAGAGATTTTTTTGCTGATTGTACTCGAATCACTTAGATGTACGGTATAGCAGACACACTGTTACATGAATACTGTATCGTTCATTTATAATATTTCTGCTTTAAAAACGAAAACAACATCACTGACAATCTCAAAATTAAAAAACATAACATAGGTTCTCAAAAAAAAAAAAAAAAAAAAAAAAAAGTAAACAGTTAGCCGCATTACTGGAGCTGAGTTTTTAACTAGGGCTTGTTCTGGTTTAGTAATAACGTTGCCGCCAAACCCTTCATGACTATAGGCCACACCTAATACCAAGTCTGAAAACTCCCACACTATCCCTTTCAAAACCACTTAGGAAGCTGAATTTGGAACAAACGTAGTATTTCTTGCGATGAAATAATCATATGAACACATATTTCTCAAATTATATTATTTAAGCCTCATGAGATCAAAACCAAAAATGTTGAGCTATTTGCCCTTTCTTCAGCCCCCCCCCCCTTAAAATTTGAGTGATCTACTATTTTAAATTTCTTCTAAAAAACAAAAAAGTAGTTTTGTGAGATTTCTAAGAAGAGTCTCTCACCAAGTTTTGAGCGAATTTCATGAATACCCACCGGTGCTATGCTTGGGGAAAAAAATATATATATATACCAAAAAGCTGGACATTTGTCAGATGCAAAAATTTGAAAACCCTACCCTCCCTCGACCTTCCCAAATCAGGTAGGCTGTTATAGCTGTCATTTTTTAGTTAAAAACTCAGCTAAAAAGGTTAAATTCAATATATTATGGCTAAACGATGACCAAACAAATATGAACTGATATTCTGGAAATGAGAACTAATTTAAAAAAAAAAAAAAAGATTTTTACATCGATATTCACATATCAGATTCATTCGTAGAAATCAAAATACAGTTAACAGTACATTTGAATGCATACTAAATGAAGGTTATCCAAGGGTTATCCCATCAACACGGTAAATGTAGTGTTGTACTTGTTCAGCTAGGATAGCAAATAAAGAGATCAGGATCTACCTACAATTTAACCTTCACGCGATCGCTTCGTAACAAAAATAGTACTGCTGCATATAAAAAAAAATAATATAGTAACCTCGCGTATAACTGGTAATAATGCAAACAACTACCACACTAACAGCATCCACCCTCACTCCAACGTAACATGTCTGCTTCTGAATGAAAACCAACTACGTCTTACCCCTGTATAGGTTACCGCACCGATACGTCTATAAAACACAGACATCTCAACTTTGAAACTTTATTACTCAAAAACTAATCAACTCTTAGAATTTTTTATTGGCTTTAAACCTTTTGGAGTACGACATCAATATATGGCATGAATATTAGATTTTTTGGTTCAGTGGTTCAAAAGTTTTTAGAACATTAACAGACACACGCTGAATTTTTATATATTATAAGATAAGATAAGATATAAGTATAGACACTAGACCTACTTATAAGACACCCAACTACAGGCCGAGGGGGAAGGGAAGAGTAGGAGTTTTTTGAGTTATGCCAATTTATCCCGTTGAGTGATGATCGCAGCGTGTAGTCGATTTTCTTACTAACAATGCAAAAAGAACGTTAATTTTTGAAAGTTTATAATTTCATTCATATTATAATTATCATTCGATGTCATGATTTTATTTTATTATAATTATTTTAAAACGTTTAGTTGATTTTTTTTTTATAATATAATTTAATCAAACTTCGACAGTGTGTTGTTTTTAATGAAGAAAATTTATTCGTTTAATATTAATTAATTTTATATTAATTTAATTTATTAATAATTGAAAAAAATATTAATTAATTTTTTTTTTGTTTTTTATCATAATGTTTGAACTTCGATTTGAATTAAATGGATAACTACACAATCATGTAGTTTTGTTGTTTTTTACTAAGAGCCAGAAAAACCAGTCAGCGTATTTGATACTGAAACGCGGATAATTGAGATGTGGAATGCAAATGATATTATGTTTCGTGCATAATATACGATAAATTCTCACCATATAGCTAATTTTAAAAAAGGGAAAGCTAATACTAATAAAAAATATGTATAATAATTTCATTTTAGCCTCGATGAAATAAAATTAATGCAATTTCCAATGTATTTTGTTTCATACTGATAATGTACTGATGAAGAAAATCGACTACAGCGCTGCGATCATCACCCAACGGGATAAATTGGCATAACTCATAAAACCAAGGCAAGATGGCTGCCAGTTGGGTGTCTTATAAGTAGGTCCAGTGTCTATAGTACGAACGTACGCACTCGCTTCGAAACGAAAATCAACCACATCTTACTCCTGCACCAGTTATCGCTCCGAAACGTCTACAAAAGTCGTCGTTTTTTGGGCACTTTGGAGCTTAATTACGGCCCGAATATCGAACTTTTCGGAAATTTTATTTCACACAAACCATGCGCGCGTTATTGCGCATTCGTTGGTGCAATTTTCGCCTTGATCGCTTCGGCAGTTCAGACGTGATGCCGTAACCTAGAAAAGCCGCTTTCAATTTATATAGTAGATAAGATGTAAGACGACTTGACGATTCGCGAGCAAGCTCAATTTTTTAAAGGGAAGAGGGGGGAGAATTTGTTATGGAATAAAAATTATTTTTGAATAACCACGTGCAAAATTAATGTAAAGAAACAAACATAAATAAAAGCACGTGGAAAATTAACGTAAACAAATAAAACGTAAATAAAAAACCACGTGCTTACTACACTCGTGGTGAAGACGTTGGTAAATACCTAACGGCATTATGGCTATGCCGGAAAACAAAAATCAGCAAATGGATTCTCAAAAACAATGAGAATTATCAAAACATTTAAATTAGAATAAACAGTCGCGAAATGCGACTAAAACCTAAAACAAATAAATTGAGGTCTCGCTTCCAAAAAATGATAATCAGCGATTGTCGTGAGAAACCAACAACAATCGCATTTTTCGGAAAATACATCCGCGCCTCAAGCGCCCAGAAACCATAATAAACACCATAACTGTTAAAATTATATTACAAAATATCTTTTGGACATTAAAAGCGACATCGTTTAAAAATCAAATATAATTATACTGAAAGAAAAAACCACGAAAGGTGTCGATGAGTCGTTAGTGGAGAGTCGGGAGTCGCTAGTCGAAAGTTGGATCGACTGTACGCACCCAGTGTTCTTCGCGAGTCCCTCTTTTTTTGTGTTAAAGTTTCGTGGATACAACGTACCAATGCGAAGTGTGATTTCTATTTCTCATAATTACATAATTGAAAGTGAAAACGTTGTCAGGAGTTTTTATTTCGAAACTAAGACAATAACAAACAAGTTGTGGAAAAAGCAAGCCACAACACAGATGAGATATCAAAAGTTTATTTTGACGAATTTGGATACTTGGTGTTTAAAAACTACATGTTATCTGAAATAGACGATAAAATAAATAGAGAAACACGACTCCACAGAAATGAATTTGTTTATTGGTGCTTTGAATAAAATTTTTGATGAAAGAGAATCTGTGAATAAGATTATAAAACATTAATTAAGTGGCATAGATCAGATTGAAGTTTTGCGTCTATGCTTAGACACCTCGATGTCAGATTGGTTTTTAAACATGCAAAACCAGAAGATACTAGAGTATCTTAAAAACGGACTTTACTAATATAATACTATTTTAAAGAATGTTATTAGAATAGTTTATTTTTTTACTAGAATAAAAAATGTTCATCAAATTCAAAAGTTTTACCAACTCCACTTATCCTAAATTTTATCAAGTATCATACAAAACATGACCTTACGTAATTCATCTTTTCATAACACAAAACTTGGAATCGCGTGAGGTCAGGTTATTTTACGTTCAAACAACTCCAAAAAACAAAAATATTTCAGACAGTTCCTTCAAAAAAACTCACGACCCCACGTTCGACATGTTTTCGAGGATGGCCAACACTTCTTCTTATCCTACTTCTTCGGTTCGGAGGCTGACTATACATATTTTTAAAATTCATATTTTAAACTGTAAATTAAAATTACATGACGTCACGTTACCTCATGCTCAATGGACTTCAAGAATCAATGAATTCTAGAGACCTACTAAATCGACCCCTCCTCAAAATTTCGAGTCAATCTGTCAAGTTTTACTCTAGGTACAGCGAGAGAACGAACGTTCACAAAAAAAAACATGAACTCATGTTATATCATTCCTCCTCAAGTTGAAAAACTAATAATCCCTGGAAGTCTGCGTAACTCTACCTATCCTCCCAATTTGGTGTCGATCGCTATCGACTCAAGCCCCGTCACGTCACCTCACGTCATGTCAAATCACATCCACTACGCCTAAAAAAACTCAACTCCAAGACTACTACGCCTACTCTTTCAGCCATCCGCACTACATTCTGATAGATTTTAGATACAAAAAGAAAAACCGTGACCTCACGTTTCATTGAATCATCTCACATTCTAATGAATTAGATATCTGATAATTTATAACGCTCAACTATTCCCTCCTGCTATCATGCGAGAACCAAAAGACCTCAAATCATGCCTCCTCACGCCACATCACGCCTGATCATTCACAAAAACTAATCAGCTCAAAAGCATCACGATCTTTACCCTCCCACCAACTCTGAACTCGATTCATCAAGTATTACTCGAATTATCGTGGGAGAATGGAAGAACCTCAACGAATGCCTCCTCACGCAAAACTCACATCCGATCACCTCATAAAACTAATGATCTCTCAAACTATTCTACCCCAACTTCTTTCATCTTTCAATCATTCTGTTCAATTTTTCCCGACTTATCATGAGAACACAAAAAAGCTCAACTCACGCCTTCTCACGCCAACTCATGTCCCATCATGCTCAAACATTAATTGGCTTTAAAATGATCACTAACCTTACCCTTCTTCTATCTTTCAATTCAATCTATCAACTTTTATCTTAGTTATTGCGCGAGAAACAAAAAAAACTCAACTCACACCTCCTCACGCAAACTCACGTCCGATCACGTCCAAAAACTAATCACCTTCAGAGTACCACTATCCCCACCCTTTTTCGAACTTTCAACTCGATCCGTCAACTTTTACTCAAGTTATCTCGCGAGAACTAGAAAACTTTAACACACGCCTCCTCACGCCAACTCACGTCCGATCACGTCCAAAAACTAATCAGCTCGAGAACTCAACTACTCCAACCCTTCCTGCGAATTTGGTTTCGATTCGATTAATTCTACTCCAGTTATCGCGCGAAAACGCGAAGAAAAAATAAAAAAATAAAATAAAGAAACAAACAAACTAAGAAACTGAGTGAACGCAATAGCGGATTTACTTTAAAAGTAAAGTCCGCTAAAAAGTTTGGTATTGACTCCACTTGGGATGCATGGAAAGTAGATATATTAGATACATTCACTGATTTAACTTGGAGGTCAGCTAATTATGCATAAAATTTTTGTTATTTCTCTGGATGGTTTATTGACTTCATTGTTAAGAAAGAAAGATTATTAATGGATTTAGATCGAGATTTACCAGAGAATATTAAACTACATACATCTGATTGTCTTGGGCCTCCCGACAAGAATATAAGTCGAGCTGACTCGAAGCTCCGTTACATCTGTGAAAATACTTATTTCAAAAATCAAGGAATTCGAGACCCACGCTAAGAAGATAGGTAACTGTAATTCAGATACTGAACCGAATAAGTCGACGCAAGATAGAAAAAAAAGTATTCAATCTGAACGTGATAATGCTGTAGGACGAGATAAGCTTGTTCAACGTACAAGTATAATTGAAAAGAAACCTTGCAGCATATGCGAGAAGAATAGTCGTGGTATTCGTTATCATCTAGAATCTTCTTGTTGGTTTCGTAATAAAGTAGAGAATAAAAGTGTAAATAATGTACATACAGTACATATTATAGAATCTAATTTAGACGAAAATATACAGTCAAAAAACTTGTAATATTACCACTAATCAAAACTGATTTGTTGGTCAATAAAAAAAATAAAGTATTCAGCTATACTTCTTTAATAAATTAAAATTTTGTAAAAAATTGGAACCTTCCTATTACAAAATTTG
Organism: Phenacoccus solenopsis; assembly: GCA_009761765.1. Lineage (NCBI taxonomy): Eukaryota > Metazoa > Arthropoda > Insecta > Hemiptera > Pseudococcidae > Phenacoccus > Phenacoccus solenopsis. The sequence continues at coordinate 53,439,844 of CM019753.1, forward strand.
AAGACAGCAAATTCAGAGTGGTTAGTGGTAATGGTAAGGCTCTTAGTAGAGTTAGAATTAATTTAAAGAATTTTGAAATTGAACTTAACGTAGAGATTTATGTAGTTAAAGATGAAGAATTTATGGACAATTTTTTATTGGGTCTGGATAATATCGCAAATTTTAAATTAATACAAGATGAAAATTTAATTATTAAGCAAGCTAAATTTTAATGAATTGATTGACGTATCTGATTTTGATTGTAAAATGAATCATTTAGATGGCGTAACAGCGATAGAAATACAACATATTTTGGACGAATATAGTTCAATTTTTGCTGAAGATAAATATGATGCAGGAACGGTTAAAAATTACGTTTCAAAGAAGCCTTATAGATGCTCAATAAGAGATCAAGCAGAAATTGAATCACAGGTTGCAAAATTGTTAAAAAATGATTGCATTGAAGAATCAACATCGCCGTTTGCAGCCCCTGCAATATTAGCCTATAAAAGAGAAGATGGTAAAAAGAAATCGCTTATGTTGTATTAACATTGTTCCAAATGAAGTGAAAACAAAGAAAGATTTAGAAAAAGATAGGAAAACAGCTTTAAAAAATTCCCAAAAGATTCATGACATAAACAAGAAACGATTTGACAAAAACCGAACAGAACCAAAATTTCAGATTGGAGATTTTGTCTATGTAAATCACGGAAATGATTTGAATAAAAATAAGCTGGATGAAATTTGAACAGGACCTCTTCCAATCAGGAAAAAAATATCAAATTCGATCTATAAAGTTAACTGTGCCTTCCGAAAGAAGAAATCCAATCTCTTCCAAGTTTCTAAGCTCTTTCCAGCGATTACTGATTCTCAGAGTGATCCTTCTTCTCCAGCGATGGAGATGTAAAGTAACGATACCTACTGGTACTTATCGTTACTGTACCAACAACGTCAGTCATTCAATTTATTCAATCTTCGTATCATGATTGTCATTTATTTTCACTTTGGTACAGAGATAGATGTAGAAGTGCATTAGGTTAGTTAGTGCGGCGTATTATCATAATTCTGTAATTTTGTTCTTTCTAGGGATGATTTTTAATTTTGTACAATTACCTACTTATTAAAGTGTGTTCTTTGTAAATATTTAAATAAAAAAATATATTCTTTCCAGAATATAATTCAATTTTGATATTTCCTTCGTCTACGAACCTACATATATTTTTAATTTATTTACCTTTTAGCTAATTTTTTCGCTTGGGTGCTCGAATCAAGTAGTCAACTGATATAGGAGCTATGGTTGCAGGTCCTGGATGAAGCGACGGAGATGCTTAATAAAACGAAAAAACAGACCGAGGAAATAAACAGAAGATTGCCAACCTTTGGGCAATGCTGGTAAACCTGAGCTCCGACGTCCGAGTAGCGATTTTCTAAGTTCAGGTTCAGATGAGGAATGCATCAAGCTGGGGCAGTAGCGTCAACGCCCGCAGCTAGAAAACAGCGGACGGTGGACAGACAAAGTAAGAAGAGACTGAAGAGTGAGGTCGCTAAGCGTGAGCAGCGAAGACAGCAAAAATGCAGGCAGAGCAAGCTTGACAAAGAGGAGACACTCCACAATGGAGTTCAGTTTCTGGTAAACAAAGAGGCCAGGAAGACTCCAGCGCCTCCTTCGCAGAATCTATCACAGAAAAGAGCAGCACAGACAGCAGAGGATATGAAAAAGTCGAAGCCTAGGTCATGAAACGCAAAACAGCAGCAGCCCCCTCGCAACATGGAGGTGCCCACAGAATCCACGAATGGAGGCTGTGGGGATTGTAGTCGACGAGATTCAAGCATTAGACAGAGACAGATTCACCACGGAGACATTCGTCCTAATATTGCTGTTATCGCTGATATTGGGGAAAGCAGATCAGGAGTTTGCCTACGACGTTATGCTGTGGAAGGAAAAGGAGAGGATGTCAGTAACACGAGAATAACTCCGCACACGCGATCGTGAAAGAAAAGCGTTTTTAATTACAATCATAGATTAACCATACATAAATATTCCACTGGTACATATGAATTTATCACTCATAAATGTTGAAAAAGGAGCCAGAAAATTTGTTATTAATATCTGGGATAAAAATTGAGTTAGAGTGTTCGGAAATAGCTCATTCGAAGGAGCTTGACATTTTATACATGATTCAATTCAAAAAAAATTTTTTCATCGATGTTAGTCTCGAGTTATTTCAATAAAACTAATTTATTTTTCAGAGCGCCCTTTGTAAATGAGTTCCAGTATTAAAAAAAAATTTGACTCTTTGCTCGGTATTTCGCAAATATCTCAAGAAAAAATATAGATAGAATGTTTACGAGTAACTCATTCAAAAGAGCATAAAATTCTGAATGTGTTTCACTATTAAAAAACAACTGTCTTTGTTGTATGGGGTTTGGCTGCACCCCACAACATGTGGGAATAACAAAAACATGATGTTCACAAGATGTTCTTTATTTGAAACAAAAAACACTTTCATTTTCTTATCTTCGAGAGTTTTAATTTTATAACCACGATAATTATCACAAAGGAAAAATAAACTCGTCATGGTAAGTTTTTTTTTTTCGCACGATAAATTCGACTCTAATTTTCTTCGACTTTTACTTTCGACAAAACTACTGCGGGAGGACGCACAGGATGACAGCACAGAAAATTTACGAAAACACAGATTTTGAAAATTTACGGAACACAGTCTCCACTAACTTTGTAACGAAGAACAACTGAATGCAAATAATGATTTTTGGTTGGGATTTTGAAGTATATAAAGGGTTTTTAATGGGTACACAATCCATATTTGGAAAGGGCCATTTCCATTTTGAGTGCGAATGTTTTGATTCTCATCGTGCTTCAATGAGATCACTCATTTTCCCAGCGCCTTTTCGACTTGTTTTTCACGGAATGCTTTTGGGAGATTTTTAAATACATTGGTTCTCAACGTATGGACGCTGAGATTAATGTTGTTTTGAAATTTAGTATTTGTTTTCATAATGCGATCTTTACGCGTGAGTAATAGGGTTATTAAATTTTGTCTGTTTTTGTGTTGGTCCTGACCTATCTAATACTTATGTGTATTTACCATTTCCGTGTTTGTATTATTATCGGTATTTAAAAAATTTTATTATTGTTTTGTCGTGACCTATCGCATGGTCATATTTTGTTCATAATAGTTCTTGATTTATTTTTTGAGAATATTCATAGTAAGGTGAAAAAATCGCTTTTATGAAATTAATTCTAAAAGTAAATCGACAACACTAACTTTAGACAAATGAAATTGTTTTGCATTTCAGTATCTTCAAAATGAGCCATTTGCAAGCCCTTCATCTTGAGTTGTTCCCAAGATAGTAGCAAAAAACGATTTCAGCTCCAGTTTTGGATGATAAAAATTTAACGTACGGTTGGCTATTTATGTATGGTTAATCTATGTTGCAATTTAAAGAGTTTGTAATTCGAAATAACGATCGTTTACATACACTTTATTTTTGCAATAAACGTATTAATCAAATTTTAACTACTTCAGGCTCCTCAAATCACCTTCAAATGGCTAAGAAACGCCATTTTGGATACATTTTGAACCAAACTGAAGAGGTCATATTACCTCAGTTAAAATCTCAGCTCCAGTAATGCTGTATGTCCGCTAACATTTTTTTTTTTTTTTTAAATACCTTCTTTAGAATTAGATGAAGATGGGTATTTTAATAGATTTTGAATAAGTTAAACAACAAAAGGATATATTCGAAAATATCTCTAAATCCCCGCTCTCTTGAAAAATTAATAAATAAAATGAAACCATTCAAAATAAATTATATCTGTTCGTCAGGAAAAAAATGAATAACACGTATGACATACGCTTCTAATTAATCTGATAATTAATTAATTTTTGAGTAAAATACAACCAGTAGCCTTCTTTCATTTTTACTTCATTACAACATCATTTGGTGCAGTCTTTATACAATAATTTCATAGCTACACACGCCCAAGCTCTCTTTCCAGTAGCATATTCATCGTCAATGGAAAGGTTAAGGGTTTTAACACCGACTGAGCCGCAAATTTTTTTGAGTTGGAATTTTGTAGATGGCAACTTGAGCGCTTATAACAAAAATGGTAAACATATTGCAATTGATTTAATGGGGAAATTTTATACATGCAAATTAAGAATTGATTAGCCCTGAAAATCCTTGGACTTTAACGAATTTTATACAGCTACATATGGTTTTTATATTGGTTCAATTACATACATGAAAATCATCAATATCTAAAAGATTTTGAGGTTTTTTGAAAGCTTACCAATAATAAATTACGTGTCATCTCTACGTCCAGGTGGACGAAGAACAATTCTGGGGTCTAGCTCTTGAGGTTTTTCTTCTGTTTCTTCACCTCTGTAAATAAAATTTATTATAAATATCAAATGATTATATTTTTGTGATCCTTAAGTAACCACTGATACGTATTAACAATGTTTCTAAATGAACACAAAGCCATGAAGCGAATTGAACAAAACCAACTTTGTTTGATGTCTATATATGTACGTGTAATTTTACCATGTTGAAAGAACGCCATTGATACCGAGTTATACGTGATGCCATCTGAGGGGTTCTTAGTGAATATCTAATGAACTATAGTATCCTAAAAGTAGACTTTACCAAATTACACTGTTTAAGAGAAAGTTAGTTTTACTCTAGTTATAGCGAGAGAACAAAGACTTACAAAAAAAACGAAACCTCATGTTAATCACCCTTCCACAAGTTGAACAACTAGTAACCGCTGAAAGTCTATGTAGTCTACCTATACTTCCAATTTGGTGAAGATCGCTCGCGACTCGAGCCTCGTCACATCACGCCTGCTCACATCCACTCACGTCAGGAGACACTTAATGCCAAGACTCTTACACTTACTCTTTCAGCCATCCGAACCACATTTTGATAAATTTTTGATACGAAGGGAAAAACTGCTTCCACTCACATCCCATCATGCTCAAAAATTAATTTGCTTTAATGGTTCCTAACGTTACCATTTTTTCATCTTTCAATTCTATTTATTAAATTTCATCATAATTATTGCTTGAGAACAAAGAAACCTTAAACTCACATTTCTACACACTGTGTCATGTCACATCACATCCAAAAACTAATCATCCCATTCTTCCAACTTTTCAACTTAATCCGTCAAATTATATCCACTAACGTTCAAGAAACACTTAATTCCGAAACAACTACGCCTACTCTTTCAGCCATCCGCACAACATTCTGATAAATTAGATATCTGATCATTTATAACGCTCAACCATTCCTTCCTGGTATCATGCGAGAACGAAAAGACCTCAAATCATGCCTCCTCACGCCACGTCACGCCTGATCACCCACAAAAACTAATTAGCACTAAAGCATCACTATCCTTACCCTTCCACCGACTTCCAACTCAATCCATCAAGTATATTCGAGTTATCGTGGGAGAATGGAAGGACCTCAACGAATGCCTCCTCACGCAAAACTCACATCCGATCACCTCATAAAACTAACGATCTCTCAAACTATTCTACCCCAACTTCTTTTATCTTTCAATCATTCTGTTCAATTTTTCCCGACTTATCATGAGAACACAAAAAAGCTCAACTCACGCCTTCTCACGCCAACTCATGTCCCATCATGCTCAAACATTAATTGGCTTTAAAATGATCACTAACCTTACCCTTCTTCTATCTTTCAATTCAATCTATCAACTTTTATCTTAGTTATTGCGCGAGAAACAAAAAAAACTCAACTCACACCTCCTCACGCAAACTCACGTCCGATCACGTCCAAAAACTAATCACCTTCAGAGTACCACTATCCCCACCCTTTTTCGAACTTTCAACTCGATCCGTCAACTTTTACTCAAGTTATCTCGCGAGAACTAGAAAACTTTAACACACGCCTCCTCACGCCAACTCACGTCCGATCACGTCCAAAAACTAATCAGCTCGAGAACTCAACTACTCCAACCCTTCCTGCGAATTTGGTTTCGATTCGATTAATTCTACTCCAGTTATCGCGCGAAAACGCGAAGAAAAAATAAAAAAAAAAACGTAAGCAGCCATGCCGCATTACTGGAGCTGAGTTTTTAACTGGGGCTTGTTTTGATTTAGTAATAACCTTGCTTAACCGTTCATCACTACAGGCCACACCCAATACCAAGTCTGAAAACCCCTACCCTATCCTTTCCAAAAACACTTAAGAAGTTCAATTTGGCACAAATGTAGTATTTCTTGCCATGAAATAATCATGTGAACACATATTTCTCAAATTATAACTATTTGAGGGTCCTCAAATTATCTTCAAATTTTGTAAATCCGCCATTTTGGATCCATTTTGACTCAAATTTAAGTGGTTATGTTCTGGTCACAAACTAATCCTACACACAAAGTTTGACCATTCTAGGCCGATTTGGTGATGAGATATGGAAGATTCATGAAATTTCCTGCAGCAATTTCCCCTCCAAAAGCCGTTTTTTGCTCTAACTCCCCTCCAAAATCACTGAGGAAGCTAAAATCAAAATACGTTTGTCACTTGGGCTCATTTTATCATATGACACAGCAATAAAAAATTTTCGACCCCTCCTGTACCCCCACCACTATTTTAGGTTGGTAACCCCGCCTTCCCCCTCCAACATCATGTATGGAAGTGAATTCGGGATATAGTATACAACTTATCCCCAATAACCATATGAATTCATATTAATTACATTTTTACCAACTTGAGGCTCCTCAAGCTCTACTCAAAATTTTGATAATCCGCCATTTTGAATCCATTTTGATCCAAATTCAAGAGGTCATATTGTGGTCACCAACTAACCTCACACACAAAATTTGACCTCTTTAACTTGATTTGGTGGGGAGATATGGAAGATTCAAGAAATTTCATGACTCAAAACTTCCTCAAAAAGCCGTTTTTTGATCTAACTCCTCTCAATATGCACTTAGAAGCTGAAATTTGGATATGTTAGTATCCGTGACTCACTCTTTCATATGAAATCAAAAACGAAAAATTTGAGCTATTTGCCCCTTCTCCAGCCCCCTCAAAATTTGAGTGATCCGCCATTTTGAAATTTATCGAAAAAACAAAAAAACTATTTTTGCGCATTTTCAAGAAGAGTCTCTCACCAAATTTTGAGCGAATTTTATGAATACTCGCCGGCGCTACGCGTGGGGGAAAAAATAAAATATATATATATACCAAAAAGTTGGACATTTGCCAGATGATTACAAATGGTCTGAAACGCAAAGACTTGAAGACCCCACCCTCCCCCGACCTTCCCTTCCCAAATCAGGTAGGCTGTAATAGCTATCGTTTTGTTAAAAACTCAGCTAAAAATAAAATAAAGAAACAAACAAACTAAGAAACTGAGTGAACGCAATAGCGGATTTACTTTAAAAGTAAAGTCCGTTAAAAACCAAATCCAATATGATCACCACCTCAAACTCAAAATCAATAAAAACTTCAATGTATCAAACTCGTTTAAATTTCATTCAGACCATCGGTTAATAAAAGCAAAACTATCTATTCCAAAAAGAAAATTTTATAAATATAAAAAACAAACAAAAAATATCAATAGAATCAACGATCAAAGTAAACAAATCTATGTAGAAAAATTAAATGAGCGCTTAAACAAAAAAACACACATCACTAGCAATGTCTCTGAAATTGACAAATTCAAAAATCGTATAGTTGAGGCAATTATACACGTCTCAAAACAAAAGAATAGTTCATCTAAACAAAAACAAAGCAACCTTACGGAGGACATCAAAATCTTGATTGAAAAAAGAGAAGAACTAAAAAGAAAAAGTTTAAAAACAAAAAATGAAAAAATCAAACTAAACATAGCAAGCAATAATTTTATTGAATAGATTTTAAACTCTACTAAAAGTATCCAAATAATTTGGAAAAATGTGTCTCTAGGAAGAGGGTGGACACTGTAGACAGTTTTTCTAAAAAATTAAAAGATGAAAGAATCTATGGGAGAGAAAAAATAAATAAACACGCTACCAGTTTTTAAAAAGATTTCTATAAGGAGAGAAAACAAATGCACTATCCGAGACTGACATGACCGAAAAAGAAAAAACAAAATTTAAAAAAAAGGAAATTCTCGAAATAATTAAAAACTTAAAAAATAATAAAGCTATGGGGACAGATAAAATTTTTACTGAACAAATAAGACAAGGAGGAGAAAAATTACTGAAAGAAATAACTGACCTATTTAACGAAATACTGGATACCCAAAAATCCCAATATCATGGAAATTCTCAGATATAATTTTACTATTCAAAAAAAGGGGATAGACACAAAATTGAAAATGATCGACCTATTAGTTTCTCTTCAACTTCATCTAAAATTTTCTCAAAAGTTATAGAAAACAGAATAAGAAGGGACTTGAACTTTCATCAACCAATAGACCACGCGGGGTTCAGAAAAGGTTTCTCTACAATCGACTACCTATTTACTATAAATTTATTAATCGGAAAACGACTGAATTTCAGATGGAATTACACCTGGCCTTCATTGATTTAAAAAAAGCTTTAGATTCGATTCGTCACGAATATATGCTTAAAGCACTAAAATCATAAGGGGTCTCTGGCGAATTTTTGATAATAATTAAAGAAATGTATCGCGAACTAAAGGCAAGAATTATTACAGATATAGATGGAGAATACTTTGATGTAAATAAGGGAAATAAGGGAGTAAAGTAGGGAGAACTATTATCTCCAGTGATCTTTAATAATCATAGTCTTTAACCGAAAAAATTGAAAAGAAATTAAAAGTCAAGCAGAACTCAATGACTAGATCCATTATGGGAGTGAAATTGAAAGATGAAATAAATACGAAAATATTAAATTAAAAACTAAAGAATAAAGCAATCTTAGTGGAAACGAGGGAAAAAATTTGGAACTGGGTGGGTCATATGAGCAGACTGAAGGACAACAGGTGGGCAAAAGAAATAAACGATTGGGATCGGGTGACTAAAAGAAAAAAAGGAAAACAAAAGTCGAAATGGAAAGACTAAATTGCGAAATTCTCAGAAAATAATCTTTCCGAAAGGGTAGCACAAGATCGTACTGAATGGCAGAGGTTGAGGAAGGCCTTCGCCCACAACATGGGCCTGTAATTATTTTATTACAATAAAGGCTTTATTATTATTATTACGTATTATTATCAACATTAAGATGATGAAATCGTCAAGAACGTGTATTGTTGACAAGAGATACATAAACTGAATGACGAATAAATCAAATGAAAACAAGAACAGTTTCAAGTACATAATACCAAAGTTGTTTGACCTATAACAGGTCACATCATTTGAGATCACGTGAAAAATTGGCTGTTGTTCTCAGGCTCTTGTGGTTGGGAGAACTAATAGAAATTTATTGAAATTTCTTGGTGGTCAGGAAGAATGGTTTAACTTGTTATAGGTCAAACCACTTTGCATAACACATATTAATATTAAAAAGCCGAGTATAAGTATAATCGTGTAAAACCAACCGAACAGTTCTACCGTTAGATGACATGTTTAAAGCCAATAAATCAACAGTAGGTATGCGCCTGAGGTACTTCAATATAGGCAACCCTTCGAATAGATCGGCAACTTACATACTATCTGTCAAATATAGCTTGAGACTTTTTGACAGCGCAAAGTTAGGCAACAATTTATGCATGGTTACTCAAAATGTGGGTTGTATTACAAAGTAGGTAAATGTGTTATTACCTATCAGCTCATCGAATTTCACTGGAAACGCATTTACCATACATTTTTGTGCTTTAGTGTTTCAACTATTTGGTCAGTATTTTCAATTTGAACACATTTTGGAAAGTAATGAAATCGTGAAAATTGTTGCACTTTTTGCCTAACTTTGTGTTGTCAAAAGTCTCAAGCTATATTTGACAGACTGTATCTGACCGCTTACTCGCAAGCGACTAATGGGAGTTCGGGGGCGGAGCACTCAGCTGGCAGTGAAAAGCGCCGCTAGTAATACTAAAAATAAAGAACCTAAAATTGATGTTATTCATATTCACCAAATATCAGTACCAACAGAACAGCTTATGGTCATCTGGCGAATAATTTCCCGACATTACCAAGAAGTCAAATATCACGCAGGAAAATTACTTACATATTTTTATCAATAAAAATGTTAATTAAAAAAAAAAAAAAACGTAAGCAGCCATGCCGCATTACTGGAGCTGAGTTTTTAACTGGAGCTTGTTTTGATTTACTAATAACCCCGCTTAACCGTTCATGACTACAGGCCACACCCAATACCAAGTCTGAAAACCCCTACCCTATCCTTTCCAAAAACACTTAAGAAGTTGAATTTGGCACAAATGCAGTATTTCTTGCCATGAAATAATCATGCGAACACATATTTCTCAAATTATAACTATTTGAGGATCCTCAAATTATCTTCAAATCTTGATAATCCGCCATTTTGGATCCATTTTGACTCAAATTTAAGTGGTTATATTCTGGTCACAAACTAACCTCATACACAAAATTTGACCTCTTTAACTTGATTTGGTGGGGAGATATGAAAGATTCAAGAAATTTCATGACTCGAAACTTCCTCAAAAAGCCATTTTTTGATCTAACTCCTCTCAATATGCACTTAGGAAGCTGAAATTTGGATATGTTAGTATCCGTGACTTACTCTTTCATATGAAATCAAAAACGAAAAATCTGAGCTATTTGCCCCTTCTCCAGCCTCCCTCAAAATTTGAGTGATCCGCCATTTTAAAATTTTTCGAAAAAACAAAAAAAGTACTTCTGCGCATTTTCAAGAAGAGTTCCTCACCAAATTTTGAGCGAATTTTATGAATACTCGCCAGCGCTACGCATGGGGGAAATATATATATATACTGAGTTACGTATAAAAGTTGGATCCCTCGAAAAACAGTGAAAGTTGGATCCACCTTAAAAAATGGTTGTAAGAGCTATTTGCCTCCAGCAAACAATTAAATGTTATTTTTCCGTTTTATGAGTGAAAAAAACACATTAAATCGATAATTAGAATAGAAGTTATGATAAAAAAATTAATTGGAAGTATATGTGATAGTTGACTCCATGCTTCAAAAAGGCAGTTATAAGTTGGCTCCATGAGAAAGTGGATACCGTATGCGGAGCTGTATATTTAAATATACATTTACAGAGAAAGTCGGCTCCTCCTGCCAGGTATGCCACTGGAAAGAGAGCGCCTGGGCGAAACTAATGCATGATTTGTGAAAGTCAGCTCCACATACGGTATTCACTTTCACATGGAGCCAACTTATAACTGCTTTTTTACATAGCGGGAGCTGACTTTCATATGTAACCATAATTATATATATACATATATATATTTATTTATTTATTTTATTTATTTATTTACAGCCTGTGAAATTGTGTTTACAAAATTTAAATATAAGATAGATAAACTTAAAATAGTTTTTAAATCTGGCCCTTAAAGCAGGGCAAAGGCCTCTCTCAGTCTTGCCCATTCGTGTCTATTTTGTGCAATTCTATGGAACAAGTTATGTGTTAGTAGTTTTTTGAAAGCATCACTCCATCTCAATCGTTGTTTACCTTTTTTTCTCTTATTAAAAATCTGCCAAAAAGTAATTTTGTTAGTCCATCTGATTTCTTTTAATCGTGAAAGGTGTCCCGCCCAATCCCATTTTTTTTTTGTTTAATTATTTTCACTACATCTAGGTTGCTGTTCATCTTCTTTTTTATTTTTGAAATGCTTATTTTGTCTTTTAATTTTATGTTTAACCTAGACCTTTCCATTTTATTTTGTGTTATTGCTATTTTTCTTTCATCTTTTTTGCTCAAGGCCCATGTTTCTGCTCCATAGGACATGACAAGCACAACGCAAGCATTGAAAATTTCGCTTTTAGATTCAACACTATGGGGACCCTTGAAGATACTTTTTAATTTCCAATATTTTTTCCATGAAAGTGTCAATCTTCTTTCGATCTCATTTCCTATATTTCCTTCCAAATTTATAAGCTGACCTAAGTAGACGCATTCGCTTACAGTTTCTATCTTCAAATTATTGATTTGTAGGGGTTTTTCTGGAGGTACTTTTGTTAATAGTTTCGTTTTATTAATGTTTATACTCAGACCTGCCTGCCTTCCCTTTTCTATTAGTTCTCCAATCATTTCGTTCAATTCGTTCAAGTTTTCTGACATTAATATAACGTTGTCTGCGAATCTTAAGTTATTTAGGAATTCACCCTCAATTTTTAATCCCTTCGCCTTCCAATTTAGGTTCCTAAATATTTCCTCTAGGGCACAATTGAATATTAATGATGACATTGGGTCACCCTGTCTTACTCCTTTTTTTATTTCGAAATATTTCCCTAGTATATCTGTGATAATTCTCGATTGCAATTTTTCGTATAATTTTTTTATTAAATTAGTATAAAAAGGCGAGACCCCTTGATTTGATAAGGCTTTTAACATATATCTGTGGTCTAATGAATCAAATGCTTTTGAAAAGTCTATCATTAAAAAGTGGACACTCTTTTGGTATTCATTGCATTTTTCTATGATTTGATTAATAGTGTGGAGGTGGTCCATTGTAGAAAACCCTCTTCTAAAACCAGCTTGCTCTCTCGGTTGCTGGCTTTCTAAGCTGGACTTTATTCTGTTTACTAACAATTTAGAGAAGGTTTTTGCGATTGAGTTTCCTAAGCTTATTGGTCTATAGTTATCAATTTTGTGCTTATCCCCTTTTTTAAAGATGAGAATTATATCTGATTTATTCCATTTATTTGGTATTGTTTGGTTTTTAAATATTTTGTTGAAAAGGTTTGTCAGTGCTGTTATCATGGCTTTCCCCCCACATTTCAAGTGCTTATTCGTTATACCATCATGACCGGGAGATTTTTTATTTTTGAGGTTTTTTAGAATATTTTCGACTTCAGAAGGAATGACGCTTGGTTCAGATTCCAGGATATTTTTGTTGTTCCAAGTTTCAAGTTCCTTTTCGTTCCTTTTTCTAGTATCGTCCTTCTCATATAATTTTGTGTAAAACCTAGCAGCAATTTCATTTATTTCGTTTCTCTTGTATCTTTTTATGTTGTATTCATCTTCTAAATAGGTCAGCTTTTCTATACCTATCATGAGTTCTTTATTAATATTTTTTGTGCTTTTTGTCGTGTCTAAAATTTTTTTAATAGTTTCTTCTTGTTTTTTCTTATTAAAACTTTTCAATTGGATTTTTATATTTTTACAAATTACATTTAATTCTACTTTATCAACAGATGATTTTTGATTTTTTTTCTTCAATTTGTTTTTTAGTTTTATTAGATCGATTATGCCTGACGAAAGTGATAGTTCACCATTTTTTTAAGTTATGGTTGTTTCAATTTGTTGCGACGATTTTTTTATTATATTTGTAATGTTGGAAAAGTCTGTTTCTATATCGCTAGTTGAGTCGGCATTTATTGGATCGTTTAATAGTTCCTGTATTTTTGTTCCATAGAGATCGCTCTCGAGAGCACTAATCTTTTCTATTCTGTCCATTTTGTTATTGCGAGAATAAGGATATCGCCACCCTTTCGTTACTAGTTTGCATTTTATTAACCTATGGTCAGAGAAAAAACCAAAATTTGGCATTATTATAAAATTTTTGATTTTGTTACACTTTTTAGGTGTTAAAATATAGTCGATTTGATTTTTATGCTCTTGATTTGGGGAGATCCATGTCCATCTAAGTCCTTTCCTATGTTTGAAAAATGTGTTTATTATCTTTATTTGATTTTCTTGACAAAATTTAGTTAGTTCCTACCCCCTTTTATTCCTTTTTCCATATGTATATTTCCCCATTATTTCTTTTTCTTCAATTTCTCTTTGCCCAATTTGACTATTAAAGTCACCCATTATGATTATTTGATTTCTGGGATCATTTTTTGTACTTTCAAGTGCTTCTTGAACTGTTTTAAGGAAATTTTCGTATTCTTGTTCACTTGCTGCTAATGTGGGAGCATATACTTCTATTAAGCTTAAAGTTTTTCGGCCTTCCATTTTAAATTTTGCTATTGCTACTCGATCCGAGAAGCCTTTAAATTCTAAAATTTTTTCTTTCAACTTATCTTTGATGAGAAATCCCACCCCCTTTTGTCCCTCGTTATTGCCCTTATAACATAAAATATTTTTGTTTTTTATTTCTATGATTTTCTCTCCTATTCTTTTGACCTCGGATATGCCTAATATGTCTATTGTTGAATTTTGTAAAGCATTTTCTAGTTCTAAGAGGTTTTCATCATTTTTTAAAGTTCTTACATTAAGGGTGGCGATCCATATTGACTGATCAAAAATTTGTTTCTTTTCTGTTTTTCGAGTTGTTTCGTTTGTTTTGACTTTTTTGTTATTTATATCTGTTTTGATGTTTTTGGTTTTTTCGATTTTGTTAGCTTTTTTTATTTCTTCAATTTTTTTAAATGAATTTTGAATGACTGAGAGTCTTGGTCTTGCTTGCCCTCGCTGACCAAGCGTTCCTGGGGGGAAGATTTATCTATGGATAAAGTGGCATCATTTTTCGTCGTCTACAGGTAAAGTGGCATCTTTTTTTTGATGCCACTTTACCATCACATTGCTCATCGATTCAGCTATGTGTCATGACGTCACTGGTGTGGTTATTTGGGTGATGCCACTTTACCACTAATATTCTATTTTTCATACAAAAAAATTTTTTTCGGTCTACGGTCGTAGTAGCCTCATTTTTTTAAGTTTACAGGTAAAGTAGCATCATTTTAAAAATTTGTTTCCAAGAAAACCTATGAAATTATACATTCCGTTCGCCACTGTGGTGTCGTTAACGTGACATTAGATGCACTTCTGAGGAATGTGCAAACTGATGCCACTTTGACCATAGATCACTATATATATATATAAATACTAATGAAAACGCGTGATATATAAGCTTCATACATTCCAATCCACGCTTTTTCATGAGATCATGAGATGCAGTGTAACAGAGTAAGGTTTCCTTACATGCATGATGGGTATAAGAAGATTAACCACCAAACATGACGATATTAAAAATTCAGCTGCAGTAATGCGACACCGTCAATTTTTTTTTTCATTATATTTTTCCTGCTTATTAAGACTCCCATCAATAATGAATGCTTTAATGAGAAAATTACAGTTTTTCCTCGGTATTTCCAATGTGAGAATAAAAGTGCTCCTACAATTTTCTGTATTTCGTTATGTTCAAAGCCAAAACTAGTGTTCGAAGGGTAAATATTATGATCGATTGTGTCGATTTCACATTAGAAACTGAATTCATGTTCATAAGAAGTAAGAACATTTCGTCTTGGTAGTGCGAGTGGAATAACAAGTCTACAATTCAAATCGTATAGCTTAAAATTAATTTCTAAATATTTCCATTGTTGGTCATAGGTAGGTTATGAGTAAATGGATGGAGGAATCTTTTTCTACTAATTTCGTACATTCAAATTATGTTAACTTCTATCAAGTAAAAAAATGCACGTTTTCCGGCCATCACTTCCACATATTTTGTTCGTGATTCCTCCTTGAATTCTTCCTTCAATATTTTATTTTTCGAACGGAATATTTTTATAAATTATCACCTTTTCCAATAGTAAATCATTGAATTCACATTTCTTCATTGCTTGTACTTTTTTTTTTGAAAATTTTCGTCTTATATCTATGCGAATATTCCGAAAAATTACATTTTCGTCAATTTTCTTTAATAGTAGATTTGTTTTTGAGAAATGATGGAAGCCCAATATCCTTTGTCCCTCACTACTGTAGGAACTTGGAGTGAGCTTGAACAGTAATTTTCCATTTTAGTTTCTCATTTCTCAAAAACTGGTCTGCTAAAGCTCCCATTTCGAGAAAAATAAAAATTCATCCAATTTTTTTTCTCTATACCAGGAAATAGAAATTTCGACTTTTTTCAATTTCTATAAAGGCAGTCACCCAAAATGAAAAAAAATTACCTTCACTCAATCTCAACTCAGAAACTTCACTTTTCATAAAAAATTTGGAAAATTTATTGTTCGATTTCTTCTCTAATTTCAAAGGGTTGATACGATCTAGGTATGGTCTAGGCCACTGAAATGACAGTACTTTCGTGAGAGGCTTTTTCTCTTATTTTTTTCTCTTCATAAGAGGAACCCAAAATTAGAGTTATGTTCATCTAGCAAACCTCGAGATAATCTAAATCACCTGTAATTTCAAGATCAAAAAACACTTCTTGAAATGATTTTGATTTAGATCACATTTCAATTTTTGATCTTGCATCACGAATCTTAAGATCACTTTCTAGACGAGGATGAAATCATCATCAGAAGTAAAAATACGGACAACTGATAGAGCATTATAAATTTTCAAGTTTCAATTTTCAAATGATTTTTGCTTGTTTGTTGGGTTTTATTTTGTTAATTGTTGTTTAGTTTATGAATTTTTTTTTCAAGCTTGAAAACTGCAAGTTTCTAATAGAAAAAATTTCATTAAAAATAATTTATACAATACATTATGAAAAATGAGGTGTAAGCGCGAAATCATTCAACCTGCGACTGAGGTCATTATTTAGTCGATTTCTTGATAAGATTTTTCGAGCCAGCTGGCGCTTAACAAGATCAATTTTAATTTACATATATTATATGCGAAAAAAAAAATGAAGTAAAAATCAAAATGTCGATAGTCTAACGCCGAAGCTCAAAAATCGCATGGTCATTACATGTAATAAGAGTAACAATTTTCAAAATTATAACATTTTCTTCAGTTTTTTTTTTCTCGAAGAAACTATCAAAATGTTACAGTGAATTTGAAAGTGAAAAGTTTTTTCTTTTTCGTATGGAATTAATATGCGCGAATTACTTAAGGCTAATACTTACTGGGCTTACGCTCAAGTGTCATCATAAATGATCGTAGCCTTAAAACAAATATTCAAAAATTAAAAAAAAAACATCAAATGGCGCCCACCTAATGAGTTAGAGGAATATAAAAAAGTTCCACGTCTCATCTTTTTAAATTGCGTAAACCGCTCATGCGTCAGTACTTGAATCAAAATTATCGAAATTAATTTAAAGCCTAAAAAACTGCAAGTATCGCAAATCAAAATACTATGTTTGAAAAATCACGAAGCCTTACATTTCTTTGCTCTCATTTCCCATTAAATTTCTGGTTTCATCTTCTTCCTGCATTGTCGGTGGTGGCTCTATTACAGGACCATACTGGGCAGGTGTTACCAACAAGTCAGTTGATGGATTTAAAACCAAAGTCTACAACAAGATATCAGTAAATTCACCTCAATTCATATACTTGAAATAAGGTAAGCATGTAAGCATGAGCAAGAACAACGCAATACGAGACCTGTCCGTTTCTGGCTTGGCTATTCAGCTGTCTTGACAGACCTTCTTTTCGAACAAATGGCCAAAAATAAAATCTCTTATTCTTCATAAATCGCAAATAAAAAAGAAGTAGCAGTACGAAACACGCTAACACAAAAATAATGAACAAACTGTAGAATACAATACTGTTCACAAACGTATTACTATCTGAAAATATGCGATAATCGAAAAACACGGTGGCTATCCATTCGAGAAGTACGTAAAAAACGAAAAGTAAAACAATAACGACTGATGAAACAAAAAGTTTTCTGCAACATTCCTCCGATTGTATCCAATCTAGAAAACTCGCAATTCTATTCCCACTTGATGGTGGCTGCCATTCACTTTGCGTTTCGTACCCTACATTATAAGTGGTTGGCTGATAAACTGGTCCAATAGCTGGCATTCTCATGCAATTCACAATTGATGTAGGGGTATAAATTTCTGAAACACGAGAAAGAACGCGTGACAAACACTTCCAATTTTACAATCAATTTCCTAAAAAATCTGCTCGAATAATTAAATACATATGCGACACAGGTGCCAAGCAACTATCTGACGAACACTGTGCAATTTTTCATAACACAAATAATTTGATTACATTCAAAATACTTGGGAGTATGAAGAGATTTTTCCGGCAAACGATGCTAATTACACTTGTATAAACGTATTTTCGAACTTAAAAGTACACCATCGGACATCGTCGCGTTTTATTAATTTCAAAATGAGGGATCACCCATTTCCGCCACAATGAAAACGCATGAACTTTCTAATAATTCAATGAAAAATTCATTAACGATTTGACTCAGATTATTCACGTTTTATCGATATACATATTGTTCCATAGGACTGAGAATGAGGTTCAGGGAGCTATCACGATTATCACTGCAAGTTTTATGCAACAATGTTCGCAGAAGATGCTAAGTATTGTCGTATTATAAATAACATACAACACTCAGTCGCTCACATTCACAGACTTTTGAAGCTAAGTAAAAGGATAAACGAGTCCAAACTTTGCAAGTTACCTACGAATAACTTTTTAGTTAATTCTGGTCTTAAAATAAGCAATAAAACTGAAAGGAAACAATTTGAGTAAATCCTTCATTCATTATTTTGAAAGCAGGAAAAGTGCAACCATAATAAGACCCTTGGACTGTTGGACTGAATGACGGTTCCACTAACCAAAACAAAAACATTGAAAATGATCAACTTACTTCTTTGAGTATTAATATAGTAATATGGAGAGATAAAAGCAAAGTTATATATAAAGACTAGTTGGCTCACTCACATAAGAACAACGGTGTAAAATCCGTCCACCCTCAATTAGTTACAAACGCGGCCACCCGCAGCAGTGCGAAGAGCTATTTTTCTCGCGACGTGCATTTAACACTGCTGGGCGCGTTCAGGTTTTTTTTGAACGGCGTTCGTTCCCGTTCAATGAAATTCTCAAATTTGACGTTCACGTTCCGTTCCGTTCACTGGCCAAAAAATTCCGTTCCGTTCAGCGTTC
Source organism: Phenacoccus solenopsis (assembly GCA_009761765.1). Taxonomy (NCBI): domain Eukaryota; kingdom Metazoa; phylum Arthropoda; class Insecta; order Hemiptera; family Pseudococcidae; genus Phenacoccus; species Phenacoccus solenopsis. The sequence goes on from CM019753.1 coordinate 53,458,727, forward strand.
CGTTCAATTATTTCCAAAATTTCACGCGTTCCGTTCCCGTTCACATTCATGAACGCTTCGTGAATAGACGATTATATTGAACCAAATTGAAATTCTTCAAAACATCTGCTTTTCACTTTTACTAAACGCAATTCAACATTAAAATAACGAATAATTAACAGTCAGCCAATTACGCCACGAGAAGTACACCGAACGAATAATGATAGTGAATACCACGACACAAAACTTGAGAAAGACGAAGTGAAGAAATAGAAAATTGAGAAAAAAAACTAAAAAGGGTAAAAAGACAAGTTTTTTCTTGAACGATAAATGAACGGCGTTTAAAATTTACGTTCAAGAAAATAAAACGTTCCGTTCCGTTCCGTTCCAACTTTTATATTTATCCTTCCCGTTCCGTTCATCGTTCGTTCAATTGATAAGAGAATCTCACTCGTTCCGTTCGAACGCGCGTTCCTGAACGCGAACGCGCCCAGCAGTGGCATTTAAACACTGCTGGGCTCGTTCAGGTTTTTTTTGAACGGCGTTCGTTCCCGTTCAATGAAATTCTCAAATTTGACGTTCACGTTCCGTTCCATTCACTGGCCAAAAAATTCCGTTCCGTTCAGCGTTCCGTTCAATTATTTCCAAAATTTCACGCGTTCCGTTCCCGTTCACATTCATGAACGCTTCGTGAATAGACGATTATATTGAACCAAATTGAAATTCTTCAAAACATCTGCTTTTCACTTTTACTAAACGCAATTCAACATTAAAATAACGAATAATTAACAGTCAGCCAATCACGCCACGAGAAGTACACCGAATGAATAGTGATAGTGAATACCACGACACAAAACTTGAGAAAGACGAAGTGAAGAAATAGAAAATTGAGAAAAAAAACTAAAAAGGGTAAAAAGACAAGTTTTTTCTTGAACGATAAATGAACGGCGTTTAAAATTTACGTTCAAGAAAATAAAACGTTCCGTTCCAACTTTTATATTTATCCTTCCCGTTCCGTTCATCGTTCATTCAATTGATAAGAGAATCTCACCCGTTCCGTTCGAACGCGCGTTCCTGAACGCGAACGCGCCCAACAGTGCATTTAAAATACATTGGGAGCGCAAATTTTTACAACTTCAAGTCCACGTTACTCGAAATTTTCAGCGGCACCATAGGGTTTTTAAATTGCTATCTTGTAGAAAATTTCACGCTCTTTCCAATTGTGTATAATAAAAAAATTTTTGATCAATATTTCTACTAGATATGGAGGTTTTAAATTAAAAAAACTCATCTTCGCTAGGAAAACGCGTAGTTTTCGTAACTTCACATTCACGTTACACAAAATTGAGCGGCATCATGAGGTTTTTAAATTGTTATCTTATAGAAAATTTCACGCTCTTTCCAATGATGTATAGTAGAAATATTTTTGATAAATATTTCTAATAAATATAGGGGTTTTAATGTTGAACATTGTATTTCACCCATATAAAAACGAGTATTTTTCGTAACACACAGTATCCTCATTACTCAAAATTTTCAGTTTCATTATGAAGAAAATTCAATGCTCTTTCCCATCGTGTATACTCGTAATCAAAATCTTCGTGATTAATATTTCTTCTAATTATGGAGGTTTCAATGTTGAAAACTCTTATTTTATATAAGTAAAAATTCGTGTTTCCTACTTTTAAAACTTGTTGAAATGAAAATCATTACCAATCAATTTTGTTCACACCCAAAAGGAGATCGTGAAATTTTATGCTGAATAATAACTCTCAACTGTGAAACATTGTGCATGTAATAATCTATAGGGAATTTTGAATCACCAGCCTAAACGCGAGCATTAACCATATTGGTAAAATTATTCATTTTCACACATATCTAGGTACCTATCAATATTTGCAAAGTGATAATTGAAGAATAAAATATTTTTTTATGTATGGAATAAAAAATTTCCCGCTTCCTTCATTGGCATTCGTACGCCTAGGTACATAGTACATATGACAAAAAAATTTTACTCAATATTTCTACCCATTGTGAAGGTTTCATTCTTTCATTCGTTTAAACGTCACAATAAATGATACCGAATTGAAATTTCAAGAAATCATTTCATTATCCCATTTCACACGTACCTATACTAATGTCAATTTTCATACTTCATTTTTATTTCTTAGTGTTATGTATAGAATAATATATCCTTATATGGAGTAAAAAATTTTACTATCTCTTATGAAAGGCATGCCACGAAAAAACTTGAAGTTTTTAGGAACTAGATAGTTTTTTCCTATCTTTTTAATTCTTTGAATAAAACTAATACATTGATAAGATAGGTAAAAATTTCGTTCCTAATAATATGACATTTTTCTATGTGAAATAATTCAGAATTCCTTGAAATATTTTTAGATCTTTTTAAAATGATGATCTTATTAGCGGTCTGATAGGGCCCAACCAGAGAAAAAGGAAATGTAACTTATCCCACGGGCTTGGGTTTTTACTGAGGTTCCTCAAAAAATCCAAATTGAGAGTAATTTGTTGTAATTATTTGTAAAATTAAAAGAAAAATTGGATTTTATCATATATCATTTTCTTCATGATAAAACTGAAAATTTTGAGTAATGAGGATACTGCGTGTTACGAAAAATACTTATTTTTATATAGGTGAAATACAATGTTCAACATTAAAACCCCTATATTTATTAGAAATATTTATAAAAAATATTTCTACTATACACCATTGGAAATATGGTGAAATTTTCTATAAGATAGCAATTTAAAAACCCCATGGTGCCACTCAAAATTTTGAGTAACGTGAATGTGAAATTACGAAAAATACGAATTTTCTTAGCTAAGATACGTGCTTTGAATTTAAAACATCCATTTATCTGGTGAAAATATTAATCAAAAAATTTTTTATTGCACACCATTGGAAAGAGCGTGAAATTTTCTATAAGATAACAATTTAAAAACCCCATGATGCCACTCAAAATTTTGTGTAACGTGAATGTGAAGTTACAAAAACTATGCGTTTTTATATAAGTGAAATATAATATTCAACATTAAAACCGCTATATCTATTAGAAATATTGATCAAAAAATTTTTTATTGTACACCATTGGAAAGAGCGTGAAATTTTCTATAAGATAACAATTTAAAAAACCTATGGTGCCCCTCAAAATTTTGAGTAACATGAATGTAAAATTACGAAAAGTACGCGTTTTTGTAGCTAAGATACGTTTTTTGAATTTAAAACCTCCATATCTAGTAGAAATATTGATAAAAAAAAATTTATTATATACCATTGGAAAGAGCGTGAAATTTTCTATAAGATAGCAATTTAAAAACCCTATAGTGCCGCTGAAAATTTCGAGTAACGTGGACTTGAAGTTGTAAAAATTTGGGCTCCCAATGTATTTTAAACAGGGTTGCGTACCGCGGTATTTTTTCAGGTCGGTATGGTACTGGTATTTGGTATCGGTATTTTTTCTGGTCGGTATGGTACTGGTATTTGGTATTTATATAATTTTCGGTCGGTATGGTACCGGTATTCGGTATTTATATAATTTTCGGTCGGTATGGTACCGGTATATGGTATCGGCATTTTTTCTGGTTGGTATGTTACCGGTATTTGGTGTCAGTATTTTTTCCGGTTGGTATGGTACCGGTATCGGTAAATCCCAAAAAACCGTGGTATTGGTCGGTATATACCGCGGTATCGGTACCGGTACGCAACCCTAGCCCGCAATATCGCACCAGTTCAATTATTTCAAAACTCAAAAAACGTGTTAGAATCAAAACCAGGGTTGCATGTTGATCGAAATTAAAAATTAACAATTAATAAATAAATAAATATCATAAATACCGTGGTATTTACAGAGGGTTGCGTACCGCGGTATTTTTTCCAGTCGGTACGGTACTGGTATTTGGTATCGGTATTTTTTCTGGTTGGTACGGTACTGGTATTTGGTATTTATATAATTTTCGGTCGGTATGGTACCGGTATTTGGTATTTATATAATTTTCGGTCGGTATGGTACCGGCATTTGGTATCGGTATTTTTTCTGGTCGGTATGGTACCGGTATCGGTAAATCCCAAAAAACCGCGGTATTGGTCGGTATATACCGCGGTATCGGTACCGGTACGCAACCCTGATTTTAAACGCACGTCTCGAGAAAAATAGCCCTTCGCACTGCTGCGGTGGCCGCGTTTGTAACTAACCGAGGGTGGACGGATTTTCGGCTCGAGTGAGCCAACTAGTCTTTATATATAACTTTGGAGCCAACTAGTCTTTATATCAGGGTTGCGTACCGGTACCGATACCGCGGTATATACCGACCAATACCGCAGTTTTTTGGGATTTACCAATACCGGTACCATACCAACCGGAAAAAATACCGATACCAAATACCGGTACCATACCGACCGAAAATTATATAAATACCAAATACCGGTACCATACCGACCGAAAATTATATAAATACCAAATACCAGTACCGTACCGACCAGAAAAAATGCCGATACCATATACCGGTACCATACCGACCGAAAATTATATAAATACCGAATACCGGTACCATACCGACCGAAAATTATATAAATACCAAATACCAGTACCGTACCGACCACAAAAAATACCGATACCAAATACCAGTACCATACCGACCGAAAAAAATACCGCGGTACGCAACCCTGCTTTATATATAACTTTGATACAAAACATCTCTTTTTTATTGTTTGGTATAACATTCTTCTTCCTTGAGGTATCCAATATTTGCTTCTCAATGAGGCTAGCGTATGCGAAGTTCCACTATGATCCGCATTTTCAACATGAATTTTCATAATTATTAATAGTTCGACAAAATAACATTTTGGTAATAAGATTGGATATTTCTCTTCTATTGAAATTTCTGCATTTTCAATCCTTCCTTTACAGCCAGGGCTGGAAAAACTGAAATCGAACGGAAAACAGAAAAAACTGAAAAAAACTCGAACTGAATTGGAAAAAACTGAAACTGAACTGAAACTCGAACCGAAAAACTGCAAAATTGAACTGAAAACTCGAACTGAAACTGATAAATAATTTCAGTTTTAAAAAATTAGTTTACAGTTCTGATTGTACTAAATAATAATAAAATTATATAAATGTGAGTGTCGTTTCGATTTGGTGTCGCGTGTCGTGATTATTTTCACGCACGCTCCTGTCTTCCACACCTCTAGGAGCCTAGATGGCGTGTTAGTAGCCTAATATTTAGTGGCCATCGACTTATCGCCTCATCGGTGACTTGCTGAATGAGGTTGTGAGGACTGAGGAGCACATGAACTATGAGACTAACAGACTATGACCACGACACTTGAGTCTACAAGCTACTCGAAGAATAATTATAGTTTTTCAATTTATAAAATATGATATTTTACTTTTAAGAATGAATATGAAAATTTGAAAAAAATAAATAAATAAAATATTAAATGATATCATTTGAATTCTGAGTTCTACAGTTTTCTACAATTTCATTAATCTAGTACCTATTACAATTGTAGATTTCGAATACCGGGGTTCTAAACTTCTAAGAGTATATTGAAGGGAAAGAAATATATAAAAATGATGATGCTAACGCAAATTTTCAAATAAATGTTCAAAACAATATGAGGTTCAAAATGAAAAAATTCTATGATGAAGGTCAATACCTTTTATATTTCTTTTTATTTCATTCATGAATCATGATTATAATAGGTACCTCAAGTAATACAAAGCAATAAGGAATGTGCATATATGTACTGTACATTATAACTTATAAGGTTGAAGTAAAAATATAACAGCACTGATAGAAATAATAATTTATAAACGTAATAATGAAGGGAAAAAATTTTGAACTTAAAACTGAAAACTGAAAACCGAAAACTGAAACTTGAACCGAAAAAAATTGACTTTGGAACTAAAACTCGAACTGAAACTGAAAATCTAAAAACTGAACACTGAAAATCTGAACTTGAACTGGTATTTAAAAGTTTTTCCAGCCCTGTTTACAGCGGATTACTCCGGCTTCATCTCTGAAAACATTTAAACCTTCAATTTTTGGAGTATAATGGCTTCCATAACTTCTTCTTTGTTCATATTTTATCCATTTTAATTCAGCTGCTTCAATATTTATTATTTTTTCAACTGTTTCTTTTTTAAATAATTTTATTGCTAGTGCTATGTATGCAGTTGTGTGTTGTTGGAATAGCTCGGTTTGGTTACACAAGGTGTGTTTTATGGGAGAGCGTTTTCTAGTAGTGTGTAGCGTTGTTTAGACCGCTTGCATGCAGTATGCCCGCGGCGTGCCGGTCTTTCAGCCAAGTAACTCTCTTTATGCCCGCTCGGCGTGCATTATGCCCGCGGCGTGCTGCAGGATTTTAAGAACTTCAAGTATGCGTGATAATATTACAGTGTTGTAGGAACAAACCCAAGAACGAGAACGAAGAACAACAAGAACAGAGAATTTTCATTGTTCCTGAGGAACGGAACCAAGAACGAGAACATAAAACTGATATGTATGAAGAACAAAGAACAGAACGAGAACAGAATATTTTCAAACTGAAAGATCAAAGAACGAAACGAGAACCAACTAATGTAAAATGCTGAGGAACGAGAACAAAAACAAGAACGGATGTAATTTTGAGTTGTTCTTCGTTCTTTTGAAAGTTAATGATTTATCACAAAATTAATAGATATCATGAGGGGAAAGAGAAAATAAAAAACTTCTAAAAGCGGACAAATGCTGCGTATACCCGTATAAATCCTTTTTTTTTTTTTTATTTATTAATTAGCTTCAATTAATTAATTTTCAATTTCAACAACAACATAGACTGTAAACATGTTATCAAAAAAAAAAAGAACAAAAGAAAAAGTTGAAGAACGAGAACAGAACGAAGAACGAACAAGAACGAGACCATAAAGGATTGAAAGAACAAAGAACAGAACGAGAACAACATTGTAAAGAATTAAAAGAACGAAGAACAGAACGAGAACAGTTGAAACATTGAGAATAAGAACGAGTTAAGAACAGGATCAAATGACTGGGTCTTTCCAGGAACAAGAACAGACATATGTTCGTTCCTACAACACTGTAATATTATGCCTGCTAGCGTGCAATAACCGCTGCGTGCTTTTTTAAGTCTTCGAGCGTATTTGTACTTTATGCCCGCTGCGTGCGCGTTAGTTAAAGAGCGAGAGCGAATAAATTTATGCCCGCCACGTGCCAAGTCGAGACTATGAGCGCGTAAATGTTTTTAGGTCCGCTGGCGTGCAATGCCCGCCGCGTGCGTCGTATAGCTGCAGAGTAAATAGAGCAACACGAGATATCGTGAGAGAGCATGTATTCATAACAAGATAACATAAAAACTGTACATTTTTGCTGCTGCGCAGCTGTATTTATAATTTACATTCTGACCGCACCTACGAACAGTGTGGCACGACCTGCACTAAAGCCCTATACCTTTGACTATATACTAGATGGACCGAGCTAGCAACAAGCAAATGCCAACCCAAAAACGGTGATACATTACACAGATTTTCTCAGAACACTCGTGACTAAATTCAAAATGCGCATGCGCAAATTCATTTCCCGCTAATAGTGCGGCAAGGGGACATCGATAGTACTGCTTAAAATCACAATAACATGAATGTGATAACGGACTTCAGGC